>OZ030018.1:87835431-88345431 GCA_964023405.1 Apodemus agrarius | reverse complement strand
AATGGCAGCATATCCCTGTCCTCTGACTCCGAATATGCTAAGATGAGTATTTATAGCAAGAGCAGTAGAGCTGGTCTGAGAGAAAGCAGGAATATTTGAACACTGGGAACCAATTCATTTAATTATGTTATTTTGGTTATAACAGTCAGCCAAATTATTTTAGCTTTTTCTGTTGAAAGCATGGAAATAGTTCCTTTCTATCATTCTTAAGTAATTTTCCTTGACAATAACCAAAATTAGAAACCTGGTACTTGTCTGCTGCAGCATCTAGGATGGTTCAAAAGATGTGATCCTAGTCTCCTGGTTTATACTGGGGCTTGAATCAAGTGCCTTCCAGGTATGGAGAGTAAACACTCCGTTGGTGCTAAGGAGTAAGAAGGGAAGTTCCAGCTAAATAAAACAGCAATAAACTCTCCTGCCAAAGACAACAAAAGAAGTTCTATTTCTTCTAATTTCCAACTTCTTTCTATATAGGCATACAGATGTAAAGATGTTTAGGACATTCCTGTATTGTGTTAAAATTTTTCCTCAAAGAATTAGCAGAAATGTCTGTGCCAAAGTTGATTCCCTCTTTCCATAAGTGGTTTGCTGAGCTGTAGAGTATGTGGTCACCAGTGCTCAGGTCTGGTGCTTGAGGGATTTCAGTATGTCCTGCATCCTCCATGGGTTGCTTACCTCCTGCCTCTCTGGGTCTGAGGGGCTGGAGAATTTGCATTTGTATCCCAGGTGACATCCCTCATAGTGGGCCGTCTTACCTGCAACCAGGAAAACAACCTTCAACCCCAGATCCAAGTTCGGGCTTTTTGGGCAATTATATGCAGCCAAAGTAGCCTCAAAGAGTAACAGGACACCTTTGAAGTGTAAAAAGTGCCTTTATACCATATGTGCCTAAGAAGGCAGTAAGAGTCAAGAACACACATTTTCACCAATGCCAACACTATTTCCCCAAGAAACAGCAACATCTCTGTATCCATGAATCCATATCAAAACTGTTTTTCTAAAAGCTGCATCAATACTGAATACATAAAAATACTTTAATCATACAGTAAAGCAGCTTTTTATGTACACTTATGTTGTATCAGGAATTGTAAGTAATTGAGAAATTATTTATATATACAGACGGGTAGAAGGCCTGTGTGTAAGTACTGCTAATTTGTGAGGGCCTTGAACATCTTTGGATTTGGCCCTGGAGGGTCCTGGAAGGAGGCCCCTGTCTATTGCAATGAACATAGCAAGAGACTGATAGGACTACCTTTTGGTTCTGATTTTTGCTCTAATTTTACTTGAACTGGAATTCTGCCAAGCCTTACATGCTTTAAAGAGGAGAGGTGTTGGGGAGGGGATGAAGTCATACCAGTTCTTTCTGGTTCACTAAGAGCTGGGTGACTGATTGGCTTAGTACTCAGCATGAGGCCTTTAAGTGGAATCTTTTCTGAAAGCTTTGGAACCATCTGTAACTGTAACATGAATGACAGAGAGGCTCCTGACCACATCTAAGTCAGCAAACTCACTGGTCAGGGTATGTGGTGGTTTGCATATACTTGGCCCAGGGAGTAGCACTATTAGGAGGTATGGCCTTGTTGGAATAGGTTTGGAATAGGCCTTGTTGAAAGAATCCTGTCTCTGTGGGAGTGAGCACTAAGACCCTCTTATAGCTGCCTGGAAATCTGTCTTCTCCTGGCTGCCTTTGGATCAAAATGCAGAACTCTCAACTCCTTCTCCAGCATCATGTCTGCCAGCATGCTGCTTTGCTATCCTGCTATGATAATACTCTAAACCTCTAAAACTTTAAGCCAGCCCTAATTAAATGTTGTCTTTTATGAGAGTTGCCTTGGTCAAAGTGTCTCTTCATAGCAAGGGAAATCCTAACTAAGACAGGTGTACTGGCTGATTTTTGTGTGTCAACTTGACACAAGCTGGAGTTACCACAGAGAAAGAGGCTTCAGTTGGGGAAGTGCCTCCATGAGATCCAGCTGTAAGGCATTTTCTCGATTAGTGATCAATAGAGGAGGGCCCATTGTGGGTGGTGCCATGCCTGGGTGGATAGTCTTGGGTTCTATAAGAGAGCAAGCTGAGCAAGCCAGGGAAAGCAAGCCAATAAATAACATCCCTCCATGGCCTCTGCATCAGCTCCTGCTTCCTAATATGTTTGAGTTCCAGTACTGACTTCCTTTGGTGATGAACAGCAATGTGAAAATGTAAGCTAATTTGCTTCTTGGTCATGATGTTTGTATAGAAATAGAAACCCTGACTTGGACACGTTTTCACAGTCCTAAATGCTTTGGAAATAGTATCTTTCTTGGTTTTGTTGATGTTGTTATTGTTGTTGTTTCTTTGTTTCTTTACTTCTATATATAGTTGGTTGTTTTGTTGTTGATACTTGTTTGGTTTTCTTTGTTGTTGTTAATGTTGTTTGTGACAGGATTTTACTTTGTTTCCCTCCACTGGCCTGGGACTTGCTATGTCTAACCTGGCTGCTTTTGAACTCAGAGATCTGCCTGACACTCCTTGAGTGCTGGAAACAAAGGTATATACCACCACACCTATGAGCTCATTTTCTTAAATTTATAAAAAAGATTAATGTACATTTTGCCACAATGCAGCATTTTACAGACAAGATGAACCCTGATCAGCTACTGATATTTCATTACCAACATAGTCAGACAAGTAACCCTTCTATTCTGCTAATTAAAAAAGACAGGGGGAGCATCTTTTTGTTATTGCCTCCCTGCAGCAAACACAGCAATGAAAAGAATTAGAAGAAAATGTTAGTCTAAAATGCAACTCTTGGGTTTTTACAAGTTAGGAACAGCTCAATAGTTACAGACCAGTCTTTTGCAAATGGCTAGTGGCCAGACCAGGGAAGACTATGCTCCTGAAAGGATCCTAGCTTCCTTAGCTGTTTATGCCCATGACAACTGAAACAGTTTAGCTTAATTTCCCAAGACAGTCTACAGTGTGACATCACTCACAGCCTTGTTTCCTCTACCACAACTCTGTCTCCCTCATTGTTTTTCTGTCTCTCTTCCCCTTTCCTTCCTACTCCTTTCCTCCTTCCATTTCTTAAAAGCTTAGTCTTTAATAAGAAAGTGCATACATATTTACTTGGCCTGCACAAAGTTCTGTTGGCTGCTTGAAGTAGTCCTGGTTGGTTTCTTTTTATTTTCTTTTGAAGTGCTAGAAACAGAACAGCCATACACATGCAAAGCCAGCATTTTACCTCTAAGCTGCATTCTACAGGCTTCATATTGTCTTTTAAAACAACTAGTAGATGCAGTGATATCCTAATCCAGGCTGTTCTGGTCTTGTTTTACCAGCAAAAGAGTCTGGCAGTTATCCCATTGCCTATATTGAGATGCATGGACTTTACAAGGTGCTGAAGATCAATATGCTGTATCCTTAGCTCCTTGGAGACTGGGTAGTTAGACAGCAACAGTAAAGGTGAAGATAGGTTAGCAACTTGTAGCCAACACATTCCATCATGCCATGCTCAGTGATATCAAAACTGAGCGCTTTCTTTATTAAAATATAACATGATCTTAAATTTATACACACCAGTTCTAAAAAATGGGTTTAAAATGAACTTCTTCTCTACTGAAGTCATACTGAAGTTATTTTACCTATGAGAAAGAACTATTAGTCTTTCCCTCATGCATCTCTCTTCTGTTCCTTGTCCTTGATTAATATAAAATCACTGAACACAGGAATGACTAAAGATGTTTGCCTCATAGATGGGCATATGTGTAAATACAGAGCCTGCAAGGTAAGAAAGATTGCCCTTGAACTTACAGACCACTGAAGTATATAACTCCTCCTCATCCAGTCAATAAAACCAATAGAAGGGATACATGGCACACACACACACACACACACACACACACACACACACACACAAATACAACCACCATCAACCTTTGGTCATTATCACTCAACATTAAGAGACTCAATTCCCCCACTAAAAAATGATGCAGGCTAACAGAATGGATAAGAAAACTTATGTTTCATTCTGCTATATAAAAGAAACACCAAAGATAGTTATTACCTCAGGGTAAAGGACTGAAAAAATATTTTTCAAGCAAACAGACAGAAGAATCAAACTGGAATAGACATTCTAATAGCTAATAAGAAAACTTCCAACCAAAATTACTCAAAAGAGACTAGGACAGACACTTCATACAGATCAAAGGAAAAATCCACTAAGATGACATCTCAATTCTGAATATCTATGTCCCAAATGTAAAGGCACCCACATTTATAAAAGAAACATTACCGAAGCTTAAATTCTACATAGAACCTCACACACTAATAACAGGAGACATCAACATCCCATTCTCAACAACCAATATGACACCCACACCAAAACTAAACAGAGAAATGATGAAACTAACAGATGTTAAGGGCCAAATGAACCTAACAGGTATCTTTAGAACATTTTATCCAAACACAAAAGACTATACCTTCTTCTCAGCGCCTCATGAAACCTTCACCAAATTGACCATATACTCAGTCACAAGCAAATATCAACAGATACAAGAAAATAAAATAACCAGATCACCATGGATTAAAGCTGGACTTCCAAATCAACAAAAACAACAGAAAGCCTACAAACCTTTTGAAACTGAATAACTCTACTCAATAATAACTGAGTCAAGGAAAAAATTAAAGAAAGAAATTAAAGGCTTCCTAGTATTAACTCAATGAAAATGAGGGCAAACCATATATGAACTTTTGAGACAAAATGAACACAGTGCTAAGAGGAAAGTTCATAGCACTAAGTGCCTTCACAAAGAGATTAGTGATATCCCTATTAATGACTTAGCACACAGGAATGTTTTAGAACAAAAATAAATAAACACTCCAGAGGAATAGATAGCAGGAAATAATCAAACTTGGCTTAAACAAACAAATTAGAAATGAAGGGAACTATATAAAGAAACACTGGAACAAAAAGTTGTTCTTTCATAAAATCAACAAGATAGATAAATCCTTATCCAAACTAAATAAAAGGTGAAGAAAGAATATCCAAATTATTGAAATCAGAAATAAAAAGGGGGATATAATAGATACTGAGGAAATACAAAGAATCATTAGGTCTTACTTTAAAAACCTGTTTGTAGTGAGAAGTACAGAATTTTGCTTTCTAGAAAAATACAGAAATATTATATGAATATGGGATATTGAACTGACTCAGACTATCTGCAGCAGCTGACTATGATTAGCTTTGTACTCTAGCAGAGGGAATGTTTTGCCATCTGCAGATACTCTTTTTGGTTGTGAGATTTGGTACTTTTCAGAGGGTATATAAATGCTAGAGACTTGAGAGGCTTGTCAGTTGTTGTTGGTTGTTCACAGGAGTTGGTTGTAGTTTGCTAGAAGTCATGCTCAAAGAAGTAACAAAAAATGAAAGAACGTAGATGCAAGGATCTCTATCTCCCACTCTCCCCTCTATTTTTCTTTCTCTTCTATCTAGTGATGTGGGTGAAACCAAGAGGGATAAATGGTGGGAAAAAAGAAGAAACTACAAATTAACACAAATAATCACGCCTTTACTCCACAAAATTAGAAAATCTAAATGAAATGGACTATTTCCTTAATAGGATAAATTTTTACTAAAATTAACCAAGATCAGGCAATCCATATAAACAGACCTGTAATCCCTTTTAAAAAAGTAGAAACAACCACTAAATGTCTTCCAACAAAAAATCCCAGATGTTAGTGCAGAATTCTAACAGATTTTCAAATAAGAGCTATTACCAATACACCTCAAATTATTCCATAAAAATAGAAACTGAAAGAGCATTGCCAAATTTAGTTTATGAGGCTGCAGTTACCATAATAACTAAATCACACAAAGACTCAACAAAGAAAGAATATTTCAGGCCCATTAATTTATGAATATTGATGCAGAAATATTTAATAAAAAACTCACAAATCAAATCCAAGAACACATGAGAAACATCATTCACCCTGATCAAATAGGCTTCATCTCAGAGATGCAGGTATGGTTCAACATACAAAAATACATCCCCAAACTGAACAAAATAAATACATGATCATCTCATCAGATGTTAAAAAGCCTTTAACAAAGTTAAACATCACTTCATGATAAAAGACTTGGAGAGAACAGGATTAAATGCATATATCTATACACAATGAAGGCAAAATACAGTGTCTGTAGCAAAAATCAAATTAAGTGGAGAAAAACTTAGAACAATTCTACTAAACTCAGGCACAAGACAAGGCTGTCACTATCTTTGTATCTACTCAATGTAGTACTTGAAGTTTTAGCTAAAGTAACAAGAAAACTAAAGAAAATCAAGGGGATACAAATTGAAAAGGAAGAATTCAAAATGTTGCTGTTTGCAGATAATATTATAGTATATATAATTAACCCCACAATTCTACAAGAGAACCACTACAACTGATAACTTTCAATGAACTGGCTTAGTGCAAAATTTACTAAAAAAAATCTCTCACCTTCCTATATACAAATGATAAACAAATTGAGAAATAAATCCAAAAAACAATATCCTACATAATAGCCACAGATAATATAAAATACCTTGGTGCAACTCCATCTAGGCAAGTAAAAAACCTGTAAGAAAAAAACTCAAAAACTCTGAAAAAAGAAATTGAAGAAGATATCAGAAATGGAAAGATCTCCTATGCTCATTGATTGGTAAGAAAAACATAAAAAGATGATCATCTCATCAAAAGCAATCTACAGATTCTATGCAATTCCCATCAAAATTCCAACACAGTTATTCACAGACCTTGAAAGAATAATATTCAATTTCATATAGAAAAAAACAAAACAAAAGAAAACAAAAACAGGATAGTAAAATCTATCATGCACAGTAAAAGATCTTCTGAAAGTATCACCACCCCACATTTCAAGCTGTACTACAGAGCAATAGTAGTAAGAACTGCATGGCACTGATATAAAAACAGGCAGGATGATCAATGGAATCTAATTGATGACCCAGAAGCAAACCAACATACTTATGGACACTTGATTTTTGACAAAGAAGTCAAAATAGTGCCTTTAACAAATATTGCTGTTCTAATTGGATGTCTGCAAGTAGAAAAATGTAAATAGATCCATATCTATCACCCTGAACAAAATTCATGTCCAAGTGGATCAAGTACCTCAACATAAAACCAATACACTAAATCTGATAAGACAAAGCTTGGAATAAGCTTGAACATATTGGCACAGAAGATAAGCTTCCTAACAGAATGACCACAGCTCAGGCACTAAGATCAATTACTATATGGGACCTCATGAACCTTAAAAGCTTCTGTAAGTAAAAGGACACTGTCAAAAGTACAAAATGAAAGTCTATAGAACGGGACTTTACCAATCTTTACCAAAGATCTTTACCAATGTTTGCGGTGGTTTGAATATGCTTGGTCCATGGTATGTGGAGATGTGGACTTGTGGGTAACAGTATGTTATTGTGGAGGTATATTTTGAGTTTTCTTAGTACTAGAACTCTACCAAGTGTGGAACAAAAACTCCACTTGGCTGTATGCAGAAGATAGTCTACACCTGGTCTCCTTTGGACCAGGATGTAGAATTCTATGCTCCTCCAGCACCAAGTCTTCCTGCATGATGCTGTGCTTTCCACCATGATGATAAATGGAGTGAACATCTGAATTCTAATCCAGCCCCCAAATTTTTTACAGTATAACAGTTGTCATGGTCATGGCTTCTCTTCTGATCAAATAAACCCCAACTAAGACAACTGGACATCTGACAGAGAGCTGATATCCAAAATATATAAAGAGCACAAGGAACTAGACATCAACAAATAACCCAATTAAAATGTGGTACATATCTAACAGAAAGAAGCCCCATCATGCCACAGGGGCACGAGTTTCACTATGTTCATAGCAGCCTTATTTAGAATAGCCAAAAGCTTAAAAAAAAACCCTCAACAGAGACATGGATACAGAAACTGTGGTACATTTACACAATGGAATACTACTAGCTATTAAAAACAATGATATCATGAAATTCTTGGGCAAATGGATGGAGCTAGAAAATATCAACCTGATTAAGGTAACCCAATCACAAAAGAGCACAAATGGTACTGATAAGTGGATATTAGCCCAGAAATTCAAAATACCCAAGATACAATTCACAGAACACATAAAGCTCAAGAAGAAGGAAGATCAAAGTGTGGATATTTTGGTCCTTCTTAGAAGGGGGACCAAAATATCCATGGGAGGAGATACAGAGTGTGGAACAGAGACAAAAGGAAAGACCATCCAGAGACTGCTCCCCTGGGATCCATCCCATATACAGTTACCAAACACAGACACTATTGTGGATGCCAACAAGTGCATGCTGACAGGAGACTGATATAGCTGTCTCCTGACAGACTTTGCCAGTGCCTGACAAATACAGAAGTGGATGTTCACAGCCATCCATTGGAGTGAGCACAGGGTCCCCAATGGAAAAGCAAGAGAAAAGACCCAAGGAGCTGAAGGGGTTTGTAGCCCCATAGGAGTAACAACAACATGAACCAACAAGCACCCCAGAGCTCCCAGGGACTAAACCACCAACCAAAGAATACACACAGAGGGATCCATGGCTCGCTCCAGCTGCATATGTAGCAGAGGATGGCCTTGCTGAACATCAATGAGAGAAGAGGCCCTTGGCCCTGTGAAGGCTCGATGCCCCAGGGTAGAGGAATGCCAGAGCAGGGTAGCAGGAGTGGATGGGATATGGAACAGGGACAGGGGGAATGGGATAGGGCATTTTCAGAGAGGGAAATGAGAAAAGGGGATAATATTTGAAATGTAAATAAAGAACATTTCTAAAAAAAAGACATTTTCAGCATACTGAGATATCAGAGAAATGCAAATCAAAATCACTCTGAGATTCCTTCCATCTTATACCCATCAGGTCAAAAGCTCAAATAAGAGCTTATGTGAGACTATGGAGAAAGAGGAACTTTCTTTCATTTCTGGTGGGAGGGAAAACTTATATAATCACTTTAGAAATCTATTTGGCAGCTTCTCAGAAAATGGAAATCAGCTATACCATTCCTGAGCATATACCCACATGATGCTCCACCATACCGCAAGGATGCTTGTTCAACTATGTTCATACTGCTTTGTTTATAATAGTCAGGAACTGGAAACAACTTAGATGTCCCTCAATTGATGAATGGGTGAGGAAAATGTGGTACAATTATAAAATGAAGTAATACTCAGCTATTAAAAACGATGACATCGTGAAATTTACAACTGAATGGAACTAGAAAAGATCATGTTGAGTGAGGTAAACCAGACTCAGAAAGAGAAACACAATATGTACTCATTTATAAGTGGATATTAGCCATAAAGTGCAGGATAACCATGCTACAATATACATCCCAAAGAAAGTAAGTAACAAAGAAGGCCCAAGAATTCTCACTAAGGAAAATAGAACAGAAATCAAGGGTAGATAGAGGGAACTGAGTTAGGGAAGGGGTTGAACTTGAACAGTAGGAATGAAGTAGGGGGATGATTGAGGGGTAGAGTACTGAGAGAGAGAGAGAACTGGAATTGTTGGGGGTACATCTCTGGGAAAATCTAGAAAGTTAATACAATGGAAACTCTCAGGAATCTATGAAGATGACCCAATCTAAGACTCCTAGTAATGGGAGATATGGAGCCTGGAATGACTATTTCCTGTAACCAGAAAAGACTTTCAGTGGAGAGATTGAAAAACCAACCCAGCCACCAAACATTTGATGCACATTTTTTCCTTTTTACAAAATGTGCAGAAGTAAAAATAGAGCAGAAATTAAGGGACAAGCCAACCAATGACTATCACAGCTTGAGGTTCATGCCATGAGAGAGAACCAATCCTTGACACTGATAGTCTGCTACACTTGCAGATAGGACTGTAGCACAACTCTCATTTGAAGGGCTTCACCCAGCAACTGATGGAAAGATATGAGAGACCACAATCAAACATTAGGCAGAGCTTGGGGAACCCAGTGGAAGAGGGGAGGGAGTATAATAACCAGAGGGTTCAAGAACACTACAACAAAACCTTCAGAATGTTTTCAATTTTCAAAACTTTATTGCTTTAATATTGAATACTATACTCACATTTATTTCTTGCTTTAACAAGTGAAAACATAAATGGTATTTTTAAGCATATAAAGAAACAATTTATATTA
The DNA here is from genome assembly GCA_964023405.1 of Apodemus agrarius. Lineage (NCBI taxonomy): Eukaryota > Metazoa > Chordata > Mammalia > Rodentia > Muridae > Apodemus > Apodemus agrarius. The sequence goes on along the minus strand of OZ030018.1, from coordinate 88,335,250 downwards.
GATTATAAGAAACTCCTTTTTTTAAAAGGCACTATAACATTCAAGAGACCATGATGGTAATTTTTTGCAAGTTATAACAAATACCATATTTGGGGTGCAATGAACAGTTATGTTAATAGTCAAAAACTTTTCAAAACTTTTAATGTTTACTTACTTTGTAAAAATAAGTAATAATCATTTTGTTTCTTCATAAGTCATTGAAATAGTTTAAAATTTTTTTATCATGGAAAATTTTATATAGATATAATAATGGTAGGCATAAAAGTATTCGTAAGTTGATTAAAAGTGGAATTATAAACATTTTCTGATAAACTTGAATATTTACATGGAAAATATTTCTGATAAAATTGTAGAAATAGAAAAATGTGTTAAAAGTAAAGATTATCATGGAAATTATATAGATAAAATTATAGGCATAAAGATAGTTCTAAGTTGATTGAAGGTAGAATTATAAACAGTTTCAGATAACATTGAAGATTTACATGGAAAATATTTCTGGTAAAATTCAAGAAATAGACAAACACATTAAAAATGACTCATGGAAAATTTTACATAAAAATTGTTGATGTAAAAACTCTTCCTAATTAATTGAAGGTGGAAATTAAAACATTTGTGATAAAATCAAAGATTTACATTGGAAACAAGACAGGTTGATATCCCTGAGAGGCCTCCCTTTTTTTGAGAAAACAGGGAGCAGAGGGTAATTGGGGGAGGGACAGTGACAGGAAGGATTGATTGGGTGGAGAGGAGGAAGGGAAGTCTGTGATTTGGATGTAAGGTAAATTAAGAAATAAATAAAAGATTTAGAAGTTACCTGAAAGAACATTTTACCCCAACACAAAAGGCTATTATCTTCTGCACTGTACCTTATCGAACTTTCTCCAAAATTGACCACATACTCAGACAAAAAAGAAGTCTCAGCAGATACAAGAATATTGAAATAATTCTGCAGGGAACTGGTCTAGTGCTGCTTGTATTTAGATGCTAAATACTGGCTTTCAAGATCTGGTTACAGATCCTCATGTACACCAAGTGATGCTATGAAAACCTTGCTACCCAATTTAACTAATCAATAAAAGGTTAGAGCCTATGAAAAGATGGGACTGGAGGATTGAATGGGGGAGGGTATCAGGAGAGGCAAAAGGGGGAAAAGAGAGGAAACTATGGAATGAGGAAGATGGCATGAAATGATATTAAGTATGTGGCCAGGAAAAACAGCAAGTAACAAGTTATATCATGGCTGGGAAGATCAACAAACCCTTATCCAATGTAACCAAAAGGTAGAGACTATTCAAATTAATAAATCATAAATGAAAGGAGAGATATAATCATAGATTCCCATGAAATCCAGAGAAGCATATGGACATGCTTTAGAAAACTGTATGTCACCAAATTGGAAACTCAAAAAGAAAATGGATAATTTTCTTGATGTGTGCCACTTAGTAAAGTTAAATCAAGATAATCAAGATTGAATAAGTTAAATTGAAAAATAACTCCTGATAAAATAGAAGCAGTCATTAAAAGCAACAATATAAAAGCCCAGAGTCAGACAGTTTCAGCATAGAATTCCTCCAGACTTTCAAGAGTTAACATTCATCCTCTTCAAGTTACTCCAGAAATTAGAGACAGAGGGAACATTGCCCAATTCATTTTATGAGGCTAGAGTCACCCTGAAATCCAGCAATATAAACACCAAACAGAACAAGAGAATAACAAACCAATTTTCCTTAGTAATACAAATGCAAAAGTTCTCAATAAAATACTTACAGACTGAGTTCAAGAACTCAGCAAAAAGATTATTTACAATGATCACACAGGTATCATTCCAAAGATTCAAGATGGTTTAACATATGAAAATCAATTAATGGAAAAAATCCTTGATGATCTTATTAGATAGAGCAAAGGCCTTTGATAAAATCTAAAACTTCTTCACTTAAAAAAAATCCTGGACAGGCAAGGTATTGAAGGGACAGTTTATGATAAGCCTATAATCAACATAAATTTAAATCAAGGGAAACTTAAAGCAATTCCACCAAAATTAGGAATAAGAAAAGGTTGTCCACATTTCCCCTACCTATTCAATACAATTCTTGAAGTCTTAGCTAGAACAATAAGATAGTTGAAAAAAGAGCAAGGGAGTACAAACCAAAAATATAAATAAATAAAGTCACATTGTCTTTATTATGCAGATGATAAGATAGTATACATAAATGACCCTAAAAGTTCCACTGGCGAGCACCTATAGCTAATAAACCCTTTCAGCAAAGTAGCTGAATACAAAATTAACACAAAAATATCAGCAGCCCTCGTAAACACTAATGACAAACAGACTAAGAGAGAAATCAGTGAAACAACACACTTCACAATAGCCACGAATAATAAAAAGTGACATGGGGTATCTCTAAAAAAAAAGAATGTGAATAGTGCATATGATAAAAATTTCAAGACTTTGAATAAAGAATACACCAGAAGATGGAAGGATCTCTTATGCTCATAGATTTATAGGAGTAACATAATAAAAATATCTATTTTATCTAAAGCAATCTTCAAATTCAATGCAATGCCCATTAAAATTTAAAGAGAATTTTTTGCAGACCTTAAACAGGCATTTCTCAACTTCAAAAGACAAAACAAAACAACGCAACAAAACCTAGTATAGCCACAACAATCCCAAACAATAAAAGAACTTCTGGAGGTCTTACCATTCCGGATTTCAAGTTGAACTACAGAGCAATAATAGTCAAAACGGCATGTTATCTCACAAAAACAAACACATTTATCAATGTAACCAAATTGAAGGCCCAGATATAAAATCACATACCTATGGACATCTGATTTTTTATAAAGAAGACAGATATAAACATTGGAAAAATAGACAGCATCATCAACAATTGATGTTAGTCAAAATGAATAGCTGTATGTAAAAGAATCCAACTAGATTCATATTTATCACCTTGCACAAAGCTCTTCAAATGGATCAAAGACCACAACATAAAACCAGACACATTGAACCTAATAGAAAAGAAACTATTAGCCTTGAAGTCATTAGCACAGATTTCCTGAACAAAACACCGATTGTATAGGCACTAAGATCTACAATAAATAAATGGGCATTATAAAAAAACTGAAAAATTTCCATAAGGCAAAGAACACTGTTATTCAGAGAAAGCAGCAGCCTACAGAATTGGAAAGGTTTTTTAAAATAAGTTCATGTCTGATAGAGGACTAATATTCAACATGTATAAAAAATTCAAGAAACTAGATATCAAAACTGAAATGATCCAGTTAAAATGGGATACAGCTAGTATACAAAAAATTATCGATACAGGAATCACAAATACCTGAGAAACAGTTAAAGCAGTGGTTCTCAAACTGTGAGTTGTAACCCCTTTGGAGTCTCATTTCAGATATCTCACATGTTTATATTATAATTCATAAAAGTAGCAAACTTGCAGTTATAAAGCATAAACAAAATAATTTTATGGCTATGCGATCACCACAGCATTGGGTGGGCGGGTCACAGCACTGAGAAGGATGAGAACCACTGACTTAAAGAAAGGTTCAACATCCTTAGCCATTGGGGAAATGCAAATTGAAACTACTTTGAGATTCTATCTTATACCTGTCAGAATAGCTAAGAACAATTACACAAGTGACAGCTCATGCTGGCAAGAATGTAAAATATGGAAACCATTCATCCATTGGTGGTGGGACTTCAGACCTATACAGCCATTATTAAAATCAATATGGAGATTCCTTCAGGAAGATGGAAATCAACCAACCTGAATATCCAATTATACCTCTCTAAGGCACATATTCAAATGATGCTTTATTCTACCAGAAGGACATTTACTCAACCATGTTTATTGCTGCTCTATTCATAATACCCAGAAAACAATGGACTAGATGTCTGTAGGGAGTGGTTCTCATGCTCTGATTGGGAATCTGCATGTATACTCTCAGGGTCCTTTTCCACAACTGGTTATTAAGCAATAAATAAAAATGCTAATGACCAATGACTGGATGGAAGAGGTAGGACTTCCAGTTTTCCACATGCAAGCTTGCAGGTGCAGGAGAGGGGGAAAGATTCACCATGCTTAAGAAGGAGAGAGTCACCAGCCATGTCTGATCTTAGACTGTGTGGCCATTGGCTACCTCCCCCACTGGGCCTGGAGTAGCAGGTAGGAGATTAGAAATGCAACTAAGGGTCCTCTGGAAGTGACATGCCCAATTTTCTGAGGAACCGCCAAACTGATTTCCAGAGCGGTTTTACCATTTTGCAATCCCACCAACAGTGGAGGAGTGTTCCTCTTTCTCCACATCCTCGCCAGCACTTGTTGTCTCTTGAGTTTTTAATCTTAGCCATTCTGACTGGTGTGAGGTGGAATCTCAGGGTTGTTTTGATTTGCATTTCCCTGATGACTAATGATGTTGAACATCTCTTAAGGTGTTTCGAGGCCATCCGAATTTCTTCTGGTGAAAATTCTTTGTTTAGCTCTGTGCCCCATTTTTTGATAGGGTTATTTGGTTCTTTGCGGTCTAACTTCTTGAGTTCTTTGTATATATTGGATATTAGCCCTCTGTCGGATGTGGAGTTGGTGAAGATCTTTTCCCACTTTGTTGGTTGCCGTTTTGTCCTTCTGACAGTGTCCTTTGCTTTGCAGAAACTTTGTAATTTTATGAGGTCCCATTTGTCGATTCTTGATCTTAGAGCATAAGCTATTGGGGCATGTCACTTCCAGAGGACCCTGGCATACCACTCCTGGGCATATACCCAGAGGATTCCCCTGCATGCAATAAGGACACATGCTCTACTATGTTTATAGCAGCCTTGTTTATAATAGCCAGAAATTGGAAGGAGCCCAAATATCCCTCAAAGGAGGAATGGATACAGAAAATGTGGTATATTTATACAATGGAATACTACTCAGCAATTAAAAATAATGAATTCATGCAATTTGTAGGTAAATGGTTAGACCTGGAAAATATCATCCTGAGTGAATTAACCCAATCACAAAAGAATGCACATGAAATGCAATCACTGATAAGTGGATATTAATGAGCCCAGAAGCCCTAAATACTCAAGACACAAATAGCAAGTCAAATGATTCCCAAGAAGAAGAAAGGAGAGGACCCTGGGCCTGTAAAGATTGCATCCAGTTTAGTAAAGAAACCAAGGGGGGAGGGGGAATGATTGGGGAACAGTTGGGGGGGGAGAGGAACTATGGGAACTATGGTGGGTGGGAACTGGGAAAGGGGAAAGCCTTTGGAATGTAAACATAGAATATAGAAAATAAAAAAAAATTAAAAAAAAAAGAAATGCAACTAAGCTGAGGGCAGATTTATGGTGCTGAGCTAGGTAAGTAACTAAGCAACAAATGTTGAAGGCAGATTTAGAGACGAGTTGTGTTTGAAAAGAACAGTGGGATAGCTGAGGAAGACTTAGAAGGACATATTAAACATAACTTAGTGTGTGTGTGTGTGTGTGTGTGTGTGTGTGTGTGTGTGTTTCTGTTTGGTTACCTTGTCCAGCTTAAGAGTTATGTATTTTGGTTTTGTTTAGTATATTTTTTTTGGCATGATGGTTGTTATCTTTTAAAACCTGATCTTTTCTAAGACAGAGGAGTATATCTAGAAGGGAGGTGAGGAGGTAAAAACTGGGAGTTTTAAATGTTAATCCTGAATGCTGCACCAACCATACATAATATGTAATACATAATATATATTTGTAAATATAAAGATGTAATCCGCTCAGAACAGTTAATGCATATTGTATGTGTATATTTTCAGATTTAACAATCTGATACTGGATAATCAAATGGGGTAGTCTTCCCCAAAGAAGACCATTTTTCCCACTCTCCGCATGCCTTAGTTGCCTTTGTCTAGGCTTGAGATCTCATGAGCTTTCTCTCTTCCATGTGAGTTTGTTTTGGTATCTTCCTTGTTTAGATTATATTTAGGCAGCCTTTCCATATATCATAGTAGTTGAATTGTTAGACTTCATAGGTGTAGTTTCTGACATTTCAAGAAGACACAATCTCACTACAAACTCCCTGTTTCTCTGGTTCTTACAATCTTCCTCCCTCTGGTCTGAGATGATCCTGAATCTTAGGTATGTAAGTTGTGTTGTAGATCTATCAGTTTGTACTGGGCTCCAGAAGTCTGCATTGTTGATTGGTTGTGGTTTTCTGTAATGATCTTCACCTGTTGCAAAGAGAAGTTTCCTTGATAAGGGCTCAGGACCCTTGTCTGTGTATATGAGAACAAATATATAAATTTGTAGTCAGGGATTATACTGTTTTAGGAAAGTGTTAGTTGTAGGTTCTCTGCTAAGATCAATTACTTCACTATTTACAAGCAGTTGGCTAGATTTCCAATATGAAGCAGAATTACCTTGTTGAGTATGTCTTAACTCCAATTAGAGAGCTCTTAGTTAGCACTATGAAGGGATGCATACTACTACTGGACACTTAGGATTTTAGTGCCATGCTGGTCTTCCATTGTGTCCATGGCATTTAGCTAGATGGGCTTGTTGGTTATTTCCCTCCTTTGGAAGTTCACATGTTATGCTTTGGAACCATGAAAGCTAGTTCTGATTAAGGAGACTTTGAGATTAGAACCAACTCAGATCCTTTGGAACCTGTAATTGTGTGTATGGTGTCATCAGATTGCTTTGTCTTTGCCCTGTTATTCTTCTGATTAAGGAATCTAGAGCAAGCAAGATGAAGCTACAGTTGCCGATATATACATTTATTTCCTTTGATTATAATGTAGGAATTTATTTATCATAAAACATTCTTTGTTATGGTGAAATTTTCACTAAAATTTCATAATAAAATTTAGTGTCTTTAGTAGTATACTCTCCAAATATTGTTTTAAGCAATTAGCTTCCTGGCCCCTGAATATGTAGAAGCAAGCAGTAGTTATTCAATTCTTTGTCTTTACAAAAGAAAACTTGGACAACAAATCTAAGCTTTGAAAAATATCTGAGTGATAAGTCTGACATTACTTGCAAAAATATCTTCATGGGGAAAAAACACTGTGTGCAAATCACTGTGTATTTCAAATCAACTCACTATAACTCCATGACTACCTACATCTTGTTTTGTAAATAAGACAAAACTCCTTTCACATTTGGGGTATGTTACACCTCTTAGCTAAAGGTTGATATTACTAGTTTCTGGGAAATGCTTCATAATAACCAAGGTAGAGAAATAAGGAGAATGTCTGGAATGTGAATACATATATACAAAACAAGGACAAACTTTTGGAAATTTTCAAGCTGTATGTTGGTAAAATCAAATCAATTTACCATTCTACTTAGGTGAATATTTGAAGTTTTCCATGGTAAACATGGAAAAAATCAACAAAACTTGATATGAGGTATGATGCTCCTATTCATCCATCAGGAGAAGCAAAGGGAGGAAGGAATAAAAGAACAACTAACACTCAATGTGGTTCAGAGCATGAAACTCTGTAATGTGTAATGAATCAAGTCTGTCTTAAAGATGATCAAGCTTCATTTATGACAAAGTTTACACTTTTTGTGTTAAGAGTTGGAGTTGGATAAAAGCTGATCTAGGCTATCTTTCTTACAGTCTAATGGTTTGAATGCTTTTAATGTTTCTGCTTGAATGTCAGGTGTATTTTATTTAGACATTACAATTGTATGTGAACTAGCTACACAAAATGTATAGTCTCCTCTCCTATCTAGAAATAATTTACTTACTCTACACATGACATAACACTAAACCAACATTTTCTAATAATCATGTACTATGAATGCAATTACTATTTTAATATCATAGTCTCTGACATTACAGGATATGCAACATGGACCTTTATATTAGTATGCCCAGTAAGACTCTGATATATTGAAAGAGTGAAATATGACAAGGCTCTGAGATCCAAAACATCAAATATTTTGGAGTTAATTTACCTTAAATATAACAGGTTGCTTTCTATATGAAGAATAGTGCCTAAGAAATAATATAGATAAGAGTCTAATGCTGTGGTGTTGTGGTGCTGAATTTCAGGTGTAATTACACTTCATTATAAATTTCATACTTAAGTATTCAGAGTGCTCTCTAATGGCAAAATATCCTCTTGTTCCAACAAGTAACTATTCTTTCCAATTATCTAAATCAAAACTTTTATATGGGAATTTTATTATGACAATTGTGTGGATATGTGTGCATGTGTGTTTGTTCATGTCTATTGAAATATTTCCTTTTACATTGAAAAAATTTTCACATAATATATTTTGATTATGTTGTCCCATCTCATACTTCTTCCAAGATATTTCACAACTCCCTATCCACCCAACTTTCTGTTCTCTCTCTCTCCTCCCTCTCTTTTTCTTTCTTTCAAAAGAAAGAAAGTAAACAATAACAACAAAACAATAACAACAAAACAAAAAGCATATCCAAGAGCATATCAAAACGATCATTCACCATGATCAAGTAGGCTTCATTCCAGGGATGCAGGGATGGTTCAATATACAGAAATCCATCAATGTAATCCACTACATAAACAAACTTAAAAAAAAAACCACATGGTCATCTCATTAGATGCTGAAATTCAGCATCCTTTCATGCTAAAAGTCTTGGAAAGAGGAGGAATTCAAGGCCCATACCTAAACATAGTAAAAGCAATCTACAGCAAACCAGTAGCCAACATCAAAATAAATGGAGAGAAACTTGAAGCAATCCCACTAAAATCAGGGAATAGACAAGGCTGCCCTCTCTCTCCATATCTTTTCAATATAGTACTTGAAGTTCTAGCAAGAGCAATTAGACAACATAAGGAAGTCAAAGGGATACAAATTGGAAAGGAAAAAGTCAAAGTATCGTTATTTGCAGATGATATGATAGTCTACTTAAGCGATCCAAAAAACTCCACCAGAGAACTTCTACAGCTGATAAACAACTTCAGCAAAGTGGCTGGTTATAAAATTAACTCAAGCAAATCAGTAGCCTTCTTGTACTCAAAGGACAAGCAGGCTGAGAAAGAAGTTAGGGAAATAACACCCTTCACAATAGCCACAAACAACATAAAGTTCCTTGACGTAACTCTAACCAAACAAGTGAAAGATCTGTATGACAGGAACTTCAAGTCCCTGAAGAAAGAAATTGAAGAAGACCTCAGAAGATGGAAAAATGTTTCTTGCTCCTGGATTGGCAGGATCAATATAGTAAAAATAGCCATCTTGCCAAAAGCAATCGACAGATTCAATGCAATCCCCATCAAAATCCTAAATCAATTCTTCATAGATCTAGAAAGAGCAATTCTCAAATTCATCTGGAGCAACAAAAAAACCCAGGATAGCTAAAACTATTCTCAACAATAAAAGGATTTCTGGGGGAATCAATATCCCTGACCTCAAGCAGTACTACAAAGCAATTGTGTTAAAAACTGCATGGTATTGGTACAGCAACAGGCAGGTAGATCAATGGAATAGGATTGAAGAACCAGAAATGAACCCACAGACTTATGGTCACTTGATCTTTGATAAAGGAGCCACAACCATCCAGTGGAAAAAAGATAGCCTTTTCAAAAAATGGTGCTGGATCAACTGGAGGTCAACATGCAGAAGAATGCGAATTAACCTACTCTTATCTCCTTGTACTAAGATCAACTCCAAGTGGATCAAGGACCTACACATATAACCAGACACACTGAAACTATTAGAAAAGAAACTTGGGAAGACCCTGGAGGACATGGGCACAGGGGTAAAGTTCCTGAACAGAACACCAATAGCTTATGCTCTAAGATCAAGAATTGACAAATGGGACCTCATAAAATTACAAAGTTTCTGTAAGGCAAAGGACACTGTCAGAAGGACAAAACGGCAACCAACAACGTGGGAAATGATCTTCACCAACCCCACATCCGACAGAGGGCTAATATCCAATATATACAAAGAACTCAAGAAGTTAGACCCCAAAGAACCAAATAACCCTATCAAAAAATGGGGTACAGAGCTAAACAAAGAATTTTCACCAGAAGAAATTCGGATGGCCGAGAAACACCTTAAGAGATGTTCAACATCATTAGTCATCAGGGAAATGCAAATCAAAACAACCCTGAGATTCCACCTCACTCCAGTCAGAATGGCTAAGATTAAAAACTCGAGAGACAACAAGTGCTGGCGAGGATGTGGAGAAAGAGGAACACTCCTCCACTGTTGGTGGGATTGCAAAATGGTAAAACCACTCTGGAAATCAGTGTGGCGGTTCCTCAGAAAATTGGGCATGCCACTCCCAGAGGACCCTGGCATACCACTCCTGGGCATATACCCAGAGGATTCCCCTGCATACAACAAAGACACATGCTCCACTATGTTTATAGCAGCCTTGTTTATAATAGCCAGAAATTGGAAGGAGCCCAGATATCCCTCAAAGGAGGAATGGATACAGAAAATGTGGTATATTTATACAATGGAGTACTACTCAGCAATTAAAAATAATGAATTCATGCAATTTGTAGGTAAATGGTTAGATCTGGAAACTATCATCCTAAGTGAGCTAACCCAATCACAAAAGAATACACACAAAATGCAATCACTGATAAGTGGATATTAATGAGCCCAGAAGCCCTAAATACTCAAGGCACAATTAGCAAGTCAAATGACTCTCAAGAAGAAAAAAAGGAGAGGACCCTGGGCCTGTAAAGATTGGATCCAGTATTGTAGACCCAGAACAGAGAAATCGTGGGGGGGGGGGGAAGAGTGGGGAATAGCATGGGGGGGAGAGGAATTATGGGACATATGGTAGGGGGTACCTTGGAAAGGGGAAAGCCTTTGGAATGTAAACAAAGAATATAGAAAATAAAAAAAAAAGTTAAAAAAAAAGAAAGAAAGTAAACAATAACAACAAAACAAAAAGCACACATGGTGAGAGAAATTAAAATAAACAAGCAAAAGACTAATAAAACAAAAAAATGTGTTCAAACAAAGCAAAATAAGATTTTTGTTTTAAGTCTACAAAGATACCATTGTGTTTATATTGTGTTTGCCAACAATTTCTGGGCATAGATTCTACCCTGAAGGATGGTAATATAACCATGGTACTCTGTAGGAGGAAACTATATTCCTTTGCCAGATTCTGAGTCCCTATATTCATCAATCCTATCATGTCTTGAAGACAGTTTCATTGTTATCAAGTTTTACCTCTGGTTTTAGCAATCTTTTGTCCTATTCTTCCACAGATCCCTGAGTGTTCAGTGGGGCATCTTTGGGAAAAAAATCCCATTTATAGTTGAGTGCTCTAAAGTCTCTCACACTCTCTACAAATTGTCCATTGTGTACATCTGTTAGTTCCCATATATTGCAAGAAGAAACTTTCTAATGAGAACTGAACAAGAAACTGATAGATGATTATATCAATTTGTTGTTAGGAGATATGTTATTGCTATGTTTCTTCAACAGAATAATATTATTAGGGTTTCCCTAAGCCCATGACCTATCTAGTTCTTGAGAATTTTAGCAGTGTTAGACATAGGTTTCATCAAATGAAGTGGTTCTTAAATCCTATCTGAAAATGGTTAGTTATTTCCGTAACATTTCTGCCACTATTCCATGTGGACTTTATTGTAGTCCTTAGGATTTGTAGCTGAGTGACACTGATGATTAATGTTCTCCAATGCTAGCATGCAAGATACCTTTCAACATCATAAATGCTAGTTTGTAGGGGAAAGCTTCTAGGTAGCCACCAGCTTGAATTTTCTCTGTTCAATATCATATGTAAGTGTTGTCTTCAGCTATGAGCCCTTATTAGCAGGTTGCAGAGAGTAACTGATAGCCTTGGAAGTAGCTTATAATATTTGGCAGTTTACATAGAATTGCTTTGGCCAATGACTCAACATGATAACCCATTTCTGGCACTGGAAGTTTTACTTAGTTTCAAAAGATGTCTATTTTGGCATCATCTCCCATTGTTTGTTGATTCCCTCCTTTACTCCTTCCTTTTACCTTCTTTAATCTTCCTATTTTTGTTCCTAGTTTCTTTCCTTAACAATCATTCTGTTTTTCCTTCCTTGAGAGATCCTCCTACCACTAGGTCTCTTATGAGGCATCTAAGCTATGTGGTTATACTGATTGTAGCACATATTGAAGCTTAGAAGCTAACATATACATTTAAGAAAAAACATGCAATACTTGTTGTTTGGGTCAACAACTTTTGAGTTACCTTATTCAGGGTAATTTGTTTTTCAAGACCTATCCTGAAATTTTCATAATTTAATTTTTCTTAGAAATTTAATATTATTAAATTATTTAAATGTGCCATCTTTTTTCTTATCAACTCATCAGTTGATATACATCTAGGCTGTTTCCAATTCTTGGCAATAAATAAAGCAGCAATTCACATGGATGAGCAAATGTCTATGTAGTTGGAGATAGAGTCTTCTGAGTATATGCTCAAGAGTGAAATGGCTGTATCTTGAGGTAGATTGAGTTCCAGTTTGCTAAAGATCATTCCCAGCATCAGTAAGTGTTCCCACATCCTCACCAGCATATTCTGTCATATATTTGATTAATCTTGGCTCTTCTAACTATGCTAAAATGAAATCACAAAGAAACTTTAATTTGCATTTCCCTGGTGACTAAAGGTGTTGAACATTTCTTTAAATGTTTATCAGACATTTATGGTTCATCTTTGGAGAACTGTTTGTTTACTTCTACATGTTTTTAATTGGGTTGTTTTCCTGATTTTCTTTTCTTTTGTAGTTCCTTATATATTTTAGACTGTAATCCTCTATTGGTAAAGATGCTTTCCCATTCAGAATGATGCCACTTTGCCTGATTAATCATGTCCATCATAATACAGAAGCTCCTCAGCTTCACAAGATACCATTTATTAATTTTTCTTAGTGCCTGTGATATTGGTTGAGAAATCCTTTTCCTGTGTCAATGAGTTCAAGATTATTACCTACATTCTTTTATATGAGATTCAGAATATCTTATCTTATGTCAAAAGTACTTCATCAAATTGGGTTTGAGTTTTTTACAGGACAATGTATATGGATCTATTTGTACTCTTTACATTCTCCTCTATGTTCATAGCAGCCCTATTTATAATAGCCAGAAGCTGGAAAGAACACAGATGCCCCTCAATGGAGGAAATGATATGCAAATTGTGGTATATTTACACTGTGGAATACTACTCAGCTATTAAAAACAATGAATTCATGAAATTCTTAGGTAAATGGGTGGAACTGGAAAATATCATCCTAAGTGAGGTAACCCAATCACAAAAGAACACATATGGTATGTACTCACTAACAAGTGGTTATTAGCCCAGAAGCTTGGAATACCCAAGATACAATTCACATATCAAATGATGCCCAAGAAGAAGGTTAGAGAGGCCCCTGGTCCTGGAAAGGCTCCATGCAGCAGTGTAGGAGAATGCCAGGACAGGAAATTGGGAGGGGGTTGATTGTGGAATAGGGGGAGGAAAGAGGGCTTATGACACTTTCAGGGAGGGGAGAACCAGGAAAGGAGAAATAATTTGAATTGTAAATAAAGGATATATCTAATTAAAAAATAATAAAATAAGATAAAAAAAATTTTATTGAGTAATTTTTCTTCAAAATTCATAAGTGAAATTGGTCTGAAGTTCTCTTCTTTTGTTGGGTTCCTGTGTAGTTTAGTTATCAGAGTAATTGTGGCTTCATAGAATGAATTAGGTAGTGTTCCTTCTGTTTCTATTTTATGGAATAGTTTGAGGAGTATTAGCTCTTCTTTGAAGATCTGGTAGAATTCTGCACTAAAGCCCTGAGCATTTTTTGTTTTGGAGCCTTTTAATAGTTCTTCTATTTCCTTGGGGAATATGGGTCTGCTCAGATAGTTTACCTGCTCTTGATTTAACTTTGGTATATGCTATCTGTCTAGAAAATCATGCATTTCATCTAGATTTTCTAGTTGCGTTGAGTAAAGGCTTTTGTAGTAGGATCTGGTTTTTCCTCAGTTTCTGCTATGTCTCCCTTTTCATTTCTGATTTTGTTAATTTGGATACTCTCTCTGTGCCCTTTAGTTAGTTTGGCTAGCAATTTACCTGTCTTGTTGATTTTCTCAAAGAACTAGCTTTTGGATTTGTTGATTTAAATTCTTCATATGTGCTGGTGCCCCTCTCAACAGTTTGCATCTTGTAGGATTTTTGAAGGCCAGATCTTCTAGGTCTTCCCATTTTGGAGGACTAGTTTTTACACAATTTATCCACTCTAGCATTGCAATTTCCCTCAAAATTAAAATCTCTTTTTCAACACTAAGCCAAAGGATATCAGGCATCTCCAATTCCTTTTCAGTAGGTCATCTTTTGATAAATGCTTCAACCAGCCATTCCAACAAACTTCTTACACCTTTTTTTAATTGAGTGAGCTTCCTTATTAAACCTAGAATCTCCACTCGGGGGGAGGGGGGCATGTCAATAAACTCAGCCTGATCTAGTTTTATGTACCTTCCACTATTATCCCCCACCCTTATAGTCCATTCCCACACATATTCCCCAGACTTCTGCTTGAATGAATTAGCAAACTCATTAAGCTCCTTAGTAGTATACTGTATTTCCTCATGGACTACACTTCCTACCTCCCTTCTAGGGGTCTGTTTTGCCTTGATTCTGGTTATAGGTCTAGAAGAAACTATTGGTGGCCCTTGAGAAATATCAGTATTGTCTTGCCAGGCATTTTCATCAGAGAAATTCACTGATGGTTTACCAGACACTGAAGGATTAATTTCTTCATGTGAAAGAGGCATTATTTCAAAGGGGGCTTCTCAGGAGGGTATTACTTCCTCAAGTGAGGTAAAACCTTGAGAATCTGAAGAATCTAAGTTCTCTGCTTCAACAGTGTCCTCCCACATATCCCCATCCTGAGTTATAGGATCCCATTCCTTGCCTATTAGTGCCCTTACTTTAACTGTTGACACCCTCTGAGGTTAAGACTTGAATTTTTGCTGTAATTCAGCCAATCTTGTAATGAGGACTTCAGCTTGTGTATCTGCAATTCGAGCTCTATGGCTGCTGAAGAGAAAGAATATTCTTTTCAAGGTCACATTCATAAATTTTTATATTGTTTATTTGCATATAAGGCTGTTTAATTTTATTATACAGTTCATTCTTTTCTTTCATCAATCTGTCTAGAGGTACTAAGAACAACAAGCCAGCAAAATCATTTTGTTTTCCCCCAAATTGTAGAAACTTTTATATACAAGTTTCTACAATTCATTCTTACCTAATTCATTCTTTAAAGTTCAAGATAATCAAAGGCATTAGCTTCTTTAAGTTTGAAATATAGTTTCCACCAAGGGTCTTCAATATTCTCCAATCTCCCAGGAGAGAAAGAGTATCTGGAAAGGTTTCAGTAGTTGAAGGTGCTGGCGAATTAGAAAGTACTGGCAAATTATTAAGCCAATTCCAGGTTCTTAAAAAAATCATCCTTACATTCTGCTCCTCTAGAAACAGTCCTGGTACCAACTTCTGTATTAAACAGGGTTCTCTAGAGTCACAATACTTCTGGAATGTCTCTCTATATTGTGGAAATTTAGTGTGATGACTTTCAGTCTGTATTCCAACAAACCCAATAATAGTCAGCTATGAACGTTAAGTCCAAGAATCCAGTAGTTGCTCGGTCTCATGAGGCTAGTTGTTTCAGCTGGTTTTATGTAGAAGTAGGTTTCAACAGATGTGCTGGCAAGTAAATGCAAGCAGTCAAAGTAGAGTAAATCTTCTTTCTTCCAGAGTCATTGTGTAGGTCTCCAGCAGAAGGTGTGGCCCAGATTAAAGGTGTGTATTACCATATCTGGATATAGGACTTGCTTTGCCCCAGGCTGACCTTGAACTCAGTGATCTCCTTGTCTCAGTCTCCCGGGATTAAAGGTGTGCGCTATCTTGTTTACAGGTGAGTCCACCAATTCTGGATTCATTCCAGATATAGTCAAATTGACAACCACAAATAACCATTACAAATACACACTGGAGGGAAGAGGAGCATGTGTCCTTATTATAAGCTGAGAAATCCTCTAGTGATATGCCCAGGAATGGTATAAAGGTCTTCTGGTAGTATCATGCTCGGTTTTCTGAGGAACCACCAGACTGATTTCCAGAGTGGTTGTACAAGCTTGCAATCCCACCAGCAGTGGAGGAGTGTTCCTCTTTCTCCACATCCTCGCCAGCACCTGCTATCTCTTGACTTTTTGATCTTAGCCATTCTGACTAGTGTGAGGTGAAATCTCAGGGTTGCTTGGATTTGCATTTCCTTGATGACTAAGAATGTTGAACATTTCTTTAGGTGCTTCTCAGCCATTTGGTATTACTCAGGTGAAAATTCTTTGTTTAGCTCTGTACCCCATTTTAATAGGGTTATTTGGCTCTTTGGAATATAACTTCTTGAGTTCCTTGAATATATTGGATATTAGCCTTCTGTCAGATGTAGGGTTGGTAAAGATACTTTCCCAATTTCTTGGCTGCTGTTTTGTCCTCTTGACAGTCCTTTGGCTTATAGAAACTTTGTGATTTTAAGAGGTCCCACTTCTAAATTCCTAATCTTAGAGCATAAGCTATTGATGTTCTGTTCAGGAAATTTTCCTCTGTGCCCATATGCTCAAGGCTCTTCCCCAATTTCTTTTCTAATTTCAGTGTGTTTTTTTTGTGAAGGACCTTGATCTACTTGGACTTGAGCTTAGTACAAGGAGATAAGACTGAATCGATTTGCATTCTTCTGCAAGCTGACCTCTAGTAGAACCAGCACCATTTCTTGAAAAGGCTATTATTTTCTCCCACTGGATGGTTGTAGCTCCTTTGTCAAATATAAAGTGACCATGAGAGTGTGGGTTCATTTCTGGGTTTTCAATTCTATTCCAATGATCAACCTGCCTGTCACTCTACCAATGCAGTTTTTAACACTATTGCTCTGTTGTACTACTTGAGGTCCAGGATACTGATTCTCCAAGAAGTTCTTTTACTGTTGAGAATAGTTTTAGGCATCCCGGTATTTTTGTTATTCCAGACGAATTTGAGAATTGCTCTTTCTAACTCTATGAAGAACTGAGTTGGGATTTTGATGGGGATTGCATTGAATCTGTAGATTGCTTTTGACTTGATGGCCATCTTTACTATAATAATCCTGCCAATTCATGAGTAGGGAAGATTTTTCCATCTTCTGAGGTCTTCATTGATTTCTTTCTTCAGAGATTTGAAGTTCTTGTCATACAGATCTTTCACTTGATTGGCTAGAGTCACATCAACATACTTTATATTGATATTGAGATAGTAAAGAATAGTGATAGTTGCTTCCTGTTATTTTTTATGTAATTTTTATATTTGTGTGGTTATCTGCTTTTGGATGTGTTGAAAGAAAATTACTTCCTTGCTTTTTCTAGTGTGTAGTTTCCCTCTTTCTGTTGGTGTTTCCCATTCATTATCCTTTGAAGGGCTGGATTTGTTGAAAGATACTGTGTAAATTTGTTTTTGTCATGAAATACCTTGGTTTCTCCATCTATGGTAATTGAGAGATTTGCTGGATATAGCAGTCTGGCTTGGCATTTGTGTTCCCTTAGGGTCTGTATGACATCTGCCTGTGCTCTTCTGGCTTTCATAGTCTCTGGTGAGAAGTCTGGTTTCATTCTGAAAGGTCTACATTTATATGTTACTTGACTTTACTGCTTTCAATATTCTTTCTTTGTTTAGTACATTTGGTGTTTTAATTATTATGTGACAGGAGGAATTTCTTTTCTGTTCAAATCTATTTGGAGTTCTGTAGGCTTCTTGTATGTTCAAGGGCATCTCTTTCTTTAGGTTAAGGAAGTTTTCTTCTATAACTTTGTGGAAGACACTTACTGGCCCTTTAATTTGGTAATCTTCACTCTCTTCTATACCTATAATCCTTAGCTTTGGTATTCTCATTTGGTCCTGGATTTCCTGGATTTGGGTCAAGAGCTTTTTGCATTTGGCATTTTCTTTGTTGTACCAATGCTTTCTATGGTATTGTCTGCATAGAGATTCTCTCTTCTATCTCTTGTATTCTGTTGTTGATGCTTGGACCCATGTCTCCTGACTTGTTTTGCTAGGTTTTCTATGTCCAGAGTTGTTTCCCTTTGTTATTTCATTATTGTTTCCACCACTATTTTTAGATCCTGGATTTTTTTTTCAATTCCTTCACCAGTTTTGTTATGTTTTCCTGTAGTTTTTTAAGGGCTTCTCCCTGTTTACTTATGTTCTCCTGTATTTCTTTAAGGGAGTTATTTATGTCCTTCTTGAAGCCTTCTATCAGCATCATGAGTTGTAATTTTAACTTCAGATCTTGCTTTTTCTGGTGTTCTGGGGGTATCCGGGACTTGCTGTTGTGGGAGAATTGTGTTCAGATGGTGCCATATTGCCTTGATTTCTGTTAGTAACATTCCTATGTTTGCCTTTTGCCATCTGGTTATCTCTGGTGTTAGTCGGTTCTGCTGTCACTGGTTGGTGCTTGTCCCTCCTGTGTGCCTGCAAGCTTATCTCAGCACCCCTGCCTGACATGCTTTCCCCTGGCACAGAGTGCTATGGGCCTGCCCAGCTTCTTGGTGCAGGTGGGGTCCTGGCAGACCAAGTCCCAAGTGATCTTACACTTGGGTGTTCTCTGAGTTCCTGGCTGTAACAGCCTGCTCAGTCACAGGAGTGAAGATGGAGGGACTCCCTGCAGAGCAGATATACCCTAGTAAACTAGGTGCACAGACAGCTGTGATGGCGTTGCCCAGCTCCTGGGTGCAGGTGGAGCCCTGGTGGGCCATGTCCCAAGAGATCTTTCACTCTGATGATCTCTGTTTACCTGGCTGCACCTGGCTGCTCATTCACCAGAGCAAAGATGATGGCAGCCTCACCTCTAAACCACTCAATAAAATTCTTACCAACACATCAAAATCATCATTCACTTTGATCAAGAAGGCTTCAGCTAGGGATGCAAGGTTGGTTCAATATAGAAAATGCATTAAAGTAACCTACTATATAAACAAGCTCAAATAAAATAAATCACATGAAAATCTCATTAGATGCTTAAAAAATCATTGGAACAAATATAAAACTCTTTCATCCTAAAAGTATTGGAGAGATGACGAATTCAATGCCCACACCTAAACATAATAAAAGCAATATGCACCAAACCAAAAATCAATATTAAATGAAATGGAAAAGTACTTGAAGCAGTCCTAGTAAAATTAGGGACAAGACAAGGACAAAACTCTCCCTGTGTCTATTCAATATAGATACAAACTCAAAGTTCTACCTAGAGGAATAAAACAACAAAAGGAGATCAAGACAAATTGGCAAAGAAGAAGACAAGGTATCACTATTTGCAGATGATATTTTAGTATACATAAGTTACCCCAAACATCCTACCAGAGAATGTCTAGAGTTGACAAACAACTTCAACAAAGTGGCTGGATATAAAACTAACTCAAATTAGTAGCCTTCCTTTATAGAAAGGATAAATGGGCTGAGAAAGAAAACAGGGAAACAACACCCTTCATCATAGTCACAAATAATATAAAATACCTAGGGTAAGTTGAACCAAACAAGTGAAAGGTCTGTATGACAAGAATTTCTAGTCTCTCAAGAAAGAAGACCTCAGAAAATCCATGCTAATGGATTGGTAGGATTAACAGTAAACATCACCATCCTATCAAAAACAATCTACAGTTCCACTGCAATCCTCATCAAAATTCCAACACAATTCTTCATAAACATGGAAAGCAAAATTCTTAACTTCACATGGAAAAACAAAAAACCCAGAATAGAAAAAAACAATTCTTCTTAACAACAAAAGAACATCTGGGGTCCCTGATCTCAAACTATATATACTACAGAGCAAAAGGGATAAAAACTAGATAGTATTGGTATAGAGATATACAGATTTATTAATGGAATAAAATTGAAGACCCAGAAATAAAACCACATACTTATGGATACTTGGTTGTGAAAAAAAAGCCAAAAATATACAATGGAAAAAAGAAAGTATTTTCAATAAGTGGTGAAGGTCTAACTGGCAGTCAGTATATAGAAAAATGAAATTAGGTCCATATTTGTCACTTGCACAAAGCTCAAGTCCAAGAGATCAAGGACCTCAACATAAAACCACATATACTGAATCTAATTGAAGAGGAAGTGGGAAATAGCCTCAAACTCATTGATGTTCCTAAACAGAAATCCAAGGGCTCAGGCTCTAAAAGCAAGAGTTGATAAATGGGAACTAATAAAATTGAAGTTTCTGTAAGGCAAAGGACACAGTCAATAGGACAAATTGACAACCTACAGATTGGAAAAAGAATCTTCACTACCCACACATTCAATAGAGGGCTGATGTCCAAAATATATAAAGAACTCAAGAAGTTAGCCTCCACAAAAAAATCAAATAACTAAACAGAATTAACAACAGAGGAATCTCAAATGTCAGAGAAGCACTTAAAGAAATGTTGGAAGTTCATAGTGATCAGGGACATGTAAATCAAAACAACCCTGAGATTCTATCTTATACCATTCAGAATTACTAAGGTCAAAAACTCAGGTGGCAGCACATGTTGGAGAGGATGTGGAGAAAGAGGAACACCCCTTCAATCCTGGTGGGATTGCAAACTGGTACAAACACTCTGGAAATCAGTCTAGCAGTTCTTCAGAAAATTGTACATAGTATTACCTATACCTCAGCTATACAACTCTTGGGCATATACCCAAAGATGCCCCACCATGCCACAGGGGCATATGCATCTCTATGTTCATAGAGGCCTAATTTGTGATAGACAGAAACTGGAAACATCCCAGATATCCCACAACAGAAGAATGGATACAGAAAATGTGCTTCATTTACACAATGGAATACCATTCAGCTACTAAAAAGGAGGACATCATGAGTTTTGCAGGCAAATGGGTGGAACTAAAAAATATCACCCTGAGTGACATAACTCAGACCCAAAAGGACATGCATGGTATGTTCTCACTAATAAGTGGATATTACCCAAAGAATCACAGAATACACAGGCTACAATCCTCAGAAATCAAGAAAGTTAACATACTGAAGGGCCCAAGTAAGGATACTTCAATCCCACTTGGGAGGAAGAAGAAAGCAATCATGGCAGGGATGGGCAGAGGGAGGGAGTCACATGAATGGGAGAGGAGAGGGCCATGGCAAAAAGGGTATATTATCAGGTATTGGGGTGGGGAGGAGAAACAGGACTTTCCCCTGAGGGCCAGCAGAATGAATTGAAACAGACAATCTTGGGAGGTAGGGGGGGGAAGGACCCTCTAGAATGTACTGGGGATCTGGGTGGTAAGAAATGCTCAGGACTCAAAGGAAGGGATCTTAGATGAAATGCCCAATAGTGGAGAGAGGGAACTTGTAGAGCCCAACTCCAGTAGAAAGACAGGGCATCAAGTGAAATGATGGCATTGCTATGCCACAGTCAAAAACTCTGACCCAGGATTGTTCCTTTCTAAAAGAACTGCAGGGACAAACATGGAGAAGAGACTGAATGAAAGGCAGTCCAGTGACTGGCCCAAATTGAGATCCATCTCTCAAGGAGAGGCTTCAAAGCCTGACACTATTATTGATGCTATCAAGTGTTTATAGACAGGACCCTAACATGGCTACCCTCCAAGAGGCCAAACAAGAGGCTGACTGAGATAGATGCAGATATCTCCCAACCAATGGATTGAAGTCAGGATCCCCGTGATTGAATTGGGAAAAGGCTTGAAAGAAGCTGAGGAGGATGGCAACCCCACAGGAAGTCTAGCAGTCTCAACTATCCTAGACACCTGAGACTTCTCAGACATTGAGCAATCCACCAGGCAGCATACACAAGCTGGCATGAGTCCCCTGACACATATAAAGCAGAGGAATGATTGGTCTGATCTCAGTGATAGAAGATGCACCTAACCCTGCAGAGACTTGAAGCCCCAGGGAGTGTGGAGGCCTAGGGGGATGGCATGAGGGTGCATACGGACATCTTTTTGGAGATGTAGGAGGATGAATGGGATGACGATCTGTAGGAGGGGGGACTGGGAGGGGGATAATGACTAGATGGTAAAAAATTTTTAATGTTAATTTTTTAAAAAGTGAGAGAACAGTGTTGAGTAACTGATGGCAAATAAGCCCACAAATACCATGAATCAATTTTGGGAACAATTTACTTAAGAAACTAATTTGATATTAATTTCATTAATAATATTACATTCATGAATATGTATTTTCCACTGAAATTTATAATAATAAAAGAGTCCATAATTTGATTTTGTCTTCTTTGTATGGAATTTTCTGTTGGATTTCAACTGAATTTTATATTGGTTTTTGAGATGCTGAGGAGGTTCCTAATGCAACAAGTGACATTGTAATAGACAACTCTGCTTTCTAAACCTTCATAGAAATACTTTTTTTTCTATCAAATAAAATATTTTTTTATTTTCTACATTCTTTGTTTACATTCCAAAGGCTTTCCCCTTTCCCAGTTCCCCTCTCACCATATGTCCCATAAGTCCTCTTCCCTCCGCCCATTCTTCTCTCCTTCCTTCTTCTCAGGAATTTTTTGATTTGCTAATTGTGCCTTGAGTATTCAGAGCTTTGGGCTCATTAATATCCACTTATCAGTGATTGCATTTCATGTATGTTCTTTTGTGATTGGGTTAACTCACTTAGGATTATATGTTCCAGATCCAACCATTTGCCAACAAATTGCATGAATTCATTATTTTAATTGCTGAGTAGTATTCCATTGTATAAATATACCACATTTTCTGTATCCATTCCTCCTTTGAGGGACATCTGGGCTCCTTCCAGATTCTGGCTATTATAAATAAGGCTGCTATGAACATGGTGGAGCATTTGTCTTTATTGCATGAAGGGGAATCCTCTAGGTATATGCCCAGGAGTGGTATGACAGGGTCCTCTGGAAGTGTCATCCCCAATTTTCTGAGGAACTGCCATACTGATTTCCAGAGCAGTAGTACCATCTTGCAATCCCACCAACAGTGTAGGAGTGTTCCTTTTTCTCCATATCCTCGCCAGCACTTGTTGTCCCTTGAGTTTTTAATCTTAGCCATTCTGACTGGTGTGAGGTGGAATCTCAGGGTTGTTTTGGTTTGCATTTTCCTGATGACTAATGATGTTGAACATCCTTAAGGTGCTTCTCAGCCATCCAAATTTCTTCTGGTGAACATTCTTTGTTTAGCTCTGTACCCCATTTTTTGATAGAGTTATTTGGTTCTTCGGGGTCTAACTTCTTGAGTTCTTTGTATATATTGGATATTAGCCCTCTGTCAGATGTGGGGTTGGTGAAGATCTTTTCCCAATTTTTGGTTGCTGTTTTGTCCCCCTGACAGTGTCCTTTGCCCATAGAAACTTTGTAATTTTATGAGGTCCCATTTGTCAATTCTTAATCTTAGAGCATAAGATATTTGTGTTCTGTTCAGAAACTTTCCCCCTGTGCCCATGTCCTCCAGGGTCTTCCACAATTTCTTTTCTATTAAGTTCAGTGTGTCTGGTTTTATGTGGAGGTCCTTGATCCACTTGGAGTTGATCTTAGTACAAGGAGATAAAAGTGGGTCAATTCACATTCTTCTGCATTTTGACTGTAGGTCGCGTGTCTATCTCGCCAGCAAGAAAGACACGAGACAGTCAAGATCCTTCCACAGACGTTTATTGCGGGGTTGATTGCAGAGGCGAAAGACGAAGAAGGGTAGAGCGGTGCATCTTAAATAAGCCTAGGCAGGATGTGTTCTACCTGATTGGTGCACACCACGATGCCTCATTAGTATGCTCCGGGTCTGAGCTGCGACCCGCCAAACCTCTACCCGCGCATGCACAGTAGGGCGCGGAGTGGAGTAAACAACAGCACATTGCTGATTCATCATAGGAAATGGGCGCCATCTTGTAATGGCGAATGTGGCTTCCTACAGCTCCCCCTTTTTTGTTTTATAAGAAACCAGGCCTAGGGCTGCCGATCAACCATCAGGTTCTTGTTGGACCATCAGGGTTCGAGGCAATCCATAAATGAACTCATGACCAACACCCTCTCACGTGCAATGAGATAGTCTCTGTGAGGTGCAAGGGCTGTGGCAAACAGCACGTCACCCATCCCGGTGCAATGTCCTTTCAAGGACTCGGGGTACAAGGGCTGACTTCTGTCTGAGTAAAACTAATTCTTAAGCATGGACAGCCATGCTTCAGGGGAAGCACCATTTTTCAATGCAGCGAGTGCCTGTGTAAACACCACCTTGTCGCATTTTTGTTGGGCACGTAGCTTGCACAGCAACCATAGCAGAAACACTCCTCCACAGCATATTAGGGCACCAAAAAGAAAAACTCCCGCCCACTCTTTAAAGTAAGAAAATGCAGAAGTAAACCAAGAAGTGAAATCTTCAAAGGGAATGGGATCAGCTCGCATTCCGCTGAGGACAGTTTGATTTTGAAGTTGCAGCTGCAATTCTTCCAACTCGGCTGTCCAGTGTCTCCTCTTCGGTGTGTACTGCGCGAGTTAGTCTTGCAGGTACCCAGATAGGATTGTCTTCACTCTGTGGAAAAACACAGATAGCTCCCCTGGATCTTATTAGAATAGGATCCGGGCCTCTCCATTTGTTAAGCAGCACATCCTTCCATTTTACCATCTCTTTTGGTGGAGCCGGCCATTGGCCATGACGTTCAGCAGCAAAACGGCCTTGAGTGTCCAGATTTAAAAAATTCAATGTTAGAAGTGCTATGGATATAATGGTTCTAGGGGAGGAGGGTGATAAGCCCTCAATTCCCCCTTTTTGTTTTGTAATATATTGTTTAAGCGTACGATGAGCCCTCTCAACCATGCCCTGACCTTGGGTATTATAGGGCAAACCAGTGATATGGGTAATTCCCATATGCCGGCAAAATTGTGAGAACTTTGCAGAAGTGTAGGCAGGACCATTATCTGTTTTTAAAACATGTGGGATACCCCACATGCTCCAGGCTTCAAGACAATGTTGAATGACATGAGCAGCCTTCTCTCCTGACAAAGGGGTGGCACATATCACGCCGGAACTTGTGTCCACAGAGACATGTGTGTATTGAAGCTTACCAAAAGAGGAAATATGAGTAACATCCATTTGCCACATTTGAAGGGGACGTAGGCCCCGTGGGTTAATCCCAACATGAGGCATAGATAAGAAGTCAACACAATTAGAGCATTGGAGAACAATATTACGAGCCTCTGCTCGACTAATGGAGAAACGGAGGCGCAGGGTCTCCGCTGGGACATGGAATGTGGAATGAAATTGCTTTGCTGCGGTAACGGGATCCAGCGCTACATAAATACGTTGGCGAGTGGCCAGATCAGCAAGTGCATTACCTTGTACCAGAGGTCCTGGTAAGGATGTATGTGCCCTAATATGGGTAATAAAAAATGGGTGTTGCCGGTGAATTAATTGTTGCTGGATACCTTTAAATATATGAGCAACCTTACTGGATGATTTGATGACTCCCGCGGTTTCCAGTTGTGATACCGCATTAACAACATAATTAGAGTCTGAGATTATATTTAATGGGTCCTTAAATTGTTTTAAAACTTCTAATACCACCTGACATTCTACTATTTGAGGTGAATCAGGGGTACATTGTATGGTAGTTGTTTTTCCATAGACAACATAGGCCCCCGTCCCAGTCTTAGAACCATCCGTAAATACATTCAGTCCTTCAGGGACGGGCTGTGTACGGGTTACCTTTGGAAAGATTATTGGATGCAAAGAACAAAATTGGAGTAGGGGATGTTTGGGGTAATGATTATCTATTTCTCCATTAAAGCTGCATTTTAATATAGCCCATTCATCTACAGCTGCAGTGAGCACTTGTACTTGACTGGCTGAATAAGGTATTATAAGCCTAGCAGGGGCAACTCCAAAATGTAATATAGACATTTTTAATCCTTTCAGAGCAAGGGCGGCAACTGCCGTGGGGTAATGTTCTATAGTTCTATTAGGCGAAGCTTGAGGGTGGATCCATAATAAAGGGCCTGATTGCCATAAGACTGCTGTTGGTAACATGATAGTTTTAAATATACATAGATCAATGGGCACCTTGGGATCCCAACGCAAAAGTTGTGCCTTTGAAATCGCATCCTCTACTTTATTTAAGGCGAGAGATGCTTCTGGGGTTAAATTTCGAGGGGAGGAAATATGTGCGTCCCCCTCTAAAATATCATATAAAGGTTTTAATTCCGAAGTAGGGATTTTAAGATAGGGTCTCAACCAATTGATGTCCCCTAGCAATTTTTGAAAATCATTTAGGGTTTTTAAGTGATCATGGCGTATTTGTATCTTTTGGGGCCTAATGGCCTCTGGAGTGATTATAGAACCTAGGAATTTACCTATTTCTGATTTCTGCACCTTTTCTGTGGCTATGTAAAGGCCAGCTCTCTCCAGGAGCTTAGTTACCTTTAAATACACTTCCTCTACCTCTGCATGGTCTTCTCCACATAAAAGAATGTCATCTGTATAGTGGCAGACCTGGACTTTGGGATGACCTGCCCTAGCAGGAGCTAATGCCTTATCCACAAAAGGTTGGCACATAGTGGGACTATTAGCCATGCCCTGTGGTAAAACTTTCCATTGGTACCTGTAATCAGGACCGGTATGATTAACTGTAGGTAAAGTAAAGGCAAACCTGCATCGATCATCTGGATGCAATGGGATAGAAAAGAAGCAATCCTTTACATCAATAATAATTATCGTCCAAAATTTTGGCAAAGTAGATAATAATGGTAACCCTCGTTGGACGGGTCCCATAATATTCATTTGTGCATTGATGGCCCTTAAGTCATGTAACAGACGCCATTTTCCTGATTTCTTTTTGATGACAAAGACTGGTGTATTCCAGGGTGACTGTGTAGGTTCTAGGTGTCCTAATTTTAGCTGTTCTTCAACTAGCTCTTTGGCTGCTTGTAGCTTCTCAGAGGAGAGAGGCCATTGAGGCACCCATACGGCCTCCTCTGTGCGCCAGGGTATGGGTAATGGCTCCTCAATGGCCCCTAGGAAAAACCCTGTCCTTTTCTGTCTGCCTTTTGTTTTGTTTTTATAGGATCAATTTGGCCCTGATGATATTTCCCTATCCCTTTTTCAGGTACAGACCCCATGGTATGCATCATGTTTCTGGCTACTGGAGGATACTCATTAGTCAGGCAAAGGTCTAGTCCGGTTAACACATCTCTTCCCCATAGATTGACAGGAAGAGGGAGTACGTATGGGGTAAACCTTCCAGATTTTCCTTCCTGACTTATCCAAGTCAATGTTTTTGAGCTAACAGATGGGGAAGACTCGTAACCTAATCCTTGCAATGAATGAGCTGATGATGTAACAGGCCAAGATGTCGGCCACCAGGTAGAAGAGATAATACTTTTATCTGCTCCAGTATCTAGGATACCCTCAAAAAATTTTCCTTCAATTTGTAGGGTTAATACAGGTCTATTATCCAAATGCATGGCCAGGTAGGCTGAATCCATGTTGGATGACCCGAATCCTTTACTACCTCGACGGGTGTTTTGGAAGGCAAATTTCTCATGCATACTGGGGAGAATGAGCAGTTGAGCAATGCGATCACCTGGAGAAATGGGGAATATTCCTCTCGGTGAGGAGCACATAATTTTTACCTGGCCTGTGAAATCTTGATCTATAACTCCAGGGTGAAACATAAGGCCTCGCAATGTGGTGGATGAGCGCCCCAAGAGTAACCCTACGGTGCCTCGGGGTAATGGGCCCTTAAAATCAGACGTGACTGGTTGGACCCCCATCTGGGGAGTCAATACGAGTCTGGTGGTGGCACGGATGTCCAGTCCTGCCGAACCTGGAGTGGCTCGGCGCGGAGGCTCCGTGGTTTCATGGAGGGTGTACTCTGCATTGCCCCATACATTTGAGGGCCCTGGGGACGGGGGCCCTGTGAGGCGTTTTTTGAACCACTTTGCCCTATAGGATTACCTTGTAGGTCCTTAATGGATCTACACTCATTAGCCCAATGCTTCCCTTTTCTGCATTTTGGACATATTCCAGGCACCTTTGAAGGCCCAAAACATGGTACACTTCCTCTGCATTGTTTTTGCATGTGTCCTGTCTTGCCACAGCAGTAACAGGTCACACTGTCATTACTTCCTCTACCTTTTCTTTGGGATTGTAAAATGGCTGCTGCGAGGCCAGCATTAGTGAGTGGTCCTCCAATCTCCCGGCATGCTTTTAACCATGCTTGGAGCCCTTTTCCTTTCCAGGGTGTAATAGCCTGTCTACACTCTGTTGTGCATTGTTCATACACCAACTGTTCTATCAAGGGCATGGCCGTGTCTGAGTCGCCGAAGATCTTCCCTGCGGCTTCAACCATACGGGCTACAAAGTCTGAGAAAGGCTCGGTGGGGCCCTGAGTGATTTTTGTTAAATTACCAGATACCTCACCTTTGTTAGTTAGAGCCTTCCATGCCTTTATGGCACAATCGTTTATTTGTCCATAGACATCTGCTGGGAAGTTGATTTGATTGTTTACCCAATGCCCTTGGCCTGTTAACATCTCAAAGTTCCATGCCGCTTGGCCAGCAGCCGCATTAGCACGGGCTTGACCCTGGCTGATATCATGCCAAATAGCTTTCCATTCTAAATATTGGCCCATAGTCAAACAAGCCTTGGTGACGAACGACCAGTCGCTAGGAGTCATGGCCGACGCCTTGAGTCTCTCTAATTGAGCTTGGGTAAAATTGGCGTTAACTCCATAAGTCCTAACTGATTCTGCCAACTCCTTAATGATCTTGTGCTCGACTGGCTGATGCAATCGTACTCCGTCCTCCTCGAAAACTGGGAACATCTGTTGTATCCTTTTTCGTGTGCGAGGCAGACAAAAGGAGTAGCCGCATTCTACCTCCTTGGACAGAGGAGGAGCTGTTTTTGATCGCTCCGACCTAACTCTTACGTCTTCCTCGGAGCTCTCATCTGTGGGTTTTTCCTTTTCAGAGTCCTCCTTCTCTGAAGAGGAAGAGGGCTCTGTTTCAGAACTTAAGAACTTTAGACGTCCTAGCTCTTTTGTAGGATACAGTGAGTTCTTATCATCGACCTTTGTCTTATCAGGTCGAGGCTCTTCCTCCCTTTTGGTTTTCTCCTTTTCTTTATCCTTTTCTTTTCTTTGTTTTTCCTTTTTGCGCGCTCCTAACCTTTCACTGCGTTCTGTTTCTGATATGCTATCCTGTATTTCTTTTAAGATCTTTTGTCCTGCATTTACAACTTTCTTACATTTAAAGCAGAGGCACAGCAATAAGAAGATGCCAATCGTCCAGTCAACAATCACCGTTGCCCAAGCCGAATCTATTTCAAATGGAAGCATATCTCTCAGAACTTACCTTACTCCTTTTCCCCCGTCTTGTGGTTCTGGATCTTCCTCAGGAGAAGCTTCTGAGGGGTCTTCGCAGGCCGTTGATGTAAAGATTCCCGGGTTTCGGCACCAGATGTAGGTCGCGTGTCTATCTCGCCAGCAAGAAAGACACGAGACAGTCAAGATCCTTCCACAGATGTTTATTGTGGGGTTGATTGCAGAGGCGAAAGACGAAGAAGGGTAGAGCGGTGCATCTTAAATAAGCCTAGGCAGGATGTGTTCTACCTGATTGGTGCACACCACGATGCCTCATTAGTATGCTCCGGGTCTGAGCTGCGACCCGCCAAACCTCTACCCGCGCATGCACAGTAGGGCGCGGAGTGGAGTAAACAACAGCACATTGCTGATTCATCATAGGAAATGGGCGCCATCTTGTAATGGCGAATGTGGCTTCCTACATTTGACCTCCAGTTGGACCAGCACCATTTGTTGAAAAGGCTATCTTTTTTCCACTGGATGGCTGTAGCTCTTTTATCAAAGATCAAGTGACCATAACTCTGTGGGTTCATTTCTGGGTCTTCAATTCTATTCCATTGATCTACTTGCCTGTCACTGAACCAATACCATGCAGTTTTTAGTAAAATTGCTCTGTGGTACTGCTTGAGCTCAGGGATATTGATTCCCCCAGAAGTCCTTTTATTGTTGAGAATAGTTTTATCTGTCCTGGGTTTTTTGTTACTCCAAAGGAATTTGAGAATTGCTCTTTCTAGATCTATGAAGAATTGATTTGCGATTTTGATGGGGATTGCATTGAATCTGTAGATTGCTTTTGGCAAGATGGCAATTTTTACTATATTGATCCTGCCAATCCAAGAGGATAGAATATTTTTCCACCTCCTGAGGTCTTCTTCATTTTCTTTCTTCAAGGACTTGAAGTTCCTGTCACACAGATCTTTCACTTGTTTGATTAATGTCACGTCAAGATACTTTATATTGTTTGTGGCTATTGTAAAGGGTGTTATTTCCCTAATTTCTTTCTCAGCCTGCTTGTCCTTTGATTACAGGAAGGCTACTGATTTGCTTGAGTTGATTACATAACCAGCCACATTGCTGAAGTTGTTTATCAGCTGTACGATTTCTCTGGTGGAATTTTTTGGGTCACTTAACGTATACTATCATATCATCTGCAAAGAATGATAGTTTGAATTCTTCCTTTCCAATTTGTATCCCTTTGACTTCCTTATGTTGTCTAATTGCTCTCACTAGAACTTCAAGTACTATGTTAAAAAGATATGGAGAGAGGGGGCAGCCTTGTCTAGTCCCTGATTTTAGTGGGATTGCTTCAAGTTTCTCTCCATTTATTTTGATGTTGGCTATCGGTCTGCTGTAAATTGCTTTTACTATATTTAGTTATGGGCCTTGAATTCCTGTTCTTTCCAGGACATTTAATATGAAAGTATTCTGAATTTTGTCGAATGCTTTTTCAGCATCTAATGAGATGACCATTTGGTTTTTTTCGTTTAGTTTGTTTATGTAGTGGATTACATTGATGGATTTTCATATACTGAACCATCCCTGCATCCCTGGGATGAAGCCTACTTGATCATGGTGAATGATCATTTTGATGGGCTCTTGAATTCGGTTGGCAAGAATTTTATTTAGTATTTTTGCATCAATATTCATAAGGGAAATTGGCCTGTAGTTCTGTTTCTTTGTTGGATCTTTGTGTGGTTTGGGTATCAGCGTAATTGTGGCTTCATAGAATGAGTTGGGCAGTGTTCCTTCTCTTTCTATTTTGTGGAATATTTTGAAGAGTGTTGGAGTTAGGTCTTCTTTAAATGTCTGATAGAATTCTGAACCAAAACGATCTGGTCCCGTACTTTTTTTGGTTGGGAGACTTTCTGTAACCCCTTCTATTTCTCTAGGGTTATGGGACAGTTTAGCTGATCTAATTGATCCTGATTTAATTTTGGTAATTGGTATCTGTCTAGGAAATTGTCCATTTTCTCCAAATTCTCTAGTTGTGCTGAGTATAGGCTTTTGTAGTAGGAACTGATGATATTTTGAATTTCCTCACTTTCTGTTGTTATATCCCCCTTTTCATTTCTAATTTTGTTAATTTGGATACTGTCTCTGTACTCTTTGGTTAGTCTGACTAAGAGTTGATCTATCTTGTTGATTTTCTCAAAGAACCAGCTCCTGGTTTTGTTGATTCTTTGTATGGTCCTCTTTGTTTCACTTGATTGTTTTCAGCCCTTAGTTTGATGATTTCCTGTCTTCTACTCCTCCTGGGTGAATTAGCTTCTTTTTGTTCCAGGGCCTTCAGGTGTGCTGTTAAGTTGCTAGTGTATGCTTTCTTCAGTTTCTTTTTAGAGACACTCAAGGCTATGAGTTTTCCTCTTGCAACTTCTTTCATTGTGTCCCATAGATTTGGGTAGGTTGTACCTTCATTTTCATTGTATTCTAAAAAGTCTTTGATTTCTTTCTTTATTTCTTCCTTGACCAAGGTGTCATTGAGTAGAGTATTGTTCAGATTCCATGTGTATGTGGGCTTTCTTTTGTTCTTGCTATTGAAGACCACCTTTACTCCATAGTGATCTGATAGGAGGCATGGGATCAGTTCGGTCTTCTTGTATTTGTTGAGGTCTGTCTTGTGACCAATTATATGATCGATTTTGGAGAAGAGACCATGCAGTGCTGAGAAAAAGGTGTATTCCTTTGCTTTAGGATGAAAAGTTCTATATATATCCGTTAAATCCTATTGGTCAAAAGCTTCAATTAGTTTCACTGTGTCCCTGTTTATTTTCTGGTTTCCTGATTGGTCCATTGTGGAGAGTGGACAGTTGAAGTCACCTACAATTATTGTGTTAGGTGCAATGTGTGCTTTAAGCTTTAGTAAAGTTTCTTTTACAAATGAGGGTGCCCTTGCATTTGGAGCATAGATGTTCAGTATTGAGAATTCTTCTTGGTGGATTTTCCATTTGACCAGCAAGAAGTGACCTTCCGTGTCTCTTTTGATGACTTTAGGTTGAAAGTCAATTTTATCTGATATTAGGATGGCTACTCTGGCTTGTTTCCTAAGACCATTTGCTTGTAAAATTGTCTTCCAGCCTTTTACTCTAAAGTATTGTTTGTCTTTGACACTGAGATGTGTTTTCTGTATGCAGCAAAATGTAGGGTCTTGTTTCCATATCCAGTCTGTTTGTCTGTGTCTTTTTATTGGGGAATTAAGTCCATTGATGTTAGGAGATATTAAGGAATAGTAATTATTACTTCCTGGCATTTTGGGTGTTATTTTTTATATTTGAATTACCTTCTTTTGGGTTTGATGAGAGGGAGTTTCTATCTTGCTTCTTCTGGGGTGTGGTTTCCACCCTTGTGTTGGTGTTTTTCCCCTATTATTCTTTGTGGGACTGGGTTTTTGGATAGATATTGTGCAAATTTGATTTTGTCATGGAATACCTTGGTTTCCCCATCTATGGCGATTGAGAGTTTTGCTGGGTATAGTAGTTTTGGCCGAAGTTTGTGTTCTCTTAGAGTCTGCATGAGATCTGCCCAGGATTTTCTAGCTTTCCTGGTCCCAGGTGAGAAGTCTGGTGTAATACTCTGATAGGTCTTCCTTTATATGTTACTTGTCCTTTTTCTCTTACTGCCTGGCCTTTCCTTCAGTCTCTGCTCCACACTTTGTCTCCACAGTTGTTGCAGTGAATATTTTGTTCCCTTTCTCAGAGGAACCAAAGCAACCCCACTTTGGATTTCCTTCTTCTTGAGCTTCCTGTGGTCTGTGAATTGTAACAACTTAATTTTGAGCTTTTGGGCTAATATCCACTTATCAGTGAGTGCATACCATGTGTGTTCTTTTGTGATTGGGTTACTTCACTCAGGATGACACTTTCTAGTTCCATCCATTTGCCTAATTTCATGAATTCACTGTTTTTAATAGCTAAATAGTACTCCATTGTGTATATATACCACAATTTCTGAATCCATTCCTCTGTTGAAGGACAGCTGGGTTCTTTCCAGCTTCTGGCTATTATAAATAAGGCTGCTATGAACATAGTAGAACATCTGTCCTTATAACATATTGGTGCATCTTCTGGGTATATGCCCAGGAGTGGTATAGCTGGGTCCTCAGGTAGTGCTATGTCCAATTTTCTGAGGAAACGCCAAACTGATTTCCAGAGTAGTTGTGCCAGCTTGCAATCTCACCAGGAGTGGAGGAGTTTTCCTCTTTCTCCACATCCTCTCCAGCATCTGCTGTTCCCTGAGTTTTTGATCTTAGCTATTCTGACTGGTGTGAAGTGGAATCTGTGTTGTTTTGATTGGCATTTCCCTGATAACTAAGGATATGAACATTTCTTAAGGTGCTTCAGAGCCATTTGAGTTTCCTCAGTTGAAAGTTCCGTTTAGCTCTGTACCCCATTTTCTAATAAGGTTATTTGACACTCTGGAGTCTACCTTCTTGAGTTCTTTGTATACATTGCATATTAGCCCTCTATCGGATGTAGGTTTGGTAAAGAACTTTTCCCTATCTGTTGGTTGCTGTTTGTCCTATTGACAGTGTCCTTTGCCTTACAGAAGCTTTGCAGTTTTATGAGGTCCCATTTGTCGATTCTTGTTCTTAGAACATAAGCCATTGGTGTTCTACTGAAGAAATATTCCCCTATGCCCATGTGTTCAAGGTTCTTCCCACTTTCTCCTCTATAAGTGTCAGTGTATCTGGTTTTATGTGGAGATCCTTGATACACTTGGATTTGAGCTTTATACAAGGAGAATGGGTTGATTTGCATTTTTCTGCATGCTGAACTCCAGTTGATCCAGCACCATTTGTTAAAAATGCTGTCTTTTTTCCACTGCATGTTTTTAGATCCTTTGTGAAATATAAAGTGGCCATAGGTGTGTGGGTCTTCAGTTCTATTCCATTGATCTTCCTGCCTGCCCCCATACCAATACCAAACAGTATTAATCACTATTGCTCTGTAGTAGAGCTTGAGATCAGGGATGGTGATTCTCCCAGAAGATCTTTTGTTGTGAAGAACAGTTTTTGATATCCTGGGTTTTTTTGTTATTCCAGATGAATTTGAGAATTGCTCTTTCTAGCTCTATGAAGAATTGATTTGGAATTTTGATGGTGATTGCATTGAATATGTAGATTGTTTTTGGCAAGATGGTGATTATCACTATATTAATCCTTCCAATCAATGAGCATGGGAGATCCTTCCACCTTCTGAGATCTTCTCCGATTTCTTTCTTCAGAGTCTTGAAGTTCTTGTCATACAGATTTTTCACTTGCTTGGTTAGAGTCACACCAAGGTATGTAATATTATTTGTGACTATTGTGAAAGTTGCCACTTCCCTAATTTCTTTCTCAGCCTGTTTATCATTTGAGTAGAGGAAGGCTACTGATTTGGTTGAGTTAATTTTATATCCAGACACTTTGCTGAAGTTGTTTATCAGTTTTAGGAGTTCTCTGGCAAAATTTTTGGGGTCACTTAAGTATACTACCATATCATCTGCAAATAATGATAGTTTGACTTCTTCGTTCCAATTTGTATACCTTTACTGTCCTTTTGTTGTCTAATTGCTCTGGCTAGGACTTGGAGTACTATATTCAATAGATAGGGAGAGAGTGGGCAACCTTGCCTGGTCCCCAATTTAAGCGGGATTGCTTCAAGTTTCTCTCCATTTAGTTTGATGTTAGCTACCAGTTTACAGTATATTGCTTTCACTAAGTTTAGGTATGGGCCTTGAGTTTCTGATCTCTCCAACACTTTCATCATGAAGGGATGCTGTATTTTGTCAAAAGCTTTTTCAACATCTAATGAATTGACAATGTGGGCTTTTTCTTTGAATTTGTTTATGTAGTGGATTGAATGGTTCCATATATTGAACCATCCCTGCATTCCTGGGATGAAGCATACTTGATTGTGATGGATTGTTGTTTTGATGCATTCTTGGATTCGGTTGGCCAGAATTTTGTTGAGACTTTTTGCATCAGTATTCATAAGGGAAGTTGTTCTGAAGTTCTCTTTCCTTGTTTGGTCTTTGTTTTGTTTAGGTTAAGCACTATTGTGACTTCATAGAATGAATTGGGTAGTGTTACTTGAGTTTCTGTTTTGTGGAATAGTTTCAGGAGTATTGGTATTAGCTCTTCTTTGAAGATCTGATAGAATTCCCCCACTTAATCCATCTGGTCCTGAGCTTTTTTCTGGGGGGGGGGGAGACTATTACCAACTGCTTCTATTTCCTCAAGACTTATGGGACTATTTAGATGGTTTATCTGATCCTGTTATAACATTGGCAACTGGTATATATCTAGGAAATCGTCCATTTCATCCAGATTTTCCAATTTTGTTGAGTATAAACTCTTGTAGTATGATCTGATGATTTTTTGAATTTCCAGTTTCTGTTGTTATGCCTCCCTTTTCATTTTTAATTTTATTAATTTGGGTAGTGCCTCTGAGCCCTCTGGTTAGTCTGACTAAGGATTTATCTATCTTGTTGATTTTCTCAAAGAACCAGCTCCTTGTTTTGCTGATTCTTTGAATGGTTCTTTTTGTTTCTATTTGGTTGATTTCAGCCCTGAGTTTGATTATTTCCTGCTTTCTACTCCTCTTGGGTGTATTTGCTTCTTTTTGTTCTAGAGCTTTCAGGTGTGTTGTCAAACTGCTAGTGTAAGCACTCTCCAATTTCTTTTTGGAGGTACTTAGAGCTATAAGTTTTCCTCTTAGCACTACTTTCATTCTATCCCATAAGTTTTGGTATGATGTATCCTCATTTTAATTAAATTCTAAAAAGTCTTTAACTTCTTTATTTATTTGTTCCTTGACCAAGCTATCATTGAGTAGAGCACTATTCAACTTCCATTTGAATATGTGTTTTCTGTTGTTTTTGTTTGAACTCAAGACCAGCCTTAGGTCATGGTCATCTGATAGGGTGCATGGAATTATTTCAACATTCCTGTATCTGTTGAAGACTATTTTGTGACCAATTATACGGTCAGTTTTGGTGAAGGTACAAAGAGGTGCTGAGAGAAGGTATATTCTTTTGCTTGAGGATGGAATGTTCTATAAATATCTGTAAATCCATTTGGTCTATAATTTTAGTTAGTTTCACCGTGTCTCTGCTTAGTTTCTGCTTCCATAGTTTGTCTATTGTTGAGAGTGGGATGTTAAAGTCTCCTACTGTAATTGTGTGGGGTGCAATGGGTGCTTTAAGCTTTAGTAAAGTTTCTTTAATGAATGTAGGTGCCCTTGCATTTGGAGTATAAACATTTAGAATTGAGAGTTCATCTTGGTAGATTTTTCTTTTGATAAGTATGAAGTGTCCCACCTTATCTTTTTTGACAACTTTTGGTTGAAAGTTGATTTTATCTGATATAAGTATGGCCACTCCAGCTTGCTTCTTGGAACCGTTTGCTTGCAAAATTGTTTTCCAATCTTTGACTCTTAGGTAATGAGTGTCTTTGTCACTGAGGTGAGTTTCTTGTATGCAGCAAAATGTTGGGTTCCTTTACAACTCCAGTCTGTTAGTCTGCATCTTTTTATGGCAGAATTGAGACCATTGATGTTAAGAGATATTAAGGAAAGGTTATTGTTCCTTCCTGCTATTTTCATTTTTAAAGGTGAAATTCTGTTTGTGTAGCTATCTTCTTATGGGTTTGTTGAAAGAAGATTACTTTATTGTGTTTTCTAGGGTGTAGTTTTTCAGCCTTGTATTGGTATTTTCCACCCTTTATCCTTTGAATCTCTGTGTTTGTGGAAAGAAATTGTGTAAATTTATTTTGTCCTGGAATATCTTGTTCTCTCCATCTATGGTAATTGAGAGTTTTGCTGGGTATAGTTTCCTATGAGAAGTCTGGTGTAATTCTGATAGGTCTGCCTTTATATGTTACTTGGCCTTATTCCCTTATTGCTTTTAATATTCTTTCTTTGGTTAGTCCATTTGGTGTTTTGATTATTATGTGTCGGGAGGAGTTTCTGTTCTGGTCCAGTCTATTTAGAGTTCTGTAGGCTTCTTATATGTTCATGGGCATCTCTTTCTCTAGGATAGGGAAGTTTTCTTCTATAATTTACTGAAGATTTTTGCTGGACCTTTAAGTTGTAAATCCTCGCTCTCTTCTATACCTGTAATCCTTAGGTTTGGTCTTCTTACTGTGTCCTGGATTTCTTGGATGTTTTTGGTTGCAAGCTTTTTGCATTTTGCATTTTCTTTGACTGTTGAGTCTATGTTTTCTATGGAATCTTTAGCACCTGAGATTCTTTCTTCTTTGTCTTGTAGTCTGTTGTTGATGCTTGCATCTATGTCTCCTGAATTCTTTCCAAGGTTTTATATCTCCAGAGATGTCTCACTTTATGATTTCTTTATTGTTTCTACTTCCACTTTTAGGTCCTGGATAGTTTTGTTCAGTTCCTTCACTTGTTTGTTTGTGTTTTCTTCAAGGGATTCTGAAATTCTTTAAGGGATTTTTGTGTTTTCTCTTTAAGGGTTTCTACTTGTTTATGCATGTTCTCTTGTATTTCTTTAAGGGATTTTTTTTGTGTTTCCTCTTTAAGTGCTTCTACCTGTTGACCCATGTTCTTTTATATTTCTTTAAGGGAGTTATTTATGTCCTCCTTGAAGTCCTCTATCAGCATCATGAGATATGATTTTAAATCTAGTTCTTGGTTTTCTGGTGTGTTGGGGTATCCAGTATTTGCTCTTGGGGGAGAACTGGGTTCAGATGGTGACGTGCTGCCTTGGTTTCTTTTGGTAATGATCTTGCATTTGCCTTTTGCCATCTAGTTTTCCCTGGTGTTAGCTGGTCTTGCTTTCTCTGATTTTGGCTTATCTGTCCTGAAAGCCTGTGTATATGTACTCCTGGGATTCCCATTCTCTCAACTACCCTGAATGTCTAGTTTAACTACCCTGAGTAGCTGGTTTGGGAAGGATCAGGAGATGGAATCTTCACTGCGGCAAACCTGACAAGGTTCTGCCCCAGCAGAAAGGGCTTTCAGAGGTGGGAGGGGGAGAAGTTTCAGAAGGGGACTACTATTCAGAAGGGTGTAGCTTTTGGTGGTTGCTGGGTAGTGAGTCCTGCTTGACCCCTGGCAGCAGCTCTGGGCCTCCAGAGGTGTGTGTGTGTGTGGGGGGGGTGTTCTTACCAACTGCCCTGGGTGGCTGGTTCTCTGGGAAGTATCAGGAGATGGAGTCTTCACTGCAGCAGACCTGGCAAGGTTCTGGCACAGGAGAAAGGTCTTTCGGTAGTGGGAATGGAAGAAGGATTGAAGGGAACTGATATTTGGAAGGGAAGAGGTTTGGGGGTTGCTGGGTAGTGAGTCCTGCTGGACCCTTGGCAGCAGCTCTAGGCCTCCAGAGGTGGGAGGGGTGGAGGATTCTTACAACTGCCCAGAGTGGCTGGTTCTCTAGGAAGTATCAGGAGATGGAGTCTTCACTGCAGCAGCACAAAATGCTTTTATTACCACCACCAAGTATTTCAATTATCCAAGCAAGTAGCATTGGAGAAAGGTAATTTGGAATGAGATGATAATAGATTAAATAGATTCAATAAATATGTAAATATTTGATAAAAAGACACCACTTGAATTTGGAAATAGAAGTTTTGTAATTCACGCAGTAAACCCAAAAATTGAAAGGCTGCCACTGACTGTATATAATGTCCTAATTCTCTACTAGAATCTCCCTTAACACATTCCCATCTTCTCCCTGTACAAACAGATCATGATGTTAGAGGTTGTTCTTGTGCACTGTGTATTCAGATGCTGATTTTATGCTCAGATATCTGCCTGTAGTCCAGAACATAGCACAGTCAAGCATCTTCAGTCTCTATGTTATTTAAAAATCATTTTCCATCATCTATGATTGGTCAATAAAAAGATGATTCAGCCTGTGACTGGGCAGAGGGGATTGGAATGCTGGTCTTCTGATCCTAGTCAGGAGTCCCAGATAGAAAGAAGAGAAGGAACTTAAGGAGAGTAGGTAGAGAGACCATATGGACTGACCAGAAAGATACACCAGGAGGTCACAATAAGAGCAGACATGAGGATACACTTGGACCAGAGAGAGCCAAGTTAAGATTTCAATTGAAGGTATAGGACCTGTGACTGAAAAATAGATAGCTTAGAGGATTAGGATTACTCAAAACCTGCCCAGTGTAGGCTCGCAGTTTGTTATAAACTTAATAGGTTTTTGTGCCAATTATGTGGAAGCTACAATGGGAACAGATAAGAATTTCAGCCCAAATCAGTACAAAATCATGCATTCTGAGAAGATGGAATATTCTACCCTGGTTCTACCAAATAAGTATGTCTCCTAGAGGAAACAGACTCCTTCAGGGCCCCACAGCTCTGAGTTCTTCTTACTTATGCAACAATAACTACAAAACTTGCTTTTGTTGGAAATCACTGGCTAATAAAACTTGTGATGAAATTTCCCATGTTATATGAATAAATAAGAGACAGTGGTAAGAAAATACTCTTAAGTAAAACAACACAAGCCTAACTCTTCTAATGTTTGATTTCTTGCTTGTGTTTCTATGTATGAGGCTTGTGCATACAGATTTTCCTCACTTAATGAATATTTTACAAATATCCAATGCAAAATACTCTGTGAAGGACAAGTGTACTGTCAAGTTTTGGGGATAACGTTTCCTTAACATTCCTTAGCAACATAACTGACATGAATGTACATTCCACATGTTGAGAGGTCAGCCTTTAAAACCAGTACAAACATTTATGAAAGATTTAATTTCAGTTCTTGGCCCTGGATATAATAAGGTAGTTTTTTTTGTGTGTGGGGAGCTACACAGCCTATTATTTGATTTTTTTTTTAGTCTTATACAATGATAAACCAAATGACATATTGTCCCATAGGCACTTCCAAATATAATTTATAATATTGAAAAACATGGAACACATCACTTACAAAATATAACAGCATATTCAACAAACCACACATGGATTAGAGAAACATGGTGCTTTGAATGATAATGATCACCATAGGCCCATATATTTGAATACTTGGTCCCTAATTAGTGACACTGTTTTGGGAGGATAACAAGGAGGAAGTAATTACTAGACACCAGCTTTGAGGTTGCAAAAGATTCAGGCCATTTCTAATTAGTTCCTCTGCATTTTGCTTGTACTTTGAGACATGAGCTCTCAACTGCTACTCTAGCCATCTACCACCTGGTACCTCAACTCTGCCATCATGAACCTTAAATCTCTGGAACTATAAGTCCCAAATAAACTCTTCTTTCTATACACTGACTTGACCATGCTATTTTCTCACAGTAATAGAAAAGTGATTCTAAGATTGAGCTACTTAAACTCTACCTAAAAATCTACATACTGTTGTGCTTTGCTTATAGAGATATAAGTTGACATAATTAAATTATCAGTTGTCCAAAGTAGTAGTCAACAGAAATTTCAAAATGCATAAAAGGAACATTTATGCTTTGTAAACTAAGTAGAAACATTTCTATGAACAAATAAAATGTAATACTAAGTCTCAAACATGGTTCCAACAGTACATTGAGCAGTCTATAATCAGACTGTAAGGAACAAACTCAACGCATGTGAAGAGCTTATTAAAAATGT
The DNA here is from genome assembly GCA_964023405.1 of Apodemus agrarius. Classification (NCBI taxonomy): domain Eukaryota; kingdom Metazoa; phylum Chordata; class Mammalia; order Rodentia; family Muridae; genus Apodemus; species Apodemus agrarius. Next base: position 88,294,337 of record OZ030018.1, on the reverse strand, counting down.
GACTCTGAGCCCAGTCGTGAAGTGTGTGTGTGTGTGTGTGTGTGTGTGTGTACATATGTATCTGTAGGGCCTTTGTATTACTGGCAGCAATTAATTGGGTTATAAAGATTCATCATAAATATTAAATTAATGTTGTAAATTATAAATTCTAAGGAAATACAGACTAGGTCTCTGTGAGTCTTGGTCACAACATATTCATTTAACACTTAGTGTATTACTGTTTTTTGACCAAGCCCACTCAGCCAATCAACAGGTTCTCCAGCATAGGAGTGAGAATTACAAAGTAAAAAAGATAATCAGACAACATTGTCACATGACCCCAACCAGTTCTGAGGCTGAGGCAGGTTTATTTTTTCCAAATCCACTTTAATTGCAAGAAAACATTAAGGTCACTTCTAGGTTGAGAAACAAGCAAAACAATAAACACAAATTGTCCGGGAACAAGCAAGGCAATAAACAGAGTCCTGTGATCACTTCCAGGATCACTGTTGCTAATGGCTTACCCAGGATGATCAAGATATTTGAGCTTACTTCCCTGCCCAAGCCCAAAGTCATATTCATGCCTGAAGCCTACTTCTTTGTTTCACCCTAAAGTCAGATTCTTGTATAAACTTACTTCCCTGTCATGCCTTACTGTCAGATGCCTTCCTGAACTTTGTCATGGCCTAATGTCAGATTCCTGCAAAGTGGCCCCTTAAAGACTTCCCACAGTTCTTCATGTGTTACTATGTTAAGCTGATTCCTTAACACTGAACACAGTTTACCTAAGTTATGCCTTCCCTGTAGAATATATGACAATTTTCTCAGATTTAAAGTATTAAACCACACTTCAGCACTGAATCTGGTAATGGAGACATTTTAAATGTTAAAATTTTTTAAATTTAAATGTTTAATTTTAAATGTTAAAAAATAGGAATGAGAAAATGAGTGGAACTACATTATAAAAAGGAAAGTTGCCTACAGTATTAAAGATTAACAATGATTTTATTAGTTCTTGTAATATTGCCCAAGGAAGGATGAATTTACAAAGGAAAGGGACCGTTCTAAAGGTTGGGGTGTGGCATTGGCATAGGCTCTAAGGTCTTCATACTGCATCACATTATATTACATACAGAGCTCCAGAAAGAGGCAGGATCCCCATATTCTCATCCTTCTTGCTCTGATCAATTTGTGGCAAAGCACAACAGTATGAAGTTGCAAGACAGTATGTGGAAATATTTCTTTGTTCTTGTTAAGTCCTCTGTGATTAGAGCTATTGTAACCAGCCTTACAGAACTAATAGCAAAGGATTTGAATTGTTTTGTTCCATTCAAAAGGCTTCAGCATTTCTGATCATTAGGTAATACAAAGTTGAAATCCCCATTTCTCATTTTTTATTTTTTCATTTATTTCTCTTTATTTTAGTATTTTTACTTTTTATTTCCACCAGAATTGTCATTTTACTGACCAAAAGTTGCATGTAGAATGATTAAATCTTGGTTTGTATGAGCTTTCCATCCTGTGGTTAGAGTTTTGTTTACGTTGGCTTATAAAGTCTTCCCTCCCACTTGTGCTTTGCAAAGAGGAAACATGTTCTTTGCCCACATACATGAAGTTGACCAAATGGCTTCCTCATTTCAGTCTCACAGTCAACTACAGATATGACACAATTATAAAACCTTTCAAAATTGAGAACAATTGCCTAGCTTACCTGAGTGAATGACTTAACAGCCATCGAGTACAATAGTAAGAGCCATTTTTCCAAAATAGAATAAGTTGGCCTTTAGTTATGTTATGTTAGCTTTGTTCCTCTAAGGTCTTCTATATTACAATTTAAAAATAAACTTTATGCATAATGGCAAATAAATAAGTTGATATGGAAAGAAGAAATACTACCAAGGCTTGGAGACAGGATTTGGCAGTAAGTCTCTGTTGTCCTTAGTGCTTCCCAAATATTCTTTTTTTTAAAAAAAAAAAAGAGTATTCTTTATCTTGACTATTTTATTTTTGTCTACTATGAAGAAAAATAATCATTATGAATGTTTAGGTCCATATTGTATGTAACCTCATGTATTCATTTTCTTGGAATAGAGATATAAGACAGTTGCTGGGTTGTAAAGCCATTGCATATTTAGTTTTTAACTGTCAAATTGTTTTCAAAAGTGTTTGTGCATTTTCCAGTCACATTGACCATCTATTGGTAAGGCTAGTTTCTCACACCACTCATGTTATTTCTATTGCATATCTTTTTACTTGTTTTCACAGGTGGTTTTCTTTCTCCAGTGGTGCAGGGCATCCTCCCACATGCTTATTTTCCATCTGTGCAACTTTAATGTTATAATCTGTCCAAATGTCAAATTAGATTATTTTAAGTTTTCATGCTCAGCTCTGAGAACTCTTTGAACATTCTAGGTGTTAATCTTTTATTGGATATGCACTTTGCAACATTTCCTCCTGAATGATAGCTGATGGTTTGCTTTTATGTCTTTTTCAATTTATCACAGAAGGGAAGCACCAATTTTGATAGAGCCTATTGTCTCAACTTCTTCATGGTGATTTCAAGGTTTAGCTTCAAATTTTTCTTGGTGGGTGTTTTAGGTAATTATAATGTTGAACATGTCATTACAGTCTGATAGTGGTAACATTCTACCAATTGTAGAGAGGCATGGAAACTGTGCTGCCAACTAAGCCCCACTATACTTCCACTTTTTTTACACTTTTTCCTTAAGCATGCCATCAACACAAAGTCAATATGACATCTGGTGGTCTATAAATCATGCTTCAATCATAATGTGCCATCTGACTAAATTATATGAGTCTATACTTTTAATATGTTTACTTCTTTTTTTAAAAAGTCAATATAAGGTCATATCTTTCCAATTTTTTGAGTATTAATTTATTTAGCTTTCATTCATTATTGTTAAAAGTAATTGAGATAATCAACTCATAAAAAGAAAATGTTTGTTTTTGTGGTTTTGGAAATTTTCAATCCATAATTAATTGATCCACTGTTCTTGAGCCATTGTGAGACAGCAGGTCATCATGGCAAATAGAATGTGGTAGAATTAAATGTTTCACAGGAGAACAGCTATGAAAAGTGAGGGGGAGAGAATGAGAAAGGTGGCATCCACTATCCCTTTCTAATACATGACTCCAACAGCTAAAACAAAAACAAACAAAGAAAAAACATCTCCCAGCAATACCAATAGTTAGGACTCTTGAGACATGTCCCAGACTGGTTTATTTGAGCCAGAGAATCCTGGCTGGAGAAACAGGGGCCTTTGAGGTATATTCAATATTCAGAACTCAGTGCTTAATATATGTTTACTTATTCTTAGAGAAGTGATTATATCTACTTTTTTAAGCACAGGTTTTCTAGTAACCAAGATTCTATTTCTGAAGATACTTTTGTTACCTATAGCACTTATATAGGTTTTTATTTTATTGTTGTTTTCTGAGAGGTTGCATCATCTCTCTCCAGCCTCCAGGATTTTGGTAAGACTTTACACTAAATGTAATGAGTCATCTCCTTCTAGATGCTTCTAAGAATTTTCTTTGCCTACAGTTTCCAGACATTTAATAGTTATGTGCCCTGGCATGGATTCTAACAATTTTCCCATTTGGGTTTTCCTGCATATAGGCTTATGTTTTTCATCTTTCACATTTGAGAAATTTTCATCCATTGTTTCTTGAATTTTCTTTCAACCAATATCCTTATCCCTGTGATTTGGATTCTATAAGAGTTAGACATTTTGTAATTTCTAACTTTTTTCATTTATTCAGATGGGGAAATTCCCATCATTCCAACCATTCAGATGGAAAAAATGTAAATGTTTGCTTATTGTGCCATTGAGTCCTACCAGTTCTCAATGCCCAGTCCTTAGTGCTGAGTTATAATTGCCCATCATTATTCAATTTGAGACCTTTCCTGCTTGCCAGGTAAATTCACTGTAATATTAAGAATGTCAAGTCCTATTTAATATCATTTCCTATTATGTCTTGCTTATTCCTGTATTCAACTTCTAGACCATTCTAAGTGCTATGGCTTGAGAAAGAGACCTTCGCGTATTATTTTGATCTCTTTCATCTGTCTATGAATACAGTGCTACTGATCCAGCTAGTTTGAGGTGATTCACAGAAAGAGCATCCTTGGGCTGTGAGTAAGGATTCTCAGATTGGGATAAGGATGTTAGGCCATCTCCCAGACTAGCTTCTTTGAGCTAGAGAATCTCAATTGTATCTCCTGCCCTCAAGGAGGAAAATAAAGTCTCAGATTCAGCACAGCAGAGAGCTTTCTGACAGGCACTTATAAAAGCTCATTTCTCACTCAGAAGCCTCCCAGATGTATGTATGTAGACAGGAAAACAAATTCCATACCTGGGGCCTCTAGAAGAGATTTCTTTCTTTTTTTTATTGGATATATTCTTTATTAACATTTCATTTCCCTTTTCCTGGTTCCCTACCCCCCAAAGGTCCCCTATACCCTTTTCCCTCCCTCTGTTCCCCCATCCTCCCCTTCCCACTTTCCTGTTCTGGTATTCTCCCACTCTGATGCATTGGCCTTTCCAGATCCAGGGTCTACTACTTCCTTCTTCTCGGACATCATTTGGTATGTGGATTGTGTCTTTGGTATTCCCATGTTCTAGGTTAATATCCACTTATCAGTGAGTGCATACCATGGGTATTCATTTGAGACTGGGTTACCTCACTTAGTATGATGTTCTCCAGCTCCATCCATTCGTCTAAGAATTTTGTGAACTCATTGCTTCTAATGGCTGAATAGTACTCCATTGTGTATATATACCACAGTTTTTGTATTCATTCCTCTGTTGAGGGACATGGTTAGGGTTAGGGTTAGGGATCCAAGTATGTATTGTAGGGCATCTCCCTGTGTTGTTCCCTTGCCTGTGGCATCTATATAAGGTGTGAGAGACTCTATTTTATGGAAACAAGTAAACCTGTACTGCTCTATAGGTTCCTCTGCTAGGGAGGTCCAGTCTTCTCAAAAGGAAGACCATTCTTCTTTTGTCTTCTGGCTATCAGCATGTTCTCTAGAGACATCGTTTTATACAAGGAACAAAGTCATACCTCCGTCTTTGGTTGGCTGAGGAGTGGAGATACCAGGCCTGCATCTCATTTCCCTGAGTATGTTGATCTTCCTATCCTAGGTCCTGAGTTGCTCTTCAGAATCCTCCTATGAATACCTCCAGTTTATTTCCATGAATGGAATTGTGCCTGTGGAGATGAGCAATACTCTGTACTGGAAAACAAGCCAAGTTTTGAGTATAGCATCCAGGAATTCAAGTTAGCTGTCTATACCAGCTATGTTAAAAGTTCTATGAAGAAGATCGGGTATTTAAGCAAGGATTTCCTATAACACAGAAAATAGAAATTTGGGAGTTATTTGCAAATACAAAAGAAATAAAAATAAAAAGATAATACAAGGAGAAACTAATGGCAGAGCCATTCATAGGTATAACTATTATTTTAACAAGCAGTTGGTCTATATAATGAGTGAGTTATTGTTTATATAATGAGAAAATAAAAAGAGTTTTTAAAATGCATGAGGAACACAAGGAAACAAAACACATTGTATCGGCCATATCCAACACATACCAAGGAAAAGAAATATTGCTTTTAGAGTTTCATGGAGATATATGCTCAAATCTATACTATGAAACTATAAGAAAATTACAAACAAATAAACAACAACAACAAAAACATGCCTACCAGATAAAGTAAAGGCTATGAAGAAGTGTTACTAGGACTAATCCTTCACTTCATAAGAATTGGATTTTGCTGGACTTTAACTAGAAAGCAATAGCTACAAAGTAACCAACAAAAAGTAAGCAGATAAAAAGTAAGAACATATTCACTCTTCATCTCCTGTTCATGGGCTTAAGATAACTGCATGCCTTGAAACTGACTAAAAGGTATATATCTGCAACATGCATGGAGATTTGCAGACACAGGATTCTCATTTCCCACTGAACACTAGACATTTATGAGCTAAGATTCTTGACTGTGTCCCTCTTCAAGACCTTGTTTGTCTGAACAGTTGAAGCCTATTCACCCCATCCCACATCAGAAAAGCCTGCATTCCAGTCCTCAGTCTATGACAGTGGCGGATGTCTAAAGATATCAGACACACTGAACTTCAAACATATCTTACAGTTAGTTCCCTTGCATGCACTGTGAGCTATATGGAAAATTTAAGACATGGCATCTTAACTGTTGCCCAGAAAAGTCAAAATCATCCACTATAGAGAGCTGTCATGTACATCAAAACAACTTCTCAGCAAGACAGGATGAGTCTATCATTCCAGCAACCAAGCTAAGGCAGAAGAACTACAAGTTTGAGGCCTATTCAGGCCTGTCTAATAACCATTTAAGAAATAGCTGGGGATGTAGCCCACTGGCAAAGAAGTTCTTGTCTAATTGTCTAGATGTGCTACATTCTAAGTTTTGTATTTACTATCACCTCCACCCCCATACAAAGGTATTCTTTCTGCCCATACACATCTTCAATCCTTATTCTTCAGTTATCAAATCAATGTACCAACCTATTTAAGTGGGGACAGAGAGTTGTCATCATAGACTTTTAAAAGTAGGGATAAAAAGTTGGTCTCTTATTTATCAAGAATTTGCTTTTCTGAAAAATTAATTTTCCTCCTTAATGTTTGTGCTTTATTTTTTTTCCAATCTAACTAAGCCAGGATTATGTAGACACCACTGCCTTTCTATGCCCTTTGGGGACATGAGGTGGAGAGAGGCTAAGGGAGAGGGTCCAAAACCCCTCTAGGGATCCTGGAGTCAGTGCAAGGCTGAGAAGATTTGCACAGCCCTGACCCCAAGGGTTGTGTTTTAAGTGCTCGCTTCAGACAAGGAAACCATTAGAAGCCGACCTGCAGAAGCCTTTGTTTTGGAAATATAATGACACAGCTCTGCTCTTCCAGCTAGCGTCTCTCAGACACTGAGCTCTTTATATTACCTGTGTGGCTCTGCCTAACAAGAGGCAAGGTGCTGCTGGCTGCCCGCTAGGGTGACTAACTGGTGTCCTGCCTGGACTTGAAGCCTCAGACCTGTTTTCCTCTTTCTGCATACTTTGCTCCACACGCATCCCGCCCAGTCCCGCATGCCAGGTCTCTAGGATATTGCAGGCAGGACTCAGAGAACAAAGCCGCCTCTGAGAGGCTCTGCCGCGGGCCAGGCCGCCTGCAAGCCCCTGCACTGCCCAACGTTTCTCGTTGACATGTCGAGCTCCGGGAAACCTTCCAGTGAACCTTGGTTCCCAGTGTCACAGAGAAGCAAAAAGATGCAATGAGGCAGAGTGTCTAGGATGCTCCAGCCTGTGACCTGCAGAGAAGCAGTAGCTACCTGTTCACCATGCCATTCACTAATTCTTAGAAGAAATGCTCCGCAGGACTCATGCTTGCCTTCTTGTGTTCTGTGTCAAGATCAGTCAGATTCTAATGACCACAGTGGGTTTTCTAATTGCAACATCATGAGAACTGGCACTGTTAACTTCTTAACGTCTAACGTAACAGTTTTGATTTTGCTATAGGTCCTACGTAGTACCAGAAAATCCCCTTTTCTTTAAGTTTTCCACCCTATTCTTTCGAGTCATACAGGCTAAAAACAAGAATTATCTCATTTATGAACATATAAACTGATTGTAAGATTTACCATAGTTTACCTAGTCAGGATTGGAGAAACCCACCCTCACCACTGTGTATCCTGCTATTGTCAGGAAAATGTGCTCAGGGATGTTCAAAGACTCATCTAGGAAATACTTGATTTTGGAGATGCAATATCCAGACCAACTATACCCAAAGCTTTACTCTATTTTCCTCCCAGTGTAGTCCCCATTACAGTGTAGTCCCCATTACAGTGTAGTCCCCATTACAGTGTAGTCCCCATTACAGTGTAGTCCCCATTACAGTGTAGTCCCCATTACAGTGTAGTCCCCATTACAGTGTAGTCCCCATTACAGTGTAGTCCCCATTACAGTGTAGTCCCCATTACAGTGTAGTCCCCATTACAGTGTAGTCCCCATTACAGTGTAGTCCCCATTACAGTGTAGTCCCCATTACAGTGTAGTCCCCATTACAGTGTAGTCCCCATTACAGTGTAGTCCCCATTACAGTGTAGTCCCCATTACAGTGTAGTCCCCATTACAGTGTAGTCCCCATTACAGTGTAGTCCCCATTACAGTGTAGTCCCCATTACAGTGTAGTCCCCATTACAGTGTAGTCCCCATTACAGTGTAGTCCCCATTACAGTGTAGTCCCCATTACAGTGTGGTCCCCATTACAGTGTAGTCCCCATTACAGTGTAGTCCCCATTACAGTGTAGTCCCCATTACAGTGTGGTCCCCATTACAGTGTAGTCCCCATTACAGTGTAGTCCCCATTACAGTGTAGTCCCCATTACAGTGTGGTCCCCATTACAGTGTGGTCCCCATTACAGTGTAGTCCCCATTACAGTGTAGTCCCCATTACAGTGTAGTCCCCATTACAGTGTAGTCCCCATTACAGTGTGGTCCCCATTACAGTGTGGTCCCCATTACAGTGTAGTCCCCATTACAGTGTAGTCCCCATTACAGTGTAGTCCCCATTACAGTGTAGTCCCCATTACAGTGTAGTCCCCATTACAGTGTAGTCCCCATTACAGTGTAGTCCCCATTACAGTGTAGTCCCCATTACAGTGTGGTCCCCATTACAGTGTAGTCCCCATTACAGTGTAGTCCCCATTACAGTGTAGTCCCCATTACAGTGTGGTCCCCATTACAGTGTAGTCCCCATTACAGTGTAGTCCCCATTACAGTGTAGTCCCCATTACAGTGTGGTCCCCATTACAGTGTGGTCCCCATTACAGTGTAGTCCCCATTACAGTGTAGTCCCCATTACAGTGTAGTCCCCATTACAGTGTAGTCCCCATTACAGTGTGGTCCCCATTACAGTGTGGTCCCCATTACAGTGTAGTCCCCATTACAGTGTAGTCCCCATTACAGTGTAGTCCCCATTACAGTGTAGTCCCCATTACAGTGTAGTCCCCATTACAGTGTAGTCCCCATTACAGTGTAGTCCCCATTACAGTGTAGTCCCCATTACAGTGTAGTCCCCATTACAGTGTAGTCCCCATTACAGTGTAGTCCCCATTACAGTGTAGTCCCCATTACAGTGTAGTCCCCATTACAGTGTAGTCCCCATTACAGTGTAGTCCCCATTACAGTGTAGTCCCCATTACAGTGTAGTCCCCATTACAGTGTAGTCCCCATTACAGTGTAGTCCCCATTACAGTGTAGTCCCCATTACAGTGTAGTCCCCATTACAGTGTAGTCCCCATTACAGTGTAGTCCCCATTACAGTGTAGTCCCCATTACAGTGTAGTCCCCATTACAGTGTAGTCCCCATTACAGTGTAGTCCCCATTACAGTGTAGTCCCCATTACAGTGTAGTCCCCATTACAGTGTAGTCCCCATTACAGTGTAGTCCCCATTACAGTGTAGTCCCCATTACAGTGTAGTCCCCATTACAGTGTAGTCCCCATTACAGTGTAGTCCCCATTACAGTGTAGTCCCCATTACAGTGTAGTCCCCATTACAGTGTAGTCCCCATTACAGTGTAGTCCCCATTACAGTGTAGTCCCCATTACAGTGTGGTCCCCATTACAGTGTAGTCCCCATTACAGTGTAGTCCCCATTACAGTGTAGTCCCCATTACAGTGTAGTCCCCATTACAGTGTAGTCCCCATTACAGTGTGGTCCCCATTACAGTGTGGTCCCCATTACAGTGTAGTCCCCATTACAGTGTAGTCCCCATTACAGTGCTCAGGTTCTCTGTTTCTCACTTGGCTCACACTCAGTAACGGTTGGAGAGGAACTTATCGGCCAGGCGTGGTGGCGCACGCCTGTAGTCCCAGCACTTGGGAGGCAGAGGCAGGCGGATTTCTGAGATTGAGGCCAGCCTGGTGTACAGAGTGAGTTCCAGGACAGACAGGACTACACAGACACACCCTGTCTCGGAAAAAAAAGGAGAAGTAATTATCTTGCAGAACATCTACCCAGTGGCACCCAGGCCCACTGCAGGTATCAGGGCTCAGAAGGCTGTGGGGCACACAACTGTAAATACAACATAACTTTGCTGCAGCCAGTAAAGAAGGAGTGTATGTGCTTCTCTGGAAATAGGCAATATCAACAATGACATTGTTATAAGACAGTGATTCCTGCGTCTAAAATCCGCCTCCAAAATTAACTTTGGGATCTGGATATAATCATAATTTGCAGAATTCCTGTTGAATTCTAATGAATAACTGTTTTGCTTCAGCAATTTGACTGCATATTATATATTATTCTTTGGTAAGAAAGCCCAGGCCTAAAAGAGACAAGTGCTATGTTTCTACTTTATTTGCTAATTACTGCAAGGAAAGTTGGCTGTCCCAATGTGAAACCTGATTTCTATGACTCTGTTTTCCTCTGGTTGCTTGAACTAATGAATCAACTTGTGCTGATTTGGAAACTTATAAAGAGCCAACTTAAATGTTACACTGAGGTAGAGTATTATGTTGTTAGTAACAAACATTAGGAGCTTAAATAGATCTTGAAACATAAAGTTCCTTACTGGTAATTTAAACATAAATAAATTAATTAAAAAAATGGGAAGCCGATGTAGCAAGGTAGTCAAATGATTTCAAGCTTACATAGTAGGACCCAGTCTCAACAAAATAAAAAATAATGATAAATAAAAAGGGCTGGACTTGAATATTTATTTAAAGACTTCATTCTGAAAAAAAATCTTCAAATGAGCATCTGTTAAGTATCCACATGTAAGACATAACTCTGAGGTCTATTTGCCTTAAAGGCTTTTGCTTATCTTGTGAAAGTAAACGATGGTTACTGAGTTGATTGTAAGGAATTACAGGTTAATGGCATGCTCACATTTACATGGAATGTAGCAGGGAACTCTCTTATAAACCTTATTGAACAAAGGGCAATTAATGGTCTATTCTAGTTTAGCAAATCTTTCTCAAAGTTTCATAAAAAGGGTGCTTCCTACAGGCAGTCAATCTAGTTCATGTTCTAAGAAATCTAACTGTGACTTTATTAAAGACAAAAACTGAAAAAACAATTTATTCTTCTAACAGTTACAATGTCAACTGTGAAGAATGAGAGTGCTGGATTTTAGAAATTTACTAAGAGTGATTTCTTCTTACTCCAATGAGTATAAGTACCCACTGTCAGGCTCACATTGTGTCATCAGCACCTTTACAATGTTTAATGCAAAAGTTCCGTTCATCCTCATAAACACCTTATGACCATGTACAGGTTCCCCATTGAGGTTGGGCTTGCTTAGAGGTACCAATGAAAGTATCTCTGTAGAAATATAGGCCCCCAGTGTCCTAGATCATCTTTGGGTTTCCTTAGTAACATAAATTAATCTGTATATGGCTATTTAGAAAACACTTTAACAACATATGGATGCAGCTGTAGCTGTTTGTGTTTGGTATAATTTTGAACTTGAAGTGAACTACACTTTCCTTTAAAAAGGGCTAAGCAGCTTCCTGTTCATCTGTTAATACAGAAGTCAAATACCATAAATTTATAATAAATATGCTGGCTTGAAAAACAAGTTTGACCTCTGCTCTTACTTAGTTTCCTTTTTGTTTTTTTTTTTTTTTAAAGAGAACTTTCATATGTTCCTTAGTAGGAATTTAATGTATAAACACCTTTAGATTCAAAGTACTGTTTCCTTTCAAACTAGAAATAGAATAAAAAAGTAGGAGCATATTCCTCAAATTTTAATGGTTCACTCTATGATTAAGATAAAAACTACAGCTGTAAGCAATCTATTATGTTCACAAGAAAAAAGAACAGAAAATGTCTAATACAACAAATGTGGAAATTGTTGGTTTACCTCCTTTGAACAATGTATAAACTATACCATCTACTATTCCAGCTCTGACCCAATCAAGACTATTGAATATATAAAATATTTCTAGGTCAACTGAAGCATGAAACTTTATTTTCACTTCAGTTTACTTAAAATTAAAGGTCTGAAAATGGCTACTAGCTGGAGGTCTCAATCATGGGCTTCTGTATAGTATAGTAGCACAACAGAAAGTGTTAAAGAAGCACCATAAATAAAAGAAGCAAAACCAATAAATGTAAGGCATAATATAAGCAGAATGAAACTAACAAAGACATTAAGCATTTTTCAGTATACAGCCTAATCACAAAGCTGCAGAAATAGAACAATCATGCCATGTCAAAATAACTGAAATTAAACAAACCACATAATTTAGGAGGAAGAAAGGTTTATTTTATCTCATAGTTACAGACATTTGAGACATGGTAAGCAGACATTTTGCCTTTGTACTGGTGGAAAGGGAGCATATTACAGAAATAGCTTGCAACTGAGGAAGTCTGTTGATCTCTTGATTGCTGGGAATCCAACAATGACATAACTTCCTTCTACTACATCACCTCCTTAACCCCCTATATGAAGGCATATGAGTTTGAGATCACTTTGAGTCAAAAATTCTCACAAGAACTAAAGTGATAAGCAGAGAAAATGTGGTGTTAAGGACCAGATATGGGCAGGCAGTACAGTGAACATATGGCAAGCCAGGCAATGGAACATGGCTCCTGTAGCTACTAGAAAGATCAGGTCTAATTTTACAAAGATGTCTCTCTAATATCATAGCTGCTGGTGGATTTACAGAAAGTGACAGAGTTTCTTCCTATGGTGGGCTATCTTTATCAATGTTCTCAGGGTCTCTAACTTAGCAGTTTTAAAATCAGGCCTGTCTTTAACTATGTATCAGTCCCTAATCTTTTTGCATGGACCTCCTTCTCTTTCACAATTCTTTCTGCCATTCTCCCCATTTGTAACTGAGGTCTGTTTTGTAAAATGTGTTAGGTGCTATTATAACTCCATTTTTGCTGTTATAACTATACATATATACATACAGCATACAATATAGTGAAGACAGGAGCTTTGGGTGTGCGAAGTAGGAAAAATCATCATGTATCAAATACCATCCTCTACTGAATGTTGGACCAAACAATATACACATAAATGTAACAGTGCAAACCCTCTCATTAAAAACATGAGCAGCTTGTTCAAGAATACTGAGCTCATTAGTAGCAAACCTGGGAATTAGAATTCAAATTAATTGGTAGATTCCACTACTTTGTAAGTTACAGTAAACACGTTAACCTATGTCATATTTCACTTGTAGAATGGACATAATGTAAACGAAGAAATGCTGGTATTTGTACACCCATGTGCCACAGAAATGGGCTCAAGAACTCAACAAAAAGAAGCAATTTCACCCAGGAGGAGTAGAAGACAGGAAATCATCAAACTCAGGGCTGAAATCAATCAAGTTGAAACAAAAAGAACCATACAAAGAATCAACAAAACCAGGAGCTGGTTCTTTGAGAAAATCAACAAGATAGATAAACCCCTAGCCAGACTTACCAAAGGGCACAGAGACAGTATTCAAATTAACAAAATTAGAAATGAAGAGGGAGATATAACAACAGAAACTGAGGAAATTCAAACAATCATCAGATCCTACTACAAAAACCTATACTCAACACAACTGTAGAATCTGGAGGAAATGGACAATTTCCTAGACAGTTACCAAATACCAAAATTAAACCAGGATCAAATAGATCGTCTAAACAGACCCATAACTCCTAAAGAAATAGAAGGGGTCATAGACAGTCTTCCAACCAAAAAAAGCACAGGACCAGACGGTTTTAGTGCAGAATTCTATCAGACCTTCAAAGAAGTCCTGATACCGATACTCTTCAAACTATTCCACAAAATAGAAACAGAAGGAACACTACCCAACTCATTCTATGAAGCCACAATTACCCTGATACCAAAACCACAGAAAGGTCCAACTAAGAAAGATAACTACAGGCCAATTTCTCTTATGAATATTGATGCAAAAATACTAAACTAAATACTTGCCAACCGAATCCAAGAACACATCAAAGCGATCATTCACCATGATCAAGTTGGCTTCATCCCAGGGATGCAGGGATGGTTCAGTATATGGAAATCCATCAACGTAATCTACTACATAAACAAACTCAAAGAAAAAAACCACATGGTCATCTCATTGGATGCTGAAAAAGCATTTGACAAAATTCAGCATCCTTTCATGCTAAAGGTCTTGGAAAGAGCAGGAATTCAAGGCCCATATCTAAACATAGTAAAAGCAATATACAGCAGACCAGTAGCCAACATCAAGGTAAACGGAGAAAAACTTGAAGCAATCCCACTAAAAGCAGGGACTAGACAAGACTGCCCCCTCCTACCATATCTCTTCAATATAGTACTTGAGGTACTAGCTAGAGCAATTCGACAACAGAGGGAAGTCAAAGGGATACAAATCGGAAAGGAAGAAGTCAAACTATCACTATTCGCAGATGATATGATAGTATACTTAAGTGACCCAAAAACCTCCACCAGAGAACTAACAGAATTTTTAAAAGAATTTTTTCAGAGTAAATAGATGGTAGGAAAAAATGTCAAGAGTTTTTTAGTAAAAATCTGTGTACTGACCATCAATTTGTAACCTCCTGAAACTGGAATGTGAAACACAGATGCCCTGCATTGCCCACTCTAGGTTCTGCCTTCCCAGGGCATCAAAGCCAGCCAATTCCTACACTGATTCTAAGGAAACCTGGAGGGTGAAAATGTCCCAGTCCTGCCCAGCCCCCACAGGGATTAGGGAACTGCCAGCAGACCTGAGTGAAACAGGCTCAGGAATGTGAAAGCTGTCAAAGCAGAAACAGCAAACAAGTCACCTGCTGCTAGCCCACTCAGTGGAAGGTATGCTCAATCCTTGGAGCTGGACTAGGAAGGAGAACCCCACATATGCAAATGTGTTGCCCTAAAACCAGTCAATCCACTGCAAAGGAGAAGGGTACTCTGGTCTGTGAAATAAATATGGTCAAAGGATTACTTGTTGCTACTGTCTGCTATCCTTGAGCCTGCTTAGCAAGGCCTGCTCTGCTATTCCCAAAAAACAGTGGAGATTTTATCATCTTTATAACAAGTGATGAAGGGGGAAATGTGAAGATACTGTATACTGCTCACCTGGCTCCCCTAGAAAACATGGGCTTCAAATTTCTTTCTCAAGTAAGAATAGTACCCAACTTGTTTAAGGAGACAAGCAAAAGCAGACACATGCAAATTTACAGTCACATATATAAAAATACACATATATACATTCAAGCATATGAATATGTAAACACATATATCTACATACAGAGGTACATATACATTCATGCAAATACACACATATATATGCATGCATGCATACTTGCATATACAAATATGAATATATGTATCTATGTGAATTTATACACATGTATGTACACTTAAACACCTCTAAGTACCAATATACACATATGAACATACAAACTCACATGCACATATACCAAAAATGCTCACCTATTGAAAGGATTTTGTTGTGAAAGACTATCCTGCCTATAGGGGGTTGTGGTGGTTTGAATGAAAATGGGCCCCATAGTCTCACAAGCAGTGGTATTATTAGGAGGTATAGCCTTGTTGAAGTAGTATAGTCTTGTTGGAAGAACTGTTACTAGGGAAACAATTTGAGGTTTCAGAAGTACAAGCCAGGCCCAGTGTTACTACTTCCTGCTGCCTTCAGATCAAGCTCAAGATAGTAAACTCTCAGCTGTCTGCCTATATACCTCTATGCTTCCTGCAAAGACAATGATAGACTAAACCTCTTAACTATAAGCCAGGACCAATTAAATATTTTTTCTTTATAAAAGTTGCTGTGGTCATGCAATAGAAACTCTACGAGAGAAGTGAGAAGGCTAAGCTGATTCCATGACAGGCTTCAAATTGGCAGTTCAGGAGACTATGCCTAAGAAGTGGGCAATCTCCGGCAAGCCCAGGAAAGTCAGTAACTAGACAAAGACCCCAGGTTTCAGATAGCTAGTCAAAAACTGCCCTGGCATCAGGAGTTGCCCTGCCACCTGGCCCTAGGCAAAAGCAATGGGTCAGCAGCAGTTTCCAGACTTCCTCAGCAATAGTTTCCAGCCCCCATACCTTGATAATGGTTCCAGAATATCCCTAGAGATGGACTCAACAGACTAAGATAGAGGTTACCTACCCTGGATATTCCCCTAATGAGCTTTAAGTCAGGCCTTCAAGCTCACTTCAGGCTCTCTCTGTCTTAGCAATGGGAGACCACAGATGTAGGACTACTGTGGAATAAAACACTCTTTAAGTTTACATACTATTTGAACCTGGGGTATCATTCTTTGGTGAATCATGGGCCCTTACAGTTGATTCTAGGGACTGAGATACGGCTGTTATAGCTCTACCAGTATTTTTGTCTGGAGAAATATGGAACACTTTGGGACTTTGGCCTAGAAAAGCAACTAGATATTTTAAGTGAGTCTTAAGGGGCTATACTATTAGGAGCATGTAAGTCAGTGGTGCTGACAGTAATTTGAACTGTGGGGGCCTGGCTCAAGAAGCTTTAGAGGAGAATAATAGTATGTAGCCTAGAGATTGTTCATATGTTATTTTGGTGAATAATGTGACTGTTCTACCCATGTCCAAAAAAAATCTACCTAAGGCTAATAATCAAAGAATTATGGATTAACAACTTTGGCAGAGGATCTTTCCAAACAACCTAGTATTAACTGTGTTTTATGGTTATTAGTGGCCAGTCTTATGCAGATATATAATGAAAAGTAGCAAGCTAAGCAAAGAAAAATACAAAAATGTACATTTGGAGGCAAAGGGAGTATAAACAGATAGAAGAAAAGTATGATGATATATGGCCTCAGAGCAAGACTTCATCCAGTTAAGCTTCCAACTTGTGAAAAGGAATTAAAGAATAGTGAAAAAGAATCAAAGAAAACATAAGGACCAGGCATGGTGGTACACACCTTTAAGGAATACCACAAAAATTATACCACACCATAAACCTCACTGAAGAGATTTATTGAGGAAGACAGGATGCAAAATGGTTGCTTCTCAGAGGGGATGGAGACAGTAACAGACCAGGCTATAAAGGAGGTCATTATAGGGAGATGTTGGAAATGTATCATATTGGCCATTAGTGATGGTGGGAATCTTGGTACTGAGTCATTGAGGGTTTGTGTGGGGGTGTAGCTCCAAGGAATTTAGTTTTAGAATGTGGGCAAAGGTATTCTGGCAATTCTTAATCTGCCTAACATTCATCTATTTTGTTTATTATAAAATATAGCAAAGCAGGAAGAGGAACTGGTAAAATAGGAGTGAACTCACCATGTTTTTAGGCTGCTTTCTGCTGTATGGGGTTTGACATCTTAGGGGCAATGTTAATCCTCACTGTAGGACACATTCTATATTTGGGGATCAAAAGTCTCCAGCTCTGTGGCTAGGGTCTTTTTAGTTATTTGATTAGAGATTTTGTTTTAATTGTAGAGAAAAAATTGATAAAGCAGAGTGCAATTTGTAAAAGCGGGGAAGCAGAAAGGAAGGGGGTCAGGAAATGTAGTATTCAATTCCACATGTGTTTTCAAAAGCCCAGAGGCTGGAAGTATAGAGTTGCTTCTTATACTTTTGGAGGTCTGTTTGAAATTGTTGGGTTTTTATTGTTGTTGTTGTTATTATTATTATTATTATTATTATTATTACCAATTTGTTGACATAGAAGCAACATTACTTTCTGAGGAAGAGATAAAGGCTACATTTTTCAACTATAAGGAGATCTAGTTCCCATTGATCTTGGAGTGCAACCACAGCCAGGGAGTTAGTTTGTCCTTAAAGAATAAACATGGTTTGGGCCACCTGCTGGAGATCCTGGGTGAAATGGGAAGAAAACTGATAATACATTGTCAGAGATGAACAGTCCCACAGTCTCGGTGGTGACACCTGCAATTATTCATGTGACAGCCAGAAGGGATAAAATTTGAACCATTCTTTTATTATAGTGGGTAGTTATTGAGTGCACAACTAAAATCAATAGGGGTTCTTATTCAGGTATAACTCCTCAACTTGAGGGAAAAACCTACTAGCACACAATCTCCTGACCATTTTTTAGGCATCAGTAGACTTGAGTACCACATAAAATCAAGGACCTGCTAGGGAATTGGGACTGAGGGGAAGTATCAAGGGTTAGGGTTTTATACCAGCCCTACAATTTAGGGGATATTACAATTTAATATCCCTACAAAATGTGTCCTAGTTGCCTTAAAGCAGGTCTCCATGCCAAAACAGGTAGGAGATGATGCCAGTGCTGGACTTGGGTGGTTGGTGAATGAATAAGGCAAGGTTATTTGACAATGTTATAGAAAATGATGTAAGGGACATTTCTAACCTAGTCTGGGGTTGGGGAAGCATATAGCCAGTAATCTTCAAGGTGGCCAGGTTGGGTAACCCCGGGATGCTGGTAGTCTAAGGTCAGTGTCTGGAGGGAGGCAAGGATTCCAAAGTGGGGAATGATCTCCTGGAGAAGGAAGGCTAGACTTTTTGAGCCCTTTTTTCATGATAGGGAATGTGTTTGCCAAATCTGAGAAGTTCTCCACCAAGACCAAAGCATACCTAATGTGTTTGACTGTGGGCATATTGGAAAAATCAATTTACTTAGTCCATTCTAGGGAGGGAGCATCTGGCCTGGTGAGTAGGACAAGGGCTTTGTTGGTACCTGAAGTTAGGAACTTAACAATAGAGAGGTTTTTACAAGAGGCAGTAATAGCCTTTAGGAAAGACAAATCATCGGGGGTGGGCTACAGGTGGGACCTTAAAAAGTGAGATGAATATTGACTAGTAGGACAAAAGTGCTGATATAAATAGGACAGATTTCTCACTGAGAGTAAAGATGTGAGTTATAATGCAAGGATGTCCTGTGATTGGTGAGTTAGATACAGGCCTCCAAGGGCTGCACCTACAGCAGCTTGGCTATTTCCTGTAGAGATAATGGAATTGTCAGTCTGGTGGGACTGACAGTGAACAATTACAATAGCCATGGGGAGACAGTAATCCTTTAACATGGCCATGATTTGGCCTGAGTTGGTTATTGATCCTCTTTTTTTTTTTTTTTTTTTTTTTTTTTTTTTTTTTGGTAAGTAGTCTGTGTTCTTTCCAGGTGGTACCAGGAAAGATGTAGAAGGCATATTTGGAGTCTGTGTAGATGCTTAGGGATTGTTCTTGTGTCAATTGGAAGGCACAGGTGAAAGGTTTTAGTGCAGTCCATTGATTTTAATGGTGTGGGCAGGAAGAGCCTGTGCCTCAACCACCTTAGTATCTGACATTATTGTATAGCTCATTTTTTGTGTCCTCTTGTATAAAATGGAGCTGTACTCTGTACCAGGTATAGATGTCCTGAGGCAATATGTTCTGTATGTGAGAGGAATGGGACAGTTCCTAAAAAATTTCAAGAATGAGATGGGAAGTGTTCTGTGTTTTGTTTGGGAAAGAGATTTGATATGTATGTGGAGATTATTTAAAAGTAAGTGTGGCATCTTCTAGTGTCACCTAGAGACGCAGAACCTGGGAGAGAGGTAAAGTTTATAACTTTTTTTATATTAGGAGGTGAGACAGATTGTAGGAGGAGAAGATAGTGTTAGGTGACCTGCAAATTAATTTTTTGGATTCACAAATAAGAATCACAGCAGCCACCGAAGCACATCTCACTGGATGATAATGCCTATTTTTTTTTAATGTTTATGCCACTGGTGCAAAAGAAGGTTCCAGTTGATGGCCTAGGATTCCAAGGGCATATTCTCTTTTTTTGTTTTTTTTTTTTGTTTTTTGTTTTTGTTTTTGTTTTTGTTACAGAGAGGGAGAAGGAATGGGTTAAATCTAGAAGGTGTAGTACATAATACCCAGAGCCTTAAGGCAGACCTGTTGGTGCTTCTGAAAGGGCATGGTAATGAGTTTAAGGAAGAGTTCAAGGGGCCAAGGACCCCACTGCATATAGAAAGAAGGCAAAAACTCAATTAAAAAAGAATTAATATCAGAATCACAAATGGAAAGAAAATACACACT
Source organism: Apodemus agrarius (assembly GCA_964023405.1). NCBI lineage: Eukaryota > Metazoa > Chordata > Mammalia > Rodentia > Muridae > Apodemus > Apodemus agrarius. Next base: position 88,274,319 of record OZ030018.1, on the reverse strand, counting down.
GTCCCTTTCAGATTAGGAGGTAGGGAGAATTGGTTCCTTAACAAAGCCAAGGGCTGATTTTTTTCTCAAACTTCACAGAGCTTGGGTATAGGGCAAAATACATGCTAATTTGGCACCCCGATTCTGAAATTCATAGTGTAAGACACAGCTTTGCTCCCAAAACTGAACCAAACAACACATCAAGTATGATGCTCAAACTTCAGCCTGAGATAATCTCAAATGCTGCCTTGGAGATGCAGTTTAATTACACTAATGCTAAAGGCCCCTGCTGCAAAATGAAACAGGCAAAGCCCTGCAACTCAGAGGGCAGAAAGCAAGACTGCATGCCTCCTCCAAAAAACTATAGAGAATAAAATAAATTAAGATACCAATGCTACCTTAAGCAACTGGTTTCCTTCAACTTGGACTCCACAGGCATACCTAGTACTGCTTAGCCTAGCATATGACACAAATGTTTACCTGAAAATAGGCTTACACCGTAAATAGAAGGGAATTTAAAAGAAGTTAACTATAGGAAAGGATATTAATTTAATTTATATAAAAAGAAAGAAGATATAAATATATTTATTCACAAAGATATTAATCTCCATAGAAGAGAGAAATAAATGGAAATTTTTTATTAGATATATTCTTTATTCACATTTCAAATGATTTCCCCTTTCCTGGTTCCCCCCTTCCCGGAAAGTCCCATAAGATCTCGTCCCTCCCCCTATTCCCCAATCAACCCCCTCCCACTTCCCTCTCCTAGTATTCCCCTACACTGCTGCATCGATCCTTTCCAGGACCAGAGGCCTCTCCTTCTTCTTGAGCATCATTTGATATGTGAATTGTGTCTTGGGTATTCCGAGCTTCTGCGCTAATGTCCACTTATCAGTGAGTGTATACCATGTGTGTTCTTTTGTGATTGGGTTACCTCACTTAGAATGATATTTTCCAGTTCTACCCTTTTGCCTAAGAATTTCATAACAACAGAATACAGGAAATTGTTTTAAATGTTTTTAAAGAGACAAGAATAAAGAAATGAATCCTGGCCTTTGATCTCTATGCTTAGGAGACAAAGGCATGGACAGTTAGGTTTCTTATGAGTCTCAAGCCAACTTAATCTATAAACAAATCCAGGTCAGCTTGTGTTATGCAGAAAAATCTCTCTTACTAAATAATAGTAATTGTTTTTATAACTTTTTTTTTTGGTTTTTTGAGACAGAGTTTCTCTGTATAGCCCTGGCTGTCCTGGAACTCACTCTGTAGACCAGGCTGGCCTCAAACTCAGAGATCCACCTGCCTCTGCCTCCCAAGTGCTGGGATTACAGGCGTGTGCCACCACCGCCTGGCTAGTAATTGTTTTTAATTGTTTTAATTATCAAAATGAAGGTGGTTATAAGTTTGGTGGTTATAATGGTTTTACAATTCCTCTATCTGATTGGTCTAAGTAGAGCAGACCTAAATTGAGCCAATCCATACTTTTTATGACTTCTGGTTGCTAGATGAAGGACATGTTATTTTGGGAGAGTTTGGGGACATCTGACCAAGATCCAATACCTCTAGCTGACCTTGTAGGACTGGCCATGGATGACTGAAGAGGCCTAGGCTTCTTTGGCCTGACTACTGACATTTCTAACAGGGAGCATTGTATAGTCACTATGGTATCTGATCAGAGATCACCTTCATCCTGGACATGGGGCCTGTGTTTTGGAGACCCATCTTTTCTGATTGTTTCTCTGTTGTCAGGTTAGGAAGACAACCTTACTGAATCTCACCACTTGGTTGCATTATTAGGGGTGTTTCACTCACTTGTTCCTTTCTTCTGGTGTCAACCTGCTCATCTCTTTATTGGTAAGGGGTCTTCTAGCCAAAGTGGGAACCTCTATTTCCTCAGCCCCAGCACCAGCACCAGCCTCAGCCCCAACCCCAGCCCAAGCCCAAGCCCAAGCCCCAGCCCCATCCTGGTGTGCTACATTAGTTTGGTGGATTTCATCTGCAAGTACTCCAGCCTGTTCCCAAACTCACCTGCACTCTTTAGGAAGTAAATTGTTAGGCAGAATCATATATATGTCACAGAAGGTAAGATTATTTGATTGGGTAATATATTTGAATTATAGAAGTAAAAAAGTTAACTGTATAAGATGCCTATATCTTTTTTTATTTGAAAAAATTCACTTAATGTAAAGGGGACATGTACTCTAACCAGGCCATCCACTCCAGCAACCTTCCACTAAGGGAGAATAAGGGATAGGGTATGCCAGGTAGGGAGAGGTAGAGGGATATCCCACAGAACAACAAGAACAAGTACTGAAGGCTGCCAGTGGGCTAAAAGTTGGTGCCAATATAGAATGGTTAGATGTTTGTTGCTGGAGAAAGAGAAGGAGCCAGAGGAAGAGAAGAAGTTGTGGGTTGAGACTAGTATGAGAGGAGGGCTCATTAGCAAAATCAAAAGTCAGTTTGATCTTTATAGCTAGGAGTACTTGGGTATAGGAATTGGAAGAGCAGAGAGAAGGTTGAGAGCAGAAGTATGAGAAAACTTGGTTATAGGGAATTTCTTTCCATTTCTCTATCTTTCCACTTCTCTGCTCATTAACAGTTGTTATAAAGGTCCCAAAGTATACTGGGATCTAGAATGCCATTAGATGACCATTTTGATTCATTAAAGAATTTTGAGGCCAGGTTTAACTGCAAAGTCAGATTAAGTTTAGAGGCCCTTAAGTCAGACAGAAGGTGGAGGCATCAAAATTTCTATAGGAAGCATCCAAAAGGGAGCCAGAAGGTATGGATGATGCAGTTTCTATGATAAGAAAAAGAGGAAGGTTCTAAGCCTGGACCAAAGGTCTCCCCAGGACTCAGGGTGAACAGAGAGAAGACCAGACCACTCAGTGAATTATTACCATATTCAAAGGAGGTCAGGACAAATAGCACAAAGAGACTCAAATGTCCAGAACCAGGACCTTTAAGTGAAGTCAAAAGGCAAGATTCTGGGCTCAGAAATGAAGACTAGCCCAAGAGGAAGGGTCAGGAGTTGGGTGAGTAAAGAGAGACAATTATGGTTTTAAAGATTGTAGCTAGAGATACCTTTGCTCTCAAAAGAAACAGAGGGGTGCCAGATCAAGTCTTTTTTTTTTCCGGACTCCAGGGTGATTTTAATACCAGTTTGCCAGGGATGAATGGGCATCCAGTGATCCATGAGCTGGAAGAGGATTGTGGAAAGAGTGGACAGGTAGGTTTCCAGTGTGTCTCAGAGCCCACAGTGGAATCCAACATTGGGAAAGTCTATCCTAGTCATAGAACCAATTTTTGTTTTGTTTTGTTGTTTTCATTTCTAAAGAGTATCTTAGTGATTGAGGACTGAGGAATACCACAAAAATCACACCACACAACAAACTTCATACAAGAGAAATGGGGTAGTGATACAAAATAGCTGCTTCTCAGTAGGGATGGAGACAGTGGCAGGCCAGGCCACAATGGCAGGCTTTGTAGGATGTATACAACATGTACACAGGGAAAAATCCAACAGTGAAAATGTTTTGCATTGGCTATTAATTGGTGCTGAGTCATTGAAGGCAGGGTAGAGGCTAGAGGATCAGGGAGCTCTTAGGAATCTGGTTCTGAAATGTGAGCAAAAGTGGTTCTTAGTTTGTTCAATATGAACTATGCCTATACATAGGAGAAAAAAGACCTTTGAGTGGAAAGCCAAATGGAAACTCCTTTCTAAGAGCAGATATGAGGGTATCCTCCCTACTCACCCATTCACCACTTAACCTCAGGGTATAATGATCTGATGGCTACTGTTTCAAATCCCAGAGGTAAACTGTATGTAGGATCTACTTCTTCGCTCATGTCTCCATGGCTATAGCTGAGGTTCTTTCTAGGAGACCTTCTACTTACCCAGTGAGTTTCTTGATAGCATTGCCTCCAGGTTCCATGCATATTATTCCCTGGTCCCATATAAACAGTGGCACCATCCAGTATGCCTGCTTCCCCCAGTATTATATGGCAGTTTATGGAAAAGTAAAAAAAAAAAAATCAATAGGGCAAGGCATCAGAGCAAAATGAGATTACCAGTCAGCATCAATGACATCATCCAAGATGTATTACTGTACATCAGTTTCCTTCAAAGCATCATAGATATCATGTGAAAAGCAAACACAATTGCACCATAAATTCACTATGTGGTCACTGAGAAATAATATCCCTACCATGCAATATCCAGTACTGACTCTCTTCCCTCTACACTAACAGGAAATTTGAAAAGAACATTATCATGGTAACCCAGAACATCAAGAACTGTACCCTGCACAACCAGTAATCACAGGCAGTTCATGGAACACCATTGTGAATATGGTATGACTTTTCCTGGGAAGGATGAATGAAAGTCTATTTATCCCACACATGGTACCAATAATTTACCAAAAAAGTGATTCTGCTGGACTACTGAACTAGTGAGTTTACTAGGGTAACTGACAGAAGAATGAATGTGTTAAAGGCAGCTGTAAAGCCACCCCTAGCTAGAGTAATGAGTCACAAAAGCTACATCTCTGCAGTTCAGCAATGAAGGAAGTATCTTCTTCCCAATAACTATTTAATGTTTTCATTACTTGTAAGGGGGTCTCATTAATACTATAACTTTTTGAGGGTTCTTAGACTTGCAGGTTTTGTTAACTTCAGAATCTTATGAGCATTATTATTGCCTTGGCCCCTGGAAAGAATTGCTACATAGTACTTAGATTCTTTTTTAATTTTTAGTTAGGTTCTCTGAGCCCTAGAAGGATTGTTGTGTCATAATTATCTCATTTTGATGGAATACTGGTCCACTATGCTACAGCAAGTTACTTATTTCTAAGATCTTGATGAAACTCTGAAGGTACAACTAACCTTTGCAAGAAAATAAGTTTATTTCCAGAATGGAGGGTCAAAGAAGAAGTAGTCTATGACTAGGAACATTTCACAAAGCAATTTGACATATAGACCACATCCATTTATCAAATTGATAGCAGTAGCCTCCCTAGTGGTGTTTATGACCCTTTAAGGCACAAGATTTTATCTTGACTTATGTGTGATTTTTTTCTGTAGAATGGGCCTTAAATTCAGTAGACCAACATCTGGCTGCACCAATAATAGTTGTGCTACCATTGTACCACCATATCTCACCTGACATGTCAGAAGGGGAGAATGTAGAGCCCATAATCAAACAGGACTTCTAATAACAATTCTCTCCAACCAACCTATATAGTGCCTTCAGGTAGTATGAAGGCTAGGTAACAGGGTGGAAATTTCGGTGTCAGTATGAGCTTGATTTATCTTTGTCCTACTTACTAAGTGTGTAGCATCTATAGTAAAATAGGCCTTACTGTATAGTTCTGGTGTAAAATTGTGGTGGTTTAAGGGAGAAATGCCCCCTATAGGCTCATGTGTTTAAATACGTGGGTCTTCAATTGGTAGTCTTCCATTTGGAGAGGTTATGGAACCTTTAGAAACTATAGCTTTGCTAGAGTAAATTCATCACTGAAGATGGGCTTTAATAATTTAGAGCTTTACCAAGTTCTAGTTTATACTCTCTGCCTCCTGCATCCAGATAGAAGTGTGATTGAGTAGCTTCTTGCACCTATTCCCTGTGTTGTGCCTCCTCTACAATTGCAGACCTTGCCTCTGGAAGTATATGGCAAAGTATATTCTTTTATAATTATGTTGTTCATTGTGTTTTATTAAAGTGGCAGAAAAATAATTAGGGCAATAGTTAGCTACAGGGGCAATGTGTGGACTTTGAGGCTACTTTAGATCATTCTAGTCAACTGAGCACCAAGAAATAATCTTATGGCTTCTAAAAGTGCTTTCTCCCACTCATGAAACTTGCCTCAAAATTCATTATTGGGTGTATTTACTTTCTTGAAGAGTTACTTTTTATAAAACATTATATAATTAAACCTTTTTTGTAGCAATTACATAAAATCTTTTAAGACCATTGTTATCTGTTCCAAGAAATTTTTCTTTTCTTAAAATATTTTAATTAGATATTTTCTTTATTTACATGTCAAATATTATCTCCTTTCCGGATTTCCCTCCAAAAACATCCTATCCTGCCCCCCACCCCCCGCCTCTTTGCCAACTCACCCGCTCCCAGTTCCCAGTCCTGGTATTCACCTATACTGGGGCATTGAGCTTTCTGAGCACCAAGGGTCTCTCTTCCCTTTGATGTCCAACAAGGCCATCCCATGCTACATATGCAGCTGGAGCCATGGGTCCCTCCATGTGTATGCTTTGGTTGGTAGTTTAGTTCTGTAGAGCTCTGGGGTATTGGTTGGTTCATAATGTTGTTCCTCCTATGGGGCTTACAGCTCCTTCAGCTCCTAGGGCCTTTTCTCAGCTCCTCCACTGGGAACCTTGTGCTCAGTAGATGGGAGCACCCAGCTCTGTATTTGTCGGATACTGGCAGAGCCTCTCAGGGGACAGCTATATCAGGCTCCTGTCAGCAAGCGCTTCTTAGCATCCATAGTAGTATCTGGCTTTGATGAGGGAGTATATGGGAGGGAGTATATGCCCAGGTGGGGCAGTCCCTGGATGCCCTTTCCTTCATTCTCTGCTCCATATTTTGTCTATGTATCTCCTCCCATAGATATTTTGTTCCCCCTTCTAAGAAGGATCAAAGTATCCATACTTTAGTCTTCCTTCTTCTTGAGCTTCAATTGGTCTGTCAATTGTATCATGGGCATTCCAAGATTCTGGGCTAATATACACTTGTTAGTGAGTACATACCATGTGGGTTGTTTTGTGATTAAGTTACCTCACTCAGGATGATATTTTCTAGTTCCATCCATTTGCCTAAGAACTTCATTAAGACATTGTTTTTAATAGCTAAGTAGTATTCCATTGGGTAAATGTACCACATTCTCTGCATCCATTCCTCTGTTGAGAGACATAATGGTTCTTTCTAGATTCTGGCTATTCTAAATAAGGTTGCTATGAACATAGAGGAGCATCTGTCCTTATTACATGATGGAACATCTTCTGGGTATATGCCCAAGAATGGTATGGCTGGGTCCTCTGGTAGTACTATGTCCAACGTTCTGAGGAACACCAAGCTGATTTCCAGAGTGGTTGCACCAGCTTGCAATCCCACCAACAGTGGAGGAGTGTTCCTCTTTCTCCACATCCTCACCAAGACCTGCTGTCTCCTGAGTTTTTCATCTTAGCCCTTCTGACTGGTGTGAGGTGAAATCTCAGGGTTGTTTTGATTTGCATTTCCCCAATGACTAATGATGTTGAAATATCACAGAATAAATGTTTATAAATGCTTTCATGTTAGGGTTAAAGAGATGCCTCAGTAGTCATTTAAGCAGCATTGAATGGTCTTGAAGAGGACCTGGGTTCAGTTTCCTGCACCATTGTGGCACCTCGCGGCCTTTTGTAGCTTCAGAGGTAAATGTTGAGTATCTTCTTGAACTATTCCCCATCTTACATATACTCACAGGGCCTTCCAGTGAACACAGAGCTCACAGATTTGGCAATATTAGGTAGACATCCAGGTCCAAGGATCTTTTTATTATTGTCTCACTAAACCAGTTCAGAAATATTAGCCATGTGTCACTACACCTGACTATGTGTGGGTACTAAGTTTTGTGAAAAACACTTTATTGATTGAGCCTCCTTCTCCCTAGTTTCACAAGCGTGACAATTTTAACAGTGAAAATGCTATATATTCATTGAGTCAACTCATGAAAATTAGTAAATATTAGATTGTGGTATATAACTGGGTGTGATATATACATCATTTTGATACAGGGTATTAGAGGAATATATAAGGACAGGGTAGTACTTTGATAATTATCCTTTCCTTCTTATGTAGTAAAGAACTCATTATCTATATTTGAGAAAAAATAGACACTTAATACAAATAATCAGTAAAAACTTAAATACATTTCAAATAAAGAGAGGTACTATAAATAACTTTAATTCTCACCTATTACAGGAAAGCTGACCAATACTGTCTAAATACATAAATCATAAATCAGGAATATGTATATTATTTGGAGTTGGGCACCATCATGAGGAGAAGTAATGAAAAGTATCAAGGACAGAAATATTTGACCTTAATGAGACTGCATAGAGAGGGCAGGGTATGGCAGAAGATAGGGTCTTGCAGAGGGTTGGTGTCTTGCCAAGCATAGTGTTTTTCAAAGGATAGGGTCTTGCAGAAGGCAGGGATTGGCATAGAATGGGGTAGTCATTGCCAAATGCTGGCCAAAGGAAACAAATATTCAATTGAGTGAAGTCACTGTAAATGACACAGTTTGGTCATCTGAAATTTTTTGGGAAACTGTTTTATGAGAGGATGTTTTTTATGAAGCAGACAATGTTGGAAGATGTTTTTCTGAGAAGAGCTGTGTGGCATTTTTTCTGGAAACAGCCTGGAAAAAGAACATATAATATTTTGCTAGATTAGATGCTTGATAGAGATGTTTGGAAATGGTATAAATATAATCCAGCAGATAGTGAAAGATGCTGAATGGTATTGGTACACCTTACCATTCTGTGTTTGTCAGCACTTGGCTTTGCTGATGTTGATCTTTGCTAACAGCACTGGGCAGTATTGGCATGCCTTCCCATTCTTTTCTGATTTGTCAGGACTTCATAGAGAGAAACACCACCAAAGAACATCTGATGACCAGAAGTTCTTTGGTGTTGTTCTGGTGACTTCTTGCTGGATCTGTGGACTCAGGCCAATTGGCAGGGCCTTGTAATTTTTTGCTGGATCAACCTGCCGTTGCTGATTTGTAAATGGTGTTTGTTAATAAATTGAGCACCTGTTGCATATTCAGGTGAACTGAACTGCTGATATCCTGACAATACAGATTGCATTTCCTTGAAAGAACTATTTCTAAACAGGTCCACAACATTCTTTGCTCTATTAAGATTTCCTTTCCTCTCCCTCTAGTGCATGGTAGGGTAGAAGGGAGTTTAAAGCATTTAAGAACTAATAACAATAATTAAGAATTATTAAAATATAAGCCTAGAGGAAGATCAAAGAGCTCAGTGTTTTGCCTACTCATCCAAGTTGGATAGCTATTCCCTGATAGATCCCATTTTAAACCTTATTTGCATGCAGGCACATTAGCCAACCAGGGACCAGGTGCTTCTGTATAACACAGTAGGTAAGCTGTGGAGATGCAGATTCCTGAGTCAGAGGAGGAAGAGAAACAAGACTTTAAAGCCCTGCTGTCATACAACTCCTGGCTCCAAGACAGTCTTCAGAGAAAGAAGACAGACTCATAGGAGTCTCCATACCTGAGGCTTCTTCTTTGAACAGGGAACTATTAGATTCCTTCTGCTCTAGCCTGTAGAACTTGACATGAGGATACATGTAGAGAGACATCACTCTGACATTAACCTCCAAGGCTTCATGTTTTGGCTACATGTGACAATTCATTTCTGTAGCTGTCTGTGATCTTTAAGACTTGCCAAAGATTGAAAACCTCCCATGCTACTCCCATTGATGACTTTCTTTCTACAGACTTCCTCTGAAGGAACTTCTCCTTGTTAGCATCCTGAAGTGCTTTAGAGCTAGGATACTGGCTGACAGTCTTGCCTGGCACTCTAAAACCTACTGAGAGAACTAAACTGTAAGATTCACAATCATAAAATATATACAAAGAACCTAGATCAGACGTACACAAGCTCCCTGACCTCTATGACCTCACCTGAATCAGTCAGTTGATTTTGAGAGCCATGTTCATAGGAGTCCTTGATTCTGCTGACTTCTCCAGTACTTCTTTCCCGAAGCTCTAACTAATATTGGCTGTGGCACTCTGTATCTGCTCCCAAAGTTGCTGAATGAAGGAAGTTTCTCTGGTGTCTCTGATGACATTTATGCTAGAAACCTGCACATTATATAAGTATGACATTTTTGTGGTTGGTGTCTGAATCCCTCCACTTGAGGCTTTGTTTGATCACAGATAAGGACTGGTAGTGTCTTCCACTACTATGTCCCTCTGTTAGGGTCATCATGGTAGATTCTACCACTATACTAGGTTTCTACCTCAGTCCTGAAATCATACACACACACACACACACACACACACACACAAACACACACATTCCAGTCATCTCTCCCAGTCTTCTCTCCCTCCATCCCCCAGTCTTCTCTCCCTCCATCCCCCATAGGCACCTATCCCTCCCATTCCTAACCTCTATCAATCCACCTACAAAATCTATTCTATTTACCTTTCTAGGAAGATCCTTGCACTGCTTGTTACACTGCCTCTCAGAGTCTGGCTCAGAGATCATGATTGTACCATGATTATCCTTTATTGTCCACTGGAATTTTGGGTTTGTTTATTTCACTTTGGATGATTATTTTCTAGTTCCATCCATTTACCAGCAAATTTCATGATGTCATTTTTTTTAAAAAACAAACAAACATCTGAGTAATACTCCATTTTGTAAATGTACCACATTATAAAATCCATTCTTCAGTTGAGAGAAATCTAGGTTTTTTCCTGATTGTGGTTACTATGAACATAGTTGAAATATACAAATATAGCTATGAAAATAGGTGAGTAAGTGCCCTTGGTAAAATGAAACATCCTTTGGGTATATACTGAAGAGTAGAATAGCTGTCTTGAGGTAGATCAATTGCCTATTCTGAAAAACTGCCATATTGATTTCCAAAGTAGCTATACAAATGTGTGCTCCTATCAACAATGGAGGAGTGTTCCTATTGCTCCACATTCTAGCAAGCATGGCCTGTTTTTGTGGTTTTGATCTTAGTCATTGTGACAGGTGTAAGGTGGAATCTCAAAGTAGTTTTGATTTGCATTTTTCTGATGGCTAAGGATGTTGAACACTTCTTTTAGTGTTTTTCATCCATTTGAGATTTTTCTGGTGAGAATTTTCTGTTTGAATGTTCCCCATATTTTTGTAATTCACTTTTTGTTTTGAGATTATACACATTCATTTTTTTTTTTTGTGGCATAGCCCTAAATTAGCAAACATGTTCTATACATCAAGCTTCTAACTAATTCAAAAGTATATATTTTTTATTACATATTTTGTTTATTTACATTTCAAATGTTATTCCTTTTCCTGGTTTCCCCTCCAAAACACCCTATCCCATACCCCTTCCCCTACTCATCAACCCACTCACTCCTACTTCCCTGTCCTACTATTCATCTATACTGGGGCATCAAGCTTTCTCAGGAACAAAGGCCTCTCCTCCCTTTGATGTCCAACAGAGTCTATTCTCTGCTACATTTGTAGCTAGAGCCATGGGTCCCTCCATGTATACTCTTTGGTTGGTCATTTAGTCCCTAGGAGCTCTGGGGGTATTGGTTCATTCATATTGTTGTTTCTCCTATGGGACTGCAAGCTCCTTCAGCTCCTTCAGTCCTTTCTTTGGCTCTGCCATTGGGGACCTTGTGTTCAGTCCAATGATTGACTGAGAGCATCCATCTCTGTATTTGTCAGGTACTGGCAAAGCCTCTCAGGAGAAAGCTACATCAGGTTCCTGACAGCAAGTGCTTGTTGGCATCCACAATAGTATCTGGGTTTTGGTGACTGTATATGGGATGGATCCCCAGGTGGGGAAATCTCTTGATGGTCTTTTAGTATCTGCTCCACACTTTGTATTTCTGTCCATGGGTATTTTGTTCCCCCTTCTAAGAAGTACCAAAGTATTCCTACTTTGGTCTTCCTTTTTCTTGAACTTCCTTCAGTCTATGAATTGTATCTTGGGTATTCTGAGATTCTGGACTAATATCCACTTATTGGTAAGTGTATATCATGTGTGTTCTTTTGTGATTGGGTTACCTCACTCAGGATGATATTTTCCAGTTCCATCCATTTGTCTAAGAATTTCATTAAGACATTGTTTTTAATAACTGAATAGTATTCCATTGTGTAAATGTACCACAATTTCGGTATCCATTCCTCTGCTGAGGGACAGCTGGGTTCTTTCTAGCTTCTGACTATTCTAAATAAGACTATTAACATAGTGGAGCATGTGTCCTTATTACATGTTGGAGCATCTGCTGGGTATATGCTCAGGAATGGTATAGCTGGGTCCTCTGGTAGTACCATGTGCAATTTTCTGAGGAAATGCTCCATTGATTTCCAGAGTGGTTGCACCAGTTTGCAATCTGACCAGCAGTGGAAGAATGTTCCTCTTTCTCCACATCCTTGCCAGCACCTGCTGTCCCCTGAGTTTTTGATCTTAGCCATTCTGACTGGTGTGAGGTAGAATCTCAGGGCAGTTTTGATTTACATTGCCCTGATTACTAAGGATGTTGAACATTTCTTTTTTTTAATTTTTATTTTCTATATTCTTTGTTTACATTCCAAAGGCTTTCCCCTTTCCCAGTTACCCCCCACCATATGTCCCATAAGTCCTCTTCCCCACCCAACTATTCCCCAATCATCCCCCCCACACACAATTTCTCTGTTCTGGGTCTACAAAACTGGATCCAATCTTTTCAGGCCCAGGGTCCCTTCCTTTCTTCTTCTTGGGAATCATTTGATTTGCTAATTGTGCCTTGAGTATTTAGGGCTTCTGGGCTCATTAATATCCACTTATCAGTGATTGCATTTCAAGTGTATTCTTTTGTGATTGGGTTAACTCACTTAGGATGATATATTCCAGATCTAACAATTTACCTACTAATTGCATGAATTCATTATTTTTAATTGCCGAGTAGTATTCCATTGTATAAATATACCACATTTTCTGTATCCATTCCTCCTTTGTGGGATATCTGGGCTCCTTCCAATTTCTGGCTATTATAAATAAGGCTCCTATAAACATAGTGGAGCATGTGTCTTTATTGTATGCAGGGGAATCCTCTAGGTATATGCCCAGGAGTGGTATGCCAGGGTCCTCTGGAGGTGACATGCCCAATTTTCTGAGGAACCGCCAAACTGATTTCCAGAGGGGTTTTTACCATTTTGCAATCCCACCAACAGTGGAGGAGTGTTCCTCTTTCTCCACATCCTCGCCAGCACTTGTTGTCTCTTGAGTTTTTAATCTTAGCCATTCTGACTGGTGTGAGGTGGAATCTCAGGGTTGCTTTGATTTGCATTTCCCTGATGACTAATGATGTTGAACATCTCTTAAGGTGTTTCTCGGCCATCCGAATTTCTTCTGGTGAAAATTCTTTGTTTAGCTTTGTACCCCATTTTTGATAGGGTTATTTGATTCTTTGGGGTCTAACTTCTTGAGTTCTTTGTATATATTGGATATTAGCTCTCTGTCAGATGTGGGGTTGGTGAAGATCATTTCCCACTTTGTTGGTTGCCATTTTGTCCTTCTGACAGTGTCCTTTGCCTTACAGAATCTTTGTAATTTTATGAGGTCCCATTTGTCAATTCTTGATCTTAGAGCATAAGTTATTGGTGTTCTGTTCAGGAACATTCCCCCTGTGCCCATGTCCTCCAGGGTCTTCCCAAGTTTCTTTTCTAATAATTTCAGTGTGTCTGGTTTTATGTGGAGGTCCTTGATCCACTTGGAGTTGATCTTAGTACAAGGAGATAAGAGTGGGTCAATTCACATTCTTCTGCATGTTGACCTCCACATAGCAGGCAGTTCCAAGAAATACTGCAAAGTAATAAAGAAAGAAAGCAAAAGAGAACAAGCCATAAAATAGCAAGTGGGGTGAGTTCCCATAAAGAATGCATCACAAACCAACACATTCTAGGAGATTTTCTAAAGGAGTTACAAAATAGCATACTCAGGAGCTTCATAAAAGGCTGGACAAGAAACAGCACATGAAGGACAGATTCAACTAGTCTGTGCAAAGGGCATTTATTTGTGCTTAAAGAAGGGAAGAGAGGGTGATGAGTGCTAGGGGACTGGGTGTGGGGGATTTATTATTCACCAAGCATTTTTGGAAAGGAACACCAGGTGTGATCATTAGTATCAATGGTCTTAATTTTGCTCATCCCAGTGCTGAAATTTCCACCTATAACGCTTCACCCTGTTCTGATCTCAACACAACGCTTATGATTTTTCAACAAGAAAGTCTATTAAATGCACTGATTCTAAGCTTCCATATTATTATTCTATTATAAAACATAGGCATCCAATTTTTGAAGTAACTAGTTTTAAAATTATGCTATTATATGAAATAGGAATATGGGTTATGCCAAAACCTCTATATGTGTTCATTTACTAATCTCCAATTTGTGGCCATTGTTCCTGGTTTTAAAGTCACTTATGAGAAGATAGATCCCTTATTATGACTTCTGGCACCTCCATTACTTCCCCGCCTACTTTCCATATGTTGCTTCCTTTTCTTCATAAAGACTGCCAAATTGTGCCTTTGAGCTTTCCTCTGCTCTGTCAACATTTTATATTGTAACGTCACCTGGTCTAAGGCCTTTGGCTGCTATTTCAAGGACACAATTTTAACATAACAGGACAATTACTGGGTTTCTGGTTCTATTTTTAATTCTACTCTAAAGATATGTTTGGGATATAACAAAAGGACTGTATTTTGATGGCCAGCTTTAAATGTAACATACATTCTTAGAAATGCATCCTATACTTGGTAATTTATAGACTATGTAATATCTCTATTAAATTTATATCTTTAAAAATATTGTATTTTAGCAACTATTGATAGATTTCTTTAAAGTTTTGGTACATTGTGTGTGTGCATGTGTGAGTGTGTGTGCATGTGTGAGTGTGTATGTGTGTGTGTGTGTGTGTGTGTGTGTGTGTGTGATGTGTGATTGGATCAGGCACATGTGTGGAGATGTGAAAGCCAGAAGGATTCTGTTCTTTTCTACTGTATGGGTTCTAAGGTTAAAACTGAGATCACCAGACTTGGCAGCAAACATCTCTGCTCATTGACCCCTCTTGACAGCCTCCAGTGACAGCTTACAAAGAATGATAATACAAATGAGGGGAACTCTAGTTCCAGTCCCACTTCTGGGATTGTCTCTTACAAGGACCCAAGAACATATGAGCTAACAACAGAAGTGATTTGAGCAGCTTTATTCAGATAATACAGTAAAACCATATGGATGAATTTACCATGGAAAGAAAGGCTGTAGATTCAAGGAGTCAAAGCCTAACTTTTCTCACTGGTAAGCATGTAGTTAATGGAGTAAGCTATCCAGGAGAGTGAGGGAGCAATACTTCTGAGGGGCAGAAACTCAGCACACAAACCACATGTCTTAGTTAGGGTTTTACTGCTGTGAACAGACACCATGACCAATGCAAGTTTTATAAAAGACAACATTTAATTGGGGTTGACTTACAGGCTCAGGGGTTCAGTCCATTGTCATCAAGGCAGAAACATGGCAGCATCCAGGCTGGCATGGTGCAGGAGGAGCTGAGAGTTCTACATCTTCATCTGAAGGCTGCTAGTGGAAGACTGACTTCAGGCAACTAGGGTGAGGGTTTTAAGCCCACACCACAATGACACACCTATTCCAAGAAGGCCACACCTCCAAATAGAGTCACTCCCTGAGCCAAACATATACAAACCATCACACCACATAAAAGAATGTTCCTCAAAGAACAAAGAGATTCAGTGAGCTCCAGCTTCACAGGGAACAGGGCACAAAACAATAATAAGTAAAGTGGAGCTTCTTTTCTTCAAAAACAGAAATTATAGGGGAATAAGTTTGGTAACAGTATTTATTAAATGGGCTGTAGAACTATATCTTGTATCTGCTAAGTTTATTTGTCCTGGAGCCCTCAACACTGTTATATGGCACAGAGCTCTCCCAAGGCTCATTAGAGCAAAAGTAAAACACAAGGTTAGGCTTTCCAAGGCTGATAATTTCAATTACACAGAAAGTGGGAAGTGTGAAATCTCATCTGATTTTGTAACCCATCTTGGTTTATCTTCTTAATACATCTACTGAATTTGGTCTGCCTCCTCTTTGCTATTGACTAATATGACATTGCTGTGCTTAATATGGGTAAGTTAAGAACTATTTGGCTACATTCCATTTTGAAGAGGTGGATATCATTTTGTTTAAAAGCATATGTTAGGATCATTCCCATGTTCTACAAAGACACCTAGTGGTTTATTCAGGTTTCTTCATGTTTCAGCTTGGAAGATGAATTTCTCTGTAGTCCATGGAGGAAATGCTTAGTAGGTATGATTGTTACAGGTGCGGTTCAGAGTCTAAAAGGTACTTTGTGAGATTTCCAGGTCTTTGTGTCCCAGAAAACAGAATAGGACCTGAGGCACATGGATAGTAATAGCAACAAAGATTGTTTTATTTAGGAAAGAGAAGGAATCCAGAAAATGGAAGTGGGCCGAAGATTTGGAAGAAGTACAATGTTCAAATGCTTTAGGTCTCCAAAGTCCCAGTCCTTAATAGGTCATGTATTTACGCCCATTTCCTCTAAAAGCAGAACCAGATCACATAGGGCATGTCTTGTCTACTCCATATATTCTTTTGTTACTCAAACCCTGAGAAGAGAGGGGCTTTCAGTTTTGCTGTTTTTTATTGAAATCTTATTTTTTTGAGACTATAATATAGTTACATTTCTTCCTTGCTTTCCTCCAATGCACCCCTTCCCATTAGCCTTCAAATTCATGGCCTTTTTGTTCACTAATTGTTAGTGTGTGTGTGTGTGTGTGTGTGTGTGTGTGTGTGTGTCCTGTTCAGTCTGTATAATATTACTTATTTGTATGTTATGTGGACTGTTCTATCCCTTTTAAAAAATATGCAATTTTGTGCTATTAAACTTCACTCTTTTTCTGCCCTAAAATGTCTCCCACTAAAAACTTAGCAGTAACTACTAAGGGAAGGCAGAATCTAATTACTGGGCCATTGGATACAAGGAATATAACCATATAGTCATAGTCCTCCTCCATGTGCAAACTTGTATAAATAGCTATTACTTGGACAATAAAAAGCAAGTGATCAATAGGTTCAAACATTATTAGGATTTTCCTTTGAGATAAAACTACTACAAAGTGTGAGTGTATGTGTGTGTGTATGTGTGTGTGTGTGTGTGTGTGTGTGTGTGTGAGAGAGAGAGAGAGAGAGAGAGAGAGAGAGAAGAAACCCACACGAATGATGAACTAGAGTGTAATTGCTGAAGTTCTACATTTCCTGGAAGCATACTTTTAGGAATATAAGAAAAGATCACATTTTTAGTATCCTTTAACATTTTTATTAGGACTATTTCACACAATCATTTTTATTTATATTTACATTTCATTTCTCCCAACTCCTTTAGACCCATTCCCACCTACCTACTCCTCTAGTTTCATACTCTCTTCCTGTTAAAAAATAATACATTAGCTCCATATTTTGCTACACATATACTCATAGGTGTGGAACAATTCCCTGAAGAATGGTCAGCTTACCAGGGAGCACATCCATTAAGAAAATGTTTCTTTCTCCCCAAGAAGATATCAACCATCACCAGGATAAGGACAGGGTGTATGATGCCCTTCCTACTCCATGTTGGAATGCTGACTGGATTGATCTGGTCCAAGCAATTACAGCAACTGTGTATTTACAATTACATGTCATGTTCAGAAGAGAACAGGGGATATGAAGGGGAAAGGGAGAATAATTGAAGTTTTAGATTATGTTTGCAGAGAGCTTCCAAATGCAAAATAGAATAAAGTGGATGAGTCATATAAAGTCTAAACTTCTAATTTTAAGTGTCTTGTGTGATAACAGAGCACTGAAACAGTCTGAATACAAGAAAAATGTACTCCTAAAGTGTAGTCCCAAGCAAAGAGTTTGCAATATTAACAACTGTTTTTTCTGTCTCTCCTAAACCACCCCACTGCATAGGATATAATTGAGGTGAACAATAATTTATTTACATCTGTGATAACTTCAACATGATTCCAATTATAATTTTAAACTTGACTATTACATATGTGACAAAGACTTCTGGGACAAGTGCAGGTCAAGCCTGCAGCTGTCAGTCTCAGTGCAATATGAAGGCACCAGGAGGTCTTTTTGCCATCCCTTAACTCATGGTGAGTATATGGGCATGTACAAGACTTTATTCTAGAAATAAGTGACTGCACATTACAGACAAGCAACCAAAGACAGAAAAAAGTAATGAATGAACCACAGATCAACTTGGTGAAACACAAGTTTTCCTTGGAGTTAGAGTGTGAATGAGGGGTTACTTATAAGAGCATGGATTAACTCAAAAGCTGTTGTATTTCCGCAAAGCCATCACAATGCTGGCAAAGACTCTTGAAAACTACAGTCTTTGAAGCACTTGCAAGCAGTATAACTACAAGGGAAATCTTCTCTATGGAGCTCAGCTTTAAACAAAAAGCTGCAATAAGCTGAGTCTCTTCCTGTCTAACCCAGCAGTTTGATCACTGCTTGAGCAAGACCCTTAGGATCTTATAGGTTTCATCTCTTCTGAACATATAACCTTTGTTTTTTGTTTTCTTCCTGAAAGAAAAGCTGTCCTCTTCTTTCCTGTAGGAATCATTTCCATGGTTCTAAAATAGGATCTACAGTATCCCTCTTTGATCCACCTTGTAAATGAAGTTTTTATACAAATCAACTTTGTTGTGTAAGACTAAAAAGCATGCTTTTTAAAACTTAACTGATATATTACCATAGTTAATTGAAACACTGTGACAGATTGAAACAAGATGCAATTAAATGTGATAGATTCAATTTTGACTTTTTTTGGGGGGGCTTTCAGCACATAGAAAAAATCTATGTTTATTGTAGGGTACCCGCATAACCTGTCTGTTCTCGCTCTCTCTTATGTCCATAACCAACTTTAGCTATCTGCTCTATGCCATTATTTTTGACATTCTTCATTCCCTCTTTCCAAAACAATGCTTTTTATCAGAAAACTTATCTTTTGAATCCTCTGTTTGCATACCTGTCTCTTTTAGTGCAGTTCTCATTCCTCTGTCAAAATCATTCACCATGGTGTTTCTTTCCCCATTTCATCAGAGATAGGATGGGGAATGCATTGCTGGATGAAGAGAAGAGTTAAGCAATTTTGAAGCATGTTAGGTAGTAATCCTGATTAGGTAGAAATGAAGCAGTGAGAAGGTGATTACAATGAAAACTCTTCAGGCAAATATCCAATTCTTATTTTTTTATATTAAGCAATTAACACTCAATTTTTTACTATGTACACTGCAAAATTGAAATATCTTAGAAAATAAAAATGATTCAAGGCAACAATGATATTGGCTAGCCTAGTGCATGTTATATTGCAATACTTGGTTATATTGCAGAACTGAATGAATTCACATTGCAATGCTTTGCCATCACCTAAAGTATGACTAAAATTAAGGTGGGACATTTGGTCTTGGATGTCCCTGAAGTGGTCACACAACACATGCAATGGAAAACTCATAAATGTTTGTGGATTTGAATTATCATCCCTTCCATCAAGTTTTCATATGCTGCTTACAATAAAATCCATATTCCATACAATCATTTCTCCAGTGAGGTCAACAGAATAGTCTAGCTTCTGTAGAAAGTAAATGTCCTAAAAACAATCTCCCATTCAAAGTCAAAGATCTCTCAATGTGTATTGATGGCTTCAGTATTATTGCTTAATTCTTGTTTGATTGGGAGTATTATCAGATACTTTATGATCTTCAAAAGCCCAGAACAGCATTGTTTTCTCTTACTCTGTGGGCAATCAATGAAACTCCAATTACTATACTGAATCACTCATATCTAACATAATTTACTAGAACACAGCACAGAAGAGAGAAGCCATTTTCTTGAATAACATGTGAAGTGTTTTTTCTACAGCTTCTGGATTTTTTAAAAACAATTCTTACTTTTATAAATGTGATAGAAGGTTCAGGAGTGTCTCAGTTTGGCAGTAACTTTATGGGAGGGGATACTAAAGAGCTGTACAGGGAGGCAAAGAAAGAAAGAAGCAACTCTGAGGCATTCAACACAACATTGCTACATTTCAGAAAAGACACTCACCCTGTGAAAGTTAGAAACAAGGCAGCTCCTTTTCATCCTGTCAACAAATTTACCCAAGTAAGGAATTTTCGGAGCCAAGAAAAGAATCCAGCTCTGTGAACTCCCTGTGGCACACAGAGAAAGCATTCCTAAGGAGACACTTATGATGCTCCTGCAGGAGGCTGCTCTGTCTGCACATGCAAACATGAGCTAAGTCCCTGGAGCTGCTGTCATTTACCTATAGCTGCTTTTCCAGGAGAGCAGGTGCCTCGACCATGCCCAGAAGCACTGAGTTCAGCAAGCAAGCCAGACAATTCACCTGCATAGCTGGAAATTGAGTTTGGGGAAAACTCGGGGAAGTGCTGAAAATAAGCAGTCCAGAGAAGTACTATGGCTAAGTCTTGCTTCTACGATTTCCCCTGTTGATCAGTGGCTATATGTCTGCGTGCACATGTGTGTGTGTGTGTGTGTGTGTGTGTGTGTGTGTGTGATAAATACTGTATTCCTGGAACTCTCCAGTCTGTTCTCTATGGTCATCTCAGGACATCATTAGCTCAAACTCACAGCTGTAACATTAGAATTCTAATTTGGTGAACCCCAAGTGCAAGTCTCTGATGATTTTTCCACCTTTGTCAGAAGCCAGGCATGAAAGGTATGGAATTTTTTATCCTATTTAAAAGCTATTTCATCTTATGAGGCATAAAGTTTCATTTGAAGATGACTATTCAGTGCTACATTACTCAGGATTCTCCAGCCCAAACCAACTTCTAGCAACAGGATTGTCCATGACCAGGAGATGGACCTGCTCTTAGGGCCTTAGAGTCAGCGCTCCCACCCCAAGCCATGTGCTCCAATGTCATTCTGTAAGCTGATCTGAGAATAAGGTACCAGGGAACCTATAGGACCCAAACAGCTACAGAAATTAGAGAACTTCTCAGGTCGATCTATGCATCAAACCTGCTTTGTAGAAAAAATACTGATGGAAATAATATCTGTACTGAATGAATGTTGACTTTCATTCTTATCATTTTCTCTGAATGTTACAATAAATCAATTGCTTTCAAAATATTTACATTGTATCATACATTATAGATAATTTAGACATCATGAAAGAACAATGAATGCTATGCAAATAACAAGTCATTTTTATTTTTATTTTATTTTGTTATAAAAATCCAATTTCTATTGAACAATTGATAAAGAGAAGTCAGACAAAAATAAATGCAAATAAGATACTAGTTTTATTTATACTCATAATTGTATCATATAGTATTTTATCAACATATTTACAAACTCATACAGCTTTTTTCATACATGCATTATTCCTTCACATACTTCATCCATGTGAAATTTTATATAAAATACTTGAGCAGTTGAAGATGTGGAATTCTTAGAAATCCTGGAAACAATCTAAGTCCATGGATATATGGGAGTGGTCACAAAAGACCCACAGTCACCTATGGCTAAGTAAAAGAGCCAGGCTCTGTGTCTGAATGTGGTGTTCAGAGGCAAATTTCTTCCATGACAAATTTTAATTCTTACATGTGGTTGTGTTACTATACAGAGCTCATGATAACAATTCAAACAGATTTGTTTGATCACAAATATTTTCCTTGGTATCCCATTTCAAAACTTATTCACTAGGGTTTTTGTGGATTTCTTTTGTTTAATTTTTCAGAGAAAGTTGCACTATATAGCCCAGGTCTCTACTATCTTGCTACTGCTTTCTGGATGCAGAGGTCACAGCTGTGTGCCACCAGGCCTGGATCACCAATCATAGTCTTGACTGTATTAGTGTGAGTCATGTAAGAATGTCCCAAGTGAGTCTGTCTGTGATTTTTAAGGTTATTTTCACAAATAAACAGAAAAATATTAAGTGACAAGGTAGAAAATCTTACATTATGATTCTTTAACTTATCAAGAGAAAAATAAGAGTTTAACTATATTTAAAAGATATTGTGAAGTGAAAAATAACTTTTATTACTTTGCTTATCTGTGTTTTTAATAATACTTGTCATCTTAAACAAACAAACAAATAAATAGGGAATATTATATGGGCTGGATAGATGGCTCAGCCATTATATACTAAGCTCCCAAATGAATTGTTAAAGATCACTAAGCATAAACTGACTTGGTGTTGACTTGTAATACATTAGAAAATGTTCTTAGGTAACTTAATTATTAATGGTATCATTAGATAAAAAAATAAGTGTTTCAAAACTCCACACTGTCAAGTTCCTCATTTAGCAGCACTAAGAGAGGAGACCAGTCATATCCTTGGCTGAGTATTCTCTAAATCTAGGTCTCTTGTTCAAAATGTGCAAACAGTATTTATCATGTGGAAATAGATGTACTTAGGGGATATGTTCACTAAACTGAACCTCTGAAAGAAAATGCTTAGGAAAACAAAATTATATTGTCTTATTTTAAATTCCTCTCCATTA
The DNA here is from genome assembly GCA_964023405.1 of Apodemus agrarius. Classification (NCBI taxonomy): domain Eukaryota; kingdom Metazoa; phylum Chordata; class Mammalia; order Rodentia; family Muridae; genus Apodemus; species Apodemus agrarius. The sequence continues at coordinate 88,252,000 of OZ030018.1, read as the reverse complement.
ATGTTAGTGTCTGAACATGCATAGTATCTGACAGCCTCATTCACTGAATCCCGAGCTTGTGGTGTGGCTTGCATATAGGACTTAGGTATTCCAATCATGTCTCTAGATAGGTGGAACTTGAGGGTGATATCTGCTCCTGGATTGGGCCTGTGGTCTCAGCTTTCATCTCTATGATGAACCAAGCCACAAGTTCTCATTGTTGTTGATCCAGTTTTTTCAGCCACCATCCCACTGTAGATTTTATCCCACTGTAGTTTTTATGAAGTGCAAAATAAAATAAACCTCTCCCCTCCCTTAAGTTGTTTTTGTAAGATATTTTTTCATAGACCTGAGAAAAATGACTACAAATGATAAGGAAACATGAATGATAAATTCCTGTTTTAAAAAAGGGAATCTGAAAAAAAGATGTCTGGAAATGAAAAAAATAAAATGTGATATTCAGTTAGCCATGAGTGTCTAACATTTTATGATAGTCTTTTGTCACTGTGGCAAAATATTGGTTAATCAACTAACAAAAAGAAAAAGGTTATGGCTTCAGAAATTTTCATCCATAGTTACTTGGTCAAGTTGCTTTTGTTCTATGGCAGCATAGAGCATCATGTGGGAACTGTGCCTTCAACATGGGGTTCTTTATTTAACTTTTTTTTCTGATTTTTCGAGACGGGGTTTCTCTGTGTAGTCCTGGCTGTCCTGGAACTCACTCTGTAGACCAGGCTAGCCTGGAACTCAGAAATCCTCCTGCCTCTGCCTCCCAAGTGCTGGGATTACAGGCGTGTGCCACCACGCCCGGCTCGGGTTCTTTATTTAAAATACAAACTTAATACATTTAAATTTTTCCTGGAATAGAAGAGTTGAAGCATAATTTCTCCCACATAAGTCCCATAATCTAGCTAAAAAAAGGAAGCATTTAGAAAAGGAATTATGAATGACGATGGCCATTACTATCATCAATGAGTACAGTTCCTTGGAAAGAGTAACTGAATAATCAGAAAATTGCTTAGCAAGCCTGTCCTGCATATAGACCCTGGCAATGTTTATCTCCTTTGAGAAAGTGATGCCTACCTAATCAGCCACAATGAACCATGGAGAAAGGTAAACAATTAGCTAAATTCAGGAAAATCACAGATTAAAATGTGTGTGTGTGTGTGTGTGTGTGTGTGTGTACACGCACACACTGATGGGTGTGGGGATGAGAGAATGGGGAGGAGGTGGGGGAGGCAAGCAACTGAGAATACAAGTTAGGAAGAGAAGAGAGGCGCCCCATGGTAGTTGGCTTATAAGGCCTCATCATGTTACTCGGTAAAAGGGTCCAAAGCTTTCCACAGCTTTAGTGTGGAAAGAGTAAAGAAGACAGCTGAAAATTAAAAGCTACTGGGAGATTCTCAGCACACAGTACTCCACAAATTCAGATATATGGCAATGGATAGATATAGAGGCAAAACAAAAACAAGCATCTGAAAAAATTTCTGAAGGAATGTTTACTAGGTGATTGTTAAATAGAGAAACCAGAGCATTAATGTAATTTTATAACTTGTGGCCTCAAATGATGGAGAGATTCGTTCATTTTCTACTAAGAACCCGAGGATAGCATATAAAGTTGGTTCAGAGTGACTGAGATGAGAAGAAAGTATGGCAGGCATGTCTGCTCACACTTGTCTCACTGTACTAGCACAGGAAGGCTAATAATGTGACATTCTGACACCTCACCCCAGGTAGGATCCTCCTCCAGAGAATAACAGGTTCTGCCAGCAACACTGGGGCCCCAATCCACAAAATCCAGGATAGCATGCTAACTAAAGAGGGTGAATTATAAAATAAGAGATGAACTGCTCATTCTAAATTTCAAAATCATGTTACACAAAGAATCAGGAAATTCACAACATGGGGGGAATAATAAATAATTAAAAGAATGTTCCTTGCTTTGTTCAGAAATACTCATAACATTAGAAAGAATGAATAATAAAATATATGACAAATATAGCTACAAGTATTAAAGTATCTTTTTTATATATGTTTTATAAGCACATTTGATAATGGCAACAAACTTCAGAGAACCATCTCATAGTCAATCTATGATATACAAAGAGGAGTTGTCAAAGAAACATAAATAAAAGTAGGTTTCCCCTCTTGACTTGGATTACTAAGGTACTAATGCTAGTAAATAGGACATCTAACCACCAGAGGAAACAACATTAAGGAAACATAATCATAGTAACACTGTATTTTAACAAAGTCATAGAGATTTCTTCAAATGTCAAGTAAGAACATAGTAGGAAGACAAGAAAAATTGAGCAGAGAAAATCAACCTATAAAAGCAAAGACAAAACAAAAGACTAGAATGACTGACAACATACAACCTCTCTACCCATAGATTCTGCACATCCTTCTCCAGGGATGTATTCCTCCATGAGTCTGTTTTCTTTCTTCCTTTTCATGTGCTTTGCAGAGCCTTCCAGCTCTATCCTGGGTCCCACATGCCCATATGCCCATATGCCCATATGCCCATATGCCTAGATTTTATAAAAATGAAAATGCACAAACAATATGAAAGATCAAGGTAGTTATCATTTCCCCTCAAAAATGAAGTACTACTTTAGAGATGTCTGACAATGAGGATTTCCTAGGTTAATAACAGAAAACCCAATTTAAAATAATAATCACAAACTTCAACCAAAAATTCAAAGTGCTTAAAGAAGACAAAAAGAAACAGCTCAAGGAAACTAAGGAAAAAGAGTTTAAGGAGAGTAAATACTGGAGTGATGACTAAGAAAACATAAACATTTGGCTGATGAAAACAATCCAAGACTTAAACATGTTGTTTAGTAAAGAGATAGGCATGTTGAAGATGACCCAAGCTAAAATGAAGATGGAAATTAAAAGTACAATAAACAAATTAGAAAACACAAAAGAAAGCCTTACAAGTAGAATAAATCAAGTAGATGATGGAATATCAAACTTGAAGATACAGTAGAGGATTGAGACCAAATAAGCAAAAGCCATGAAAATTTTAAAAAGAAAAAACACAAGTTATATATAAAGGAAACCCTTAATATAATTAAGGCTGAATTCTCAATGGAAATGCTGAAAGGCAGAAGAGCCTAGAACACTGAATTCTAAGTCCTGAAAGACCATGGGGACCAACCTAGACTCAGCAAAATATTTCTAATACTTAAAGAAAGACAAACTTCCAGTGATATAAAAAGTCTTTAAAAAATCATATATAACAAATCAAACCAAAAAACACAGAAAACAGTATTTCAGGATTAAGAGAAGAAAGCACACAGCCATGAGGCCAAATTCACAGAACACACACACACACACACACACACACACACACAATTATTAAAACACAAAGTACCATTGAGAACACAAATAACACCACCAAAAATCAACAACACAATGATTGCAACTAACAAAAACATTTACATAATAACTTTAAATATTGACTGGTCTCAATTTTCCTATTGAAAGACAAAGAATAACTGAATGAATCAAGAAACAAAATTCATCCAGACAAAAAATCATAGAGAAAGATCATCCATTTGAACTTAACAGATATCTATATAATATTCAACTCAAACACCAAAGAACATGCATTCTATTTAGCAGCAAATGGATACTTCTCCAAAATAGAACACATCATGTGACGCAAAGGAAATCTTTATGAATTCAATATAATTCCCTGTATTCTACTTGACAACATTGCAATCTAACTTAAAATTGACAGTAATACATCTCTAGTGAATACACACACTCAGGAAGATGAAATAACTCATTACTGAATGATGACAATAAAAACACAACACAACAAAATCTCTGGGACCAATTGGAAGCAGTCTGATGAGGGAAATTTGTAACTCCAAAACCCTAAACTAAAATATCAGAAAGAGCACAAATAAATGACTTAATAGTACAACTAAACCTGTTGCATAATAATACCAAACCAAATAGAAACCAAGTTGATTGCAAAATAATTTCAATAATCAGAACAGAAATTAATGAAGGAGAAACAAAGAAAACAACAACAACAAAAAAGAATCAATGGATCTATGCACTTGTTCATTAAGAAGACAAACAAGATTGTTAGACCCTTGGCGTAAGTAACCAAAATAAAAAAAAGACAACAACATAATTTGGAATATGATAAGTAAGAGAATGTTTCAAAACCTGTAGTCCATAAAATTGGAAAACCTGAAAGAAAGAAATGAATTTCTAGATTCAGTCTGACCACCAAAATAAAGCAAGATGTCAAAAACCTACGCAGACCCATATCAAATAATGAGATTGAAATATTAATAAAAAATCCTTCCAACAACAACAACAACAACAACAACAACAAAGTCTAGAGTCTGAGGGATTTACAACAGAATTCCAAAACCATACTCTGGAGAAAAAAAAAAGAGTATCTTAGATAAATGATATTGAGAAAGCTGAATGCAGAAATACTATACTAGACAAGTATCTATCACTTTGCACAAAACTAACTTTAAATAGATCAACATCTTAAACATTAAACCTGAAACACCAAAACAGAGGCAGTACCCTACATGATGTAGACATAGGAAAGGATCTTCTGAATCAGATTACATTTGCCCAAAAATGAAGGATAATGAATGACAAATGGAAAGTAAAATGTTCTGCACAGCCAAAGAAATAATGAATCTGGAAAAGAGGCATCAAGTTCCATATCTTCATGTGTGAGAACATATCCTGGAGTAACTACAGAAATTAGCAAAATTAAAAGGGACCATTTCAAGGCAGTGAAAAAGTGAAGAGCGAAATGGCAGAGAACAACTGATCTTATTAGGAAAATGTGGAAAACAAAGAAATCTCCAGTTAAAGGAACAAATAATACAGAAGAAAAGGGGAGGAGAGTAAAATAATGGAAGAAGACATAAGGACACATAGTATAAACTATCCATCTAAAATAGCTATAATGTCTGGTTTAACTGAAAATTTTCCATTTGGATTAACACTGCTTCCTCCAAGAGATAAAGAGCATTTCACAAAAACTCTAACATCAACCATGAAAAGTCCTGCTTTGAGCTGTTGATCAGAGTTTTCCAAGAAATTCTCAAAAAAATCACAGGCTATAGATATTGATATTGGTTGCCCCAAAGTTAGAAGATAAGTCCCCATTACTGGAGACACCATGGATTTCAGAAACAGAGCCAAGTGAACCCTGAGATAGAATGACCTGAAAGCTTCCTCCCTGAAGACTAACTTCAAAGATACCAGAAGACACCATGAAAGCATCCAAAGAAAGAAACCCACTAACAGTCCCACCCAGTTATAATGTCTATGGACCACAAAACAGCCAGAATGGCATGATAGCCCAAAGGATATAGTAATGGTATATATAAACTTGGTGGTAATCAATAGTTACTTAATAGAACTTAAGAAGTACTGAACAAGGGAAAAATTTTGCCTGGCATTGGAAATCTAGCCAAACACTCAGGGTTAGTGAAGTTATTAATTTTTGAAAAGGACTTACCCACATCATCACTTTGTTCAACCAGTGTAATCCCTAACTTCATTCAAAATATTTGCATTTATATACACTGATAGTTCTTATCCATCACTAAGGAAATGTCTCATTGCAACAGATGGAGACCATAACAGAAAACTACAACCAGTAAGAATACAAAATTGTGGAGTCCTGTCCTAAAAGATATATCATACCTAGGGCTCAGTGATCATTGCAGAAGAAGTCCTGGAAAGATTATAAGAACCAGATTAACAGGGAGTTCTCTGTGACATTGCTTCTTTTAGGAATCTTAGTAGTTATTCCAATAAAGACTCACTAATATGACTGATTAAACATGATCTGAAAAAAGAACAACAACAAACATGCCAAAGTGGATGGTGAAAATCCCATGAGGTTTCAAACCTATACAAGGTAACCAATGGTACTTAGCTTCTGTAGATAGAGGGGCTCTCAATTGTGCTTAGACTGAATGACTAAGGTCATTTTTGTCTGGAAGTAGATTGTGTTTTGTTTTTCAGAGAAATGCTCAGCATCAAAGATGTTTTATTTTGTTCTGTCTTGTTTTGTTATCTCCAGTGTTCTCAAAGTGCTTGCATATGTTCTAAGCATGATGAGAGACTGATAACTAGGAGAGAGGCAATATAGGCCTTCCAGAAAAAGCCTGAGATGGGTCCTCATTTTGTGCCTTTTTGATTTTATTTGTAATAAGTATAAATGCCCCCGTTTAGTTGACCTTGCCATCTTCAATCTTGTGATTCATGGAAAGGTCATGTTTTTTATTGGTTAGTTTATTTATTTACATTTCAAATGTTATTCTCCTTTCTAATTTCACTTCTGCAACTCCCCTATACACTCCCCCTCCCACCTGGTTCTATGAGGATATTCCCTCACACACCTATGTACCCATTCCTACCTCATTGCCCTAGCATTCCCCTATGCTGGGCCAATGAGTCTCCACAGGACCAATGTCCCAACCTCTCACTGATGCCAGATAAAACAATCCTCTGCTACATGAGCAGCTGGAGCCATAGGTCCCTCCATGTGTACTCTTTGGTTGGTAGTTTAGTCCCAGGGAGCTCTGGGGGTCTGGCTGGTTGATATTGTTCTTCCTATGAGGTTGCAAACCCCTGAAGCTCCTTCAGTCCTTCTTCCCCTAACTCCTCCATTCAAGTCCCCATGCTCAGTCTTATGGTTGGCTACAATATGCTTTGCATATTGGATGTATCCCTAGATGGGGTAGTCTCTGGATGACCTTTCCTTCAGTCTCTGCTCTACTCTTTGTCCCTGCATTTCCTTTAGACAGGAGCAATTCTGAGTTAATTTTTTTTTAGATGGGTGGGTGGCCCCATTCCTCAAACAGGGGCCATGCCTAACCTCTGGATATGTTCTCTACATGTTCTTTCTCCCCTTTGTTGGGTATTTCAGCTAATGGTATCCCTGTTGGGTCTTGGGAATCTCTTGCTTCCCTGGCATCTGGGACTTTCTGGTGGCTACTCCTCATTCCCAATCCCCCACTGCTACACACCTCTATTCAATTTCCTGACTCTCTGTCCTCCTCCCCCATGACCCCCTCCCCCATCTCCTGTCTCTTCCCACACCTTATCCTGGCCCTTTTTCGCTTTCCCCTCCCCTCTCCCTCCCAGGTGCCTCCCTTCCTCTACCTCCTGTGATTATTTTGTTCCCCCTTGTAAGTAGGACTGAAGCATCTACACTTTGTCTTCCCTTTTCTTGAGCTTCATATGGTCTATGAGTTGTATCTTAGGTTTTCTGAGCTTTTTTCCTAATACCCACTTATCAGTAAGTACATACCATGTGTGTTCTTTTGTGACTTGTTTGGTTACTTCACTCATGATGATATTATCTAGTTCCATTCATTTGTCTAAAGTCATTGTTTTTAATAGTGAGTTTTTGCTCCATTGTGTAAATGAACCATATTTTCTGTATCCATTCCTTTGTTGAGGGACTTCTGTGTTATTTTCAACTACTGGATCACACCCAATAAGGGAACTGGATTCCATTACAGATAGTTGTGAGCCACCATGTGGTTGCTGGGAATTGAACTCAGGACCTCCAGAAGAGCAGCCAGGGCTCCAATGCTCTTACTTGCTGAGCTATCTCTCCAGCCCATACTTTTTTCTTAAACAAAACAAAACAAAAAACAGATCATCTAGAAACAAGGCTATACCAGAAGCAGTGCTATGCCTCTTTTCATTTTTATGCACAGTATTATGTAAATCCAAGATAATGCCACATCTTGGGAGCTAAATTTAGAAGGAGCCTTTACTCACAATGAACCTGGCCTCCAGGCCTGTGATACTTCTTTAGTTGACTAAGTGAGGGAGAAGAAGCACAAAGGGACCCTGTGGAGCCTGGAGCCTGGAGCCTGGAGCCTGGAGCCTGGAGCCTGCCTTACCCTTCCCTCCATGCTCACTGAGGCTGTTCTGAAAATGCTGACTACCACCTAAACACATACCTTTCTACATTAGTTGTAGCTCAACTTTACTTTTTTTTAATTAGATATATTCTTTATTTACATTTCAAATGTTGTCCCCTTTCCTGGTTCCATGCTGTCCCGAAAAAAGTCCTTTAATCCATTTCCCCCCTCTTCCTTTTCACCAATCTACCCACTTGCTCTTCCCTGTCCTGGCATTGCCATATACTGGGGCATCTAGCCCTCTCAGGACCAAGAGCCTGTCCTCCCTAACAAGGCCTCTGTAGCATATGCATTTGGAGCCATGGATTCCTCCATGTGTACCCTTCGGTTGGTGGTTTAGTCCCTGGGAGTTCTGGGGGTACTGGGTGGTTCATATTTTTGGTCTTCTTATGACACTGCAAACTGCTTCAGATCCTTGGGTCCTTTCTCTAGCTCCTCCATTGGGGACCCTGTACTCAGTTCAATGGTTGTCTGAGAGTGTCCCCCTCTTTATTTGTCATGCACTAGGAGAGCCTCCCAGGTGACAACTATATCAAGCTCCGGTCTACAAGCACTTCTGGGCATTCACAATAGTATCTGGGTTTTGTAACTGTATATGGGATGGATCCCTAGGTGGGGTAGTTTCTGGATGGTCTTTCCCTCAGACTCTGTTCCACACTTTTTCTCTGTATCTACTTCTGTGGGTATATTGTTCCTCCATCTAAGAAGGACCGGAGTATCCATACTTTGTTCTTCCTTCTTCTTGAGCTTCATTTGATCTGTGAATTGTGTCTTGAGTATTCCAAGCTTCTGGGATAATATCCACCTATCAGTGAGTGCATAACATATATGTTCTTTTGTGATTGGGTTACCTCACTCAGGATATTTTCCAGTTCCACTCATTTGCCTAAGAATTTCATGAATTCATTGTTTTTAATAGCTGAGTAGTAGTCCATTGTATAAATATACCATATTTTCTGTATCCATTCCTCCATTGAGGGACATCTGGGTTCTTTCTAGCTTCTGGATATTTTAAATAAGGCTGCTACAAACAGAGTGGAGCATGAGTCCTTATTACATGCTGGAGAATCCTCTGGGTATATGCCCAGGAGTGGTATAGCAGAGACTTCAAGGAGTATTATGTCCAATTTTCTGAAGAATTACCAAACTGATTTCCAGAGTGGTTGGACCAGCTTGCAATCACAACAGGAGTGGAGGAGTGCACTTCTTTCTCCACATCCTTGCTAGCACCTGCTGCCTCCTGAGGTTTTTTTTTATTACTAAATATATTCTTTATTTACATTTCAAATAATATCCCCTTTTCCTCATTTCCCCTTCCCCAAAAGTCCCATAAGCCCTCTCCCCTCCCCCTGTTCCCCATTCAATGCCCTCCTGCTTCCCTGACCTGGTATTTCCCTACACTGCTGCATCAAGCCTTTCCAAGACCAAGGACCTCTCCCTCCTTGTTCTTGGACATCATTTGATATGTGAATTGTGTCTTGGTTATTCGTAGCTTCTGTACTAATATCCCCTTATCAGTGAGTGCATACTATGTGTGTTCTTTTGTGATTGGGTTACCTCACTTAGGATGATATTTTCCAGTTATACCCATTTCCCTAAGAATTTCATGAATTCATTGTTTTTAATTGCCGAGTAGTATTCCATAGTGCAAATATAGCACATCTTCTGAATTCATTGCTCTGTTGAAGGACATCTGGGTTCTTTCCAGCTTCTGGCTATTATAAATAGGGCCTCTATGAACATAGTGGAGCATGTGACCTTATTACATGCTGGGGAATCCTCTGGGCATATGCTCAGGAGTGGTTTAACAAGGTCCTCTGGCAGTATCATGCCCAGGTTTCTGAGGAACCACCAGACTGATTTCCAGAGTGGTTTTACTGGCTTGCAAATCCACCAGCAGTAGAGAAGTGTTCTTCTTTTTACAGAGCATCACCAGCACCTGCTGTGTCCTGAGGTTTTGATCTTAGTCATTCTGACTGGTGTGAGGTGAAATCTCAGGGTTGTTTTGATTTGCATTTCCCTGATGACTAAGGGTGTTGACCATTTCTTTAGGTGTTTCTCAGTGATTTGATATTTCTCAGGTGAAAAGTATTTGTTTAGCTCTGTACCCCACTTTTTAATAGGGTTATTTGGCTCTCTGAGTAACTTTCTGAGTCTAACTTCTTGAATTCTTTGTATATATTGGATATTAGCCCTCAGATGTAGGGTTGGTAAAGATCTTTTCCAAATTTGTTGGTTGCCATTTTGTCCTATTGACAGTGTCCTTTGCCTTACAGAAAATTTGTAATTTTATGAGGTCCCATTTGTCAATTCTTGATCTTAGAGAATAAGCTATTGGTGTTCTGTTCAGGAAATTTTCCCCTGTGCCAATATGCTCAAGGGTCTTCCCCAGTTTCCTTTCTATTAGTTTCAGTGTGTCTGGTTTTATGTGGAGGTCCTTGATCCACTTGAACTTGAGCTTAGTACAAGGAGATAAGAATTTATAGATTTGCATTCTTCTGCATGCTGACCTCCAGTTAAACAAGCACCATAGGTGTGTGGGGTTCATTTCTGGGTCTTCGATTCTATTCCATTGATCTTCCTGCCTGTCTGCATACCAATACCATACAGTTTTTAGCACTATTGCTCTGTAGTAGAGCTTGATGTCAGGGATGGTGATTTCCCCCAGAAGAACTTTTATTGTCTAGAACAGTTTTTGCTATCCTGGGTTTTTCATTACTCCAGATGAATTTGAGAATTGCTTTTTCTAGATCAATGAAGAATTGATTTGGGATTTTGATGGAGATTGCATTGAATCTGTATATTGCTTTTCGCAAGTTGGCCATTTCCACTATATTAATCCTGTCAATCTATGAGCATGGAATATTTTTCAATCTTGCGTGGTGTTCTCTGATTTCCTTTTTCAGAGACTTGAACTTCTTGTCATGCAGATCTTTCACTTTTTTGGTTAAAGTCATACCAAAATATTTTATATTGTTTGGGCCTATTGTGAAGGGTGTCATTTCCCTAATTTCTTTCTCAGCCTGTTTATCCTTTGAGTATAGGAAGGCTACTGATGAGTTTGAGTTAATTTTATATCTGGCCACGTTGCTGAAGTTGTTTATCAGTTGTAGGAGTTCTCTGGTGGAAGTATTTGGGTCTGTTAAGTATACTATCATATCAGCTGCAAATAGTAATAATTTGACTTCTTCCTTTCTAATTTGTATCTCTTTGATCTCTTTTTTTTGTCTAATTGCTCTAGCTAGAACTTCAAATACATATTAAATAAATATGGAGAAAGAGCGCAGCCTTGTCTAGTCCCTGATTTTAGTGGTATTGCTTCAAGTTTCTCTCCATTTAGTTTGATGTTGGATACAGGTTTGCTGCACATTGCTTTTACTATGTTAAGGTATGGGCCTTGAATTCCTGTTCTTTCCAAGACCTTTAACATGAAAGGATGCTGAATTTTGTCAAATGCATTTTCAGCATCTAATGAAATGATCACGTGTTGTTTTTCTTTGAGTTTGCTTATGTAGTGGATTATATTGATGAATTTCCATCTATTGAACCAAACCTGAACCCTGGGATGAAGCCTACTTCATCATAGTGAATGATCATTTTGATGTGATCTTGAGTTCGGTTTGCAAGAATTTTACTGAGTATTTTTGCATTAATATTCATAAGGGAAATTGGTCTGAAGTTTTCTTTCTTTGTTGGATCTTTGTGTGGTTTTGGTATCAGCGAAATCATGGCTTCATAGAAGGAGTTAGATAGTGTCCCTTCTACTTCTATTTTGTGGAATAGTTTGAAGAGTATTGGCATTAGGTCTTCTTTGAAGATCTTATAGAATTCTGCACTAAATCTGTCTGGTCTTGTGCTTTATTTAGTTGGTAGACTGTCAATGACCACTTCTATTTCTTTAGAGGTTATGGGACCATTTAGATGGTCTATCTGATCCTGATTTGACTTTGGTATTTGTAATCTTTCTAGTAAATTGTTCATTTCATCCAGATTATCCAGTTGCATTCAGTATAGGCTTTTTTAGTAGGATCTGATGATTTTTTTGAATTTTCTCAGTTTCTGTTGTTATATCCTCTTTTTCATTTCTGATATTGTTAATTTAGATACTGTCATTGTAGCCTCTAGTTAGTCTGGGTAAAGATTTATGTATCTTGCTGATTTTCTCAAAGAACGAGCTCCTGGTTTTGTTAATTCTTTGAATAGTTCATTTTGTTTCTACTTGGATGATTTGAGACCTGAAGTTGATGATTTCCTGCCTTGTCTATTAGCTTCTTTTTGTTCTAAGGCTTTCAGGTGTGTTGTTAAGCTGCTAGTGTATGCCCTCTCCAGCTTCTTTTTGGAGGCACTCAGAGCTATGAGATTTCTTCTTAGCACTGCTTTATTGTGTCCCATAAGTTTGGTTATATTGTGTCTTCATTTTCATTAAATTCTAAAAAGTCTTTGATTTCTTTCCTTATTTCCTCCTTGACCAAGATATCATTGAGTAGAGTATTGTTCAGCTTCCATGTGTATGTGGGCTTTCTGCTGTTTTGTGGCTATTGAAGTCCACCCTTAATCCGTCATTATCTGATAGGAGGCATGGGATTATTTCAGTCTTCTTATATCTGTTGAGGTCTGTTTTGTGACTAATTATATGGTCAGTTATGGAGACAGTAACATGAGGTACTGAGAAGAAGGTGTATTCTGTTGATTTAGTATGAAATGTTGTATACATATCTGTAAAACCCACTTGGTACACAAATTTTGTTAATTTCACTGTGTCTCTGTTAAGTTTGTGATTCCCTGATCTGTCCATTGACAAAAGTGGGTTGTTGAATTCATCCATAATTTTTTTATATTTTTTTATTTTCAATATTCCTTATTTACATTCCAAAGGCTTTCCCCTTTCCCAGTTCCCACCTTACCATAAGTCCCATAAGTCCTCTTCCCCACGCCCATTCTCCAATCACTCCTCCCTCCCTCCTTTTTTCTGTTCTGGTACTCTCCTAAAACACTGGATCCGGTCTTTTCAGGACCAGGGTCCTCTCCTTCCTTCTTCTTGGGAATCTTTTGATTTGCAAATTGTGCCATGAGCATTCAGAGCTTCTGGGCTCGTTAATATCCACTAATCAGTGATTGCATTTCATGTGTATTCTTTTGTGATTGGGTTAACTCACTTAGGAAGATATTTTCCAGATTCAACCATTTGCCTACAAATTGCATGAATTCATTATTTTTCATTGCAGAGTAGTATTCCACTGTATAAATATACTACCTTTTCTGTATCCATTCCTCCTTTGAGGGACATCTGGGCTCCTTCCAACTTCTGGCTATTATAAATAAGGCTGCTATGAACATAGTAGAGCATGTGTCTTTATTGCATGCAGGGGAATCCTCTGGGCATATGCCCAGTAGTGGTATGACAGGGTCCTCTGGAAGTGTCATGCCCAATTTTCGGAGGAAGTTCCAGACAGATTTCCAGAGTGGTTGCATGATCCCACCAGCAATTTAGGAGTGTTCCTCTTTCTCCACATCCTAACCAGCACCTGTTGTCTCATGAGGTTTTAATCTTAGCCTTTCTGACTGGTGTGAGGTAGAATCTCAGGTTTGTTTTGATTTGCATTTCCCTGATGACTAATGATGTTGAACATTTCTTAAGGTGCTTCTCAGCCATCCGAATTTCTTCAGGTGAAAAGTCTCTGTTTAGCTCTGTACCCCATTTTTGGATAGGGTTATTTGGTTTTCTGGGGTCTAACCTCTTGAGTTCTTTGTATACATTGGAGATTAGCCCTCTGTCGGATGTGGGGTTGGTGAAGATCTTTTCCCAATTTGTTGGTTGCAGTTTTGTCCTTCTGACAGTGTCTTTTGCCTTACAGAAACTTTGTAATTTTATGAGGTCCCATTTGTCAATTCTTGATCTTAGAGCATAAGCTATTGGTGTTCTGTTCAGGAACTTTCCCCCTGGGCCCATGTCCTCCAGGGTCTTCCCCAGTTTCTTTTCTATTAGTTTCAGTGTGTCTGGTTTTATGTGGAGGTTCTTGATCCACTTGGATTTGATCTTAGTACAAGGAGATAAGAGTGGGTCAATTCTCATTCTTCTGCATTTCGACCTCCAGTTGAATCAGCACCATTTGTTGAAAAGCCTATCTTTTTTCCACTGGACGGTTGTAGCTCCTTTGTCAAAGATCAAGTAAAAATATCTCTGTGGGTTCATTTCTGGGTCTTCGATTCTATTCCATTGATCTACTTGCCTGTCGCTGTACCAATACCATGCATTTTTTAACACAATTCCTCTGTAGTACTGCTTGAGGTCAGGGATATAAATTCTCCCAGAAGTCCTTTTATTGTTGAAAATAGTTTTAGCTATCATGGTTTTTTTGTTACTCAAGATGATTTTGAGAATTGCTCTTTCTAGATCTATGAAGAATTGATTTGAGATTTTGATGGGGATTGCATTGAATCTGTAGATTGCTTTTGGCAAGATGGTCATATTTACTATATTGATCCTGCCAATCCAAGAGCATGAAATACTTTTCCATCTTCTGAGGTCTTCTTTGATTTCTTTCTTCAAGGACTTGAAGCTCCTGTCATACAGATCTTTCACTTGATTGGTTAGGATCACACCAAGATACTTTATATTGTTTGTGGCTATTGTGAAGGGTGTTATTTCCCTAACTTCTTTCTCAGCCTGCTTGCCCTTTGAGTACGGGAAGGCTACTCATTTGCTTGAGTTGATTTTATAACCAGCTACATTGCTGAAGTTGTTTATCAGATGTAGGAGTTCTCTTGTGGAGTTTTTTGGGTCGCATAAGCATACTATCATATCATCTGCAAATAATGATAGCTTGACTTCTTCCTTTATATTCTCTATCACTTTGACTTCATTTTGTTTTCTAATTGCTCTCGCTAGAACTTCAGTTACTATATTGAAAAGATATGGAGAGAGATGGCAGCCTTGTTTAGTCCTTGATATTAGTGGGATTGCTTCAAGTTTCTCTCCATTTAGTTTGATGTTGGCTACTGGTTTGCTGTATATTGCTTTTACTATATTTACGTATGGACCTTGAATTCCTGTTCATTCCAGGGCTTTTAGCATGAAAGGATGCTGAATTTTGTCAAATGCCTTTTCAGCATCTAATGAGATGTCCATGTGACTTTTTTCTTTGAGTTTGTTTATATAGTGGATTATATTGATGGATTTCTGTATATTGAACCATCCCTGCACTCCTGGGATGAAGCCTACTTGATCATGGTGAATAATCGTTTCGATGTGTTCTTGGATTTGTTTCTTATTGAGTATTTTTGCATTGATATTCAGTAGGGAAATTGGTCTTAAGTTCTCTTTCTTTGTTGGATCATTGTGTGGTTTTGGTATCAGTGTAATTGTGGCTTTGTAGAATGAGTTGGGCAGTATTCCTTCTGTTTCTCTTTTGGGGAATAGTTTGAAGTGTATTGGTGCTAGGTCTTTTTTGAAGGTCTGATAGGATTCTGCACTAAAACCATCTGGTACCGTACTTTTTTTGGTTGGGAGACTTTCTATAACCCCTTCTATTTCTCTAGAAGTTGTGGGACTGTTTAGCTGATCTAATTGATCCTGATTTAATTTTGGTATTTGTTATCTGTCTAGGAAATTGTCCATTTCCCCCAGATTCTCCAGTTGTGTTGAGTATAGGCTTTTGTATAGCATCTGATGATCTTTGGAATTTCCTCAGTTTCTGTTGTTATATCCCCTTTTCATTTCTAATTTTGTTAATTTGGATACTGTCTCTGTGCCCTTTGGTTAGTCTGGCAAAGGGTTTATCTATCTTGTTGATTTTCTCAAAGAACAAGCTACTGGTTTTATTGATTCTTTGTATGGTCCTCTTTGTTTCCACTTGATTGTTTTCAGCCCTGAGTTTGATGATTTCCTGTCTTCTACTCCTCCTGGGTAAATTAGCTTCTTTTTGTTCCAGGGCTTTCAGGTGTGCTGTTAAACTGCTAGTGTATGCTCTCTCCAGTTTCTTTTTGGAGGCACTCAGGGCTATGAGTTTTCCTAATATCTCTGCTGTCTTTGTGTCCCATAGATTTGGGTAGGTTGTACCTTCATTTTCATTGAATTCTAAAAAGTTTTTGATTTCTTTCATTATTTTTTCCTTGACTAAGTTGTCAGTAGAGTATTGTTCAGTATCCATGTATATGTGGGCTTTCTGTTGTTTTTCTTGCTATTGAAGACCACTTTTACTCCACAGTGATCTGATAGGAGGCATGGGATTAGTTTGATCTTCTTGTATTTATTGATGTCTGTCTTGTGACCAATTATATGATCGATTTTGGAGAGGGTACCATGTGGTGCTGAGAAAAAGGCATATGCTTTTGCTTTAGGATGAAATGTTTATATATATATGTCTTAGTCAGGGTTTCTATTCCTGCACAAACATCATGACCAAGAAGCAAGTTGGGGAGGAAAGGGTTTATTGAGCTTACACTTCCACACAGCTCTTTATTACCAAAGGAAGTCAGGACTGGAACTCAAGCAGGTCAGGAAGCAGGAGCTGATGCAGAGGTCATGGAGGGATGTTACTTACTGGCTTGCTTCCCCTGGCTTGCTCAGCCTGCTCTCTTATAGAACCCAAGAATACCAGCCCAGAGATGGTACCACCCACAAGGTGCTCTCCCCCACTTGATCACTAATTGAGAAAATGCCCCACAGCTGGATTTCATGGAGGCACTTCCCCAACTGAAGCTCCTTTTCCAATGATAACTCCAGCCTGTGTCAAGTTGACACACAAAACTAGCCAGTACAATATATGTATATATACATACATATATATATACACATGTGTGTATATATATGTATGTATGTGTATATCCAATTGGTCCAAATTTTCAATAAGTTTCACTGTGTCCCTGTTTAATTTCTGGTTTCCTGATTGGTCCATTGAGGAGAGTGGAGTGTTAAACTCACCCACAATTATTTCGTTAGGTGCAATGTGTGCTTTAAGCTTTAGTAAAGTTTCTTTTACAAATGAGGGTGCCTTTGCATTTGGAGCACAGATGTTCAGTATTGAGAGTTCTTCTTGGTGGATTTTCCCTTTGACCAGCAAGAAGTGACCTTCCGCGTCTCTTTTGATGACTTTAGGTTGAAAGTCAGTTTTCTCTGATATTGGAATGGCTACTTTGGTTTGTTTCCTGAGACCATTTGCTTGTAAAATTGTCTTCCAGCTTTTTATTCTAAGGTAGTGTTTGTCTTTGACACTGAGATGTGTTTTCTGTATGCAGCAAATTGTAGGGTCCTGTTTCCATATCCAGTCTGTTAGTCTATGTCTTTTTATTTGGGAATTGAGTCCATTGATGTTGAGATATTAAGGAATAGTAATTATTGCTTCCTGACATTTTTGAAATTATTTTTTATATTTGAGTGGCTATCTTCTTTTGGGTTTGATGAGAGGAGGTTTCTATCTTGCTTCTTCTGTGGTGTAGTTTCCCTCCTTCTGTTGGTTTTCCCCTATTATCCTTTGTAGGGCTGGGTTTGTGGAAAGATATTATGCAAATTTGGTTTTTGTCATGGAATACCTTGGTTTCTCCTTCTATGGAGATTGAGAGTTTTGCTGGGTATAGTAGTTTTGGCTAAAATTTGTGTTCTCTTAGAGTCTGCATGACGTCTGCCCAGGATCTTATAGCTTTCATGGTCTCAGGTGAGAAGTCTGATGTAATTCTGATAGGTCTTCCTTTATATGTTACTTGGCCTTTTTCTCTTACTGCCTTTAATATTCTTTATTTGTTTAGTATATTTGGGATTTTGATTATTATGTGACAGGAGGAATTTCTGTTCTGGTCCAGTCTGTTTGGAGCTCTATAGGCTTCCTGTATATTCATGGGCATTTCTCTCTTTAGGTTGGGGAAGTTTTCTTCCATAATTTTGTAGAAGATATTTGCTGGATCTTTTAGTTGTAAATCTTCACTCTCATCTATACCTATAATCCTTAGGTTTGGTCTTCTCATTGTGCCCTGGATTTCCTGGAATTTGGGGTTACAACCTTTGTGCATTTCGTATTTTCTTTGACTGTTGAATCAATAGTTTCTATGATATCTTTGGCATCCGAGATTCTTTCTTCTATCTCGTGTATTCTTTTGTTGATATTTGCATCTATGGTTCATGACTTCTTTCCAAGATTTGCTATCTCCAAAGTTGTTTCCCTTTGCGATTTCCTAGTTGTTTCTACTTCTGTTTTTAGATCCTGGATGGTTTTGCTCAGATCTTTTGCTTGCTTGTTTGTGTTTTCATATAATTCTTTAAGAGATTTTTGTGTTTTCTCTTTCATGACTTCTACTTGTTAACCCACGTTCTCCTGTATTTCTTTAAGTGATTTTTGTATTTCCTCTTTATTGGCTTCTATTTTTTGATCCATATTCTCCTGAATTTCTTAAGTGATTTTTGTGTTTGCCTTGTAAGGGCTTCTAACTTTTGATCCACTTTCTCCTGTATTTCTTTAAGAGATATATTTATGTGTTCCTCTAACAGCATCCTGACTGTCTTAGTTAGGGTTTTACTGATGTGAGCAGACACCATGACCAATGCAAGTTTTATAAAAGACAACATTTAATTGGGGTTGGCTTACAGGCTCAGAGGTTCAGTCCATTGTCATCAAGGCAGAAACATGGCAGCATCCAGGCAGGCATGGTACAGGAGGAGCTGAGAGTTCTACATCTTCATCTGAAGGCTGCTAGTAGAAGACTGACTTCCAGGCAGCCAGAGTGAGGGTTTTAAGCCCATACCCAGAGTGACACACCTACTCCAACAAGGCCACACCTCCTAATAGTGCCACTCCCTGGGTAAAGCATATACAAACCATAACATTCCACTCCCCGGCCCCCATAGGCTTGTTCAAACATGAGTCTATGGGGACATCCTTAAACATAGCATAATGCAAAATACATTTAGTCCCACTTCAAAAGTCCCTGTAGTTTATGGCAGTCGTAACAGTGTTAAAAGTCCAAAGTTCAAGATCTCTTCTGAGATTCATTCAATCACTTAACTGTAATCCTCCAAGCAAGACAGGAAACCAGCTGGGCAAAATCCAAACTCAGCATCTCCATGTCTGATGGCAAAGCAGTCTTCAGATATCCAAGACTGCAACAAGGTTCTTTCTCCTGGGCTTGTTCCACTCCCTGTTAGCAGCTTCCCTTGGCAGGCATCCTATGGCTTTAGCATCTTTAACATCTTGGGTACCCCAAGTCAATTTCAGCTTCACAGCTTCTTGTTCCAATGTCTGATATCCACACATGATCTTCTGTGTATCTCCAAAGAGCTGGTGTCACTTCTCCAGCTCTGCCCTCTGTAGTAGTCTAAGTTCAGATTCAACCACTCCACTGCCGCTGCTGTTCTTGGTGGTCATCCCATGGTACTGACATCTCCAATATGCTAGGGTCTTCCACTGCAACTATACTTCACCAAAGCCTCTCATAGGCTCTCTTCATGGTACCAAGCCTCAACTCCTTTGCATGACCCCTTCAGTCCTGGGCTGTCAATTACAACTGAGGGTACACTTTCACCAATGGCCTTCTATGGCTTCTCACAGTACCAAGCCTCAGCTGTTCTTCATGATGCCTTCATGCCTTCAACACCAGTACCACCTGGATGATTCTTACACATTACCAAGTACAGCTGTAACATGAGGTACAACCTTGGCTATCTCTGGAACATAGCTTCTTTGTGCTCTCAGAAAACACTTCCCAGAGGATTTCACCTCAGTGATGCTGGTCTTTTCTTAATCACCACTAATTTCTTAGCTCCAGCTAACCAGCATCAATTGTCCCAGTAGTCTCCTTCTCCTCTTGAATATAAAACCAGAGACACATGGCTGAAGTTGCTGAGTTCTGCTGCTTGTAGGAGCTGGAACAGTGGCCACCTTGTTCTATTACATTATCACTAGCTTCCTTTTTCCCAGCTCCTTCACTGCCTAAGTTGGCTGTTCTGAATCTTGCTCCTTAGACTGGCTTTGAACTCAAGAGATCTGCATGCCTGTCTTCTAAGCACTGGGATTAAAGGTGTGGTCCACCAAGCCTGGATTAAAGTTTTTCTTCACCTAGAATTTGCTCCGTTCTATGCTGGCCTTGAACTCGAAGATCTGCTTATCTTTGCCTCCTGGGATTAAAGGCTTGTACTACCATGCCGGGACCTAAAGTTAACTGGGTGAATCTTTCCCCCAAGGTCACCACTCCTTTAATTCAGTTTAATATCCTTGAATTCAGCTACATTTCACATCCTGGAGTCCCTTTAATACTCAAACTATATATTTTGTACTTTTCCGTTCTCAGCTTGCTATGTTTGTTCAAAATTCTCTTTATCAGACTTAACCAGAGAACAAAGTCTTTGTTGGGCTTGAGACTTCCCTTGCAGATGCAATTAATATAAATCTCTTTACCTTAGCCCTAGGGAGTCTCTTCAGACAATGGCAAAAAGCAGCCATGTTCTTCACCAAAACATCACAAAAAACAGTCTCTCAGCCACATATTAAAGTTCTTCTCCACTGAAACCTCTTGGGCCATCAGGCCTACATGGTTCAAATGACCCTCAGCACCACTGTCTTCCATATTCCGATTAGGCTGGTCCATTAAGCCCCACTTAAAGCATTCCGTGGCTTTCCAAATCCAAAGTCCCAAAATCCACATTCTTCCAAACAAAAGCATGGTCAGGCCTATCACAGCAATACCCCAGTCCCTGGTACCAAGTTCTGTCTTAGTTAGGGTTTTACTGCTGTCAACAGACACCATGACCAATGCAAATTTTATAAAAGACAACATTTAATTGGGGTTGGCTTACAGGCTCAGAGGTTCAGTCCATTGTCGTCAAGGCAGAAACATGGCAGCATCCAGGCAGGCATGGTACAGGAGGAGCTGAGAGTTCTACATCTTCATCTGAAGGCTGCTAGTAGAAGACTGACTTCCAGGCAGCCAGGGTGAGGGTTTTAAGCCCACACCCAGAGTGACACACCTACTCCAACAAGGCCACACCTCCTAATAGTGCCACTCCCTGGGAAAAGCATATACAAACCATAACACTGACCAATGATTTTAGATCTGAATCTTGCTTTTCTGGTGTGTTGGGGTATCCAGACTTACTGCTGTTGGGGAACTGGGTTTGGATACTGCCATATTGCCTTGATTACTGTTAGTAATGTTCCTATCTTTACCTTCTGTCATCTGTTTATTTCTGGGGTGTTTGTCTTGTTGTTACTAGTTGGTGTTTAAAGCTCCTGAGAGCCTGGCATTTGGCGCTGCTGTAGCAGAGGGTGTCCATGCTCCTGAGGCAGAAACTGGAAGGTTTCCACCACTGGGCCCCGAATTACCTCCTCAGCTCTGCTGGTCTAGACTCAAGTCTACTCCTGGCTTGCTGCTGGGCACTTAACTGGCCTCCTGTGGTCTCCTCCTGATTTGCCTGGATAGTCTACCAGCTCCAAGATGGTGGTGGGTCTCAGGGCTCTGTCTAACTGTGGGATTCCCTACAGGACTGGAGCTTCCCTGGCTGGACTGCTGGAGCCTAGACAGTGGCTCTCTCATTCTGTGGAGCTCTGTCTGGTTGAGCTGCTCTCCCCAAGATAGTGTCGTAGACTCTGTCTAACTGCGGGGCTATTGATTGTGAGCTTCCCTGGTTTGAACTGCAGGATCCAAGATAGTGCGGATCTTGGTTTGTAGGTCTCTGTCTATCTACTGGTCTTCCTGTAGGTCAGACGTTCCCCCGCCTGCCCAGGCAGCTATAGAGCTGCCCTGCTCCCTAATGCAAAAGGCGCCCAGGCAGGCTATGCCCTGGGAAATCCTTCACTCTGGTGCCAACTGTGTACCTTGCTCGAATTCACCCATAATTATTGTGTGAGGTACAATGTGTGCTTTGAGCTTTAGCAAAGTTACTTTTATGAATGTGGTTCCCTTTGCATTTGGAACAGAGATGTTCAGAATTGAGAATTCTTGGTAGATTATATCTTTGATGAGTATTAAAATATCCTTCCATGCCTTTTGGGATGACTTTTGATTGAAGTCCATTATTAGAATGACTATTACAGCTTGTTTCCTGGAATCATTTTCTTGGAAAATTGTTTTCCAGTCTTTTACTCTGAGGTGGTGTTTGTCTTTGACACTGAGATGCATTTCCTATATGCAGTAAAGTGCTGGGTCTTTTTTATGTATACAGTCTGTTTATCTATGTCTTTTTATTGGGGAATTGAGTCTATTGATGTTGAGATATTAAGGAATAGTGATTGTTGCTTCCTGTTATTTTTTATATTATTTTTATGTTTGTGTGGTTATTTTCTTTTGGGTTGAAAAAAGATTACTTTCTTGCTTTCTCTAGGGTATAGTTTCCCCCCTTGTGTTGGCGTTTTCCATCTATTATCCTTTGTAGGGCTGGATTTGTGGAAAGATATTGTGTAAATATGATTTTACCATGGAATATTTTGGTTTCTCCATCTATGGTGATTGAGAGTTTTGCTGGGCATTGTAGTCTGTGCTGGCATTTGTGTTCTCTTAGGGTCTGCATGAGATATGCCCAGGGTCTTCTAGCTTTCATGGTTTCGGGTGAGAAGATTGGTGTAATTCTGATAGGTCTGCCTTTATATGTTACTTGACCTTTTTTCCCTTAGTGCTTTTAATATTCTTTATTTAGTGCATTTTGTGTTTTAATTATAATGTGACAGGAGGAATTTCTGTTCTGGTCCAGTCTGTTTGGAGTTATGTAGGCTTCTTGTATGTTCATGGGCATCCCTTTCTTTAGGTTAGAGAAGTTTTCTTCTCTAAATTTGTTGAAGATAATTATTGGCCCTTTAAGTTGTAAATCTTCAGTCTCTTCTTTACCTATAATCCTTAGGTTTGGTCTCCTAATTGTGTCCTGGATTTCTTGGATATTTCAGGTTGTAAGCTTTTTGCATTTTGCATTTTCTTTGACTGTTGAGTCAATGATTTCTATTTTAACTTTAGTATCTGGGATTCTTTCTTCTATTTCTTGTATTCTGTTGATGTTTGTATCTATGACTCCTGATTTCTTTCCAAGGTTTTCTATCTCCAGAGTCGTCTCACTTTGTGTTTTCTTTGTCGTTTTTACTTCCATTTTTAGATCCTGGATGGTTTTGTTGAGTTCTTTCACTTGTTTGTGTTTTCCTATAATTCTTCAAGGGATTTTTGTGTTTCCTTTTTAATGGCTTCTACCTGTTGACTCATGTTATCCTCTATTTCATTAAGGGAGTTATTTATGTCTGTCTTGAAGTCCTGTATCAGCATTATGAAATGTGATTTTAAATCCAGATCTTGCTTTTCTCGTGTGTCATGGTCTCCAGGACTTGCTGTTGTGGAAGAACTTGATTCAGATCATGCCATGTTGCCTTGGTTTCTGTTGGCAAAGTTCTTGCATTTGCCTTTTGCCATCTGGTTATCTCTGGTGTTAGCTGGTCTTGCTATCTCTGACTGTGGCTTATCTGTCCTGGAAGTCTCTGTATATGCGCTCCTGGGAGACCTGTTCACTGTGTGTACACAAGTATGTAGGTACTTCTGGGAGACCAGCTCTCTTGTGCTGGTATTTGTATATGTAGCTCTGTGGCTCAGGATCAGCTCTGGGTTTGGACAGAAATAGGAAACCTCCTGTCCCAGGCTGCTCCTAGGCTCTTGTGTCCTCATGGTTTTGGACTGTTTCCTCTGAGCTGCAGGGGTGGTCTTACCCATGATTTCTGGTCTCTTTGCACTTGTGGATGGTCAGCTATCTCCCTGCACCACCTGGATATGGTGCTTTGTGGCAGAGGATGGTCCTGAGCCAGAGACAGAAACTGGAAGATTCCTGCCTGAGGGTTCCTGGACATGATCCTCTGAGCAGCAGGGGTAGTTCTATCTATGCTGTCAGACCTGTCCTCACTCCTGGGTGATCACCTCCCTCCTTGTGCCACCAGGACATGGCACACTGTGGCCCAGCCCAACTTTACTTTTTTGTCTTTGTTTTTTTCATTTTTGCTTTTGTTTTGTTTTGTTTCATATCTTCCAACTGTTCGGACAAACTCCTAGCACTGGAATTTTACATGATAATTTGCACAAAAAATCTTTTATGCAAAGATTCTTTAATAAGCCACAGTTAGAGATAGCAAGACCAGCTAACACCAGAGATAACCATATGGCAAAAGGCAAATGCAAGAACTTTACCAACAGAAACCAAGGCAACATGGCATGATCTGAATCAAGTTCTTCCACAACAGCTAATCTTAATTTAGCTCTTAACAAAAGTAAGCCTGCCATTTGAATTGTAGCTGTACCAGATTGTGAATGACAATCATAGCTTGAAATAAGTCATCTTTTAAAGTATTTCCAATAAATTTGTAAAAGTTAAAGTTTTAATATCACAGACTTCTTCCCAATGGCTTTAAGATCTCAGAAGGATCCCAAGCACCTGACTAGCCATACTGCCTCCACTTTCTTCTTAAAGTCAAAGAAAAGAGAACCACTGTCTAGTCCCCAGGCTCCCAAGGCTATACCTCAATTGTTTTTAACTTTGAGGATAATAGAGTGACAGCAATAGAATTGGGGAAAAAGTGTCTTTGTCTAATGGGTTAATGAAAATATTTGTCTTACATAACCCAAGAGATGCACACTCACCTCTCTTTCGCTATTTAAAAAAATCCTTCCTGTTTTTCTTTCAGAGGACTCTATTCTGTTGCTATCTATCACATCATCACTGTTGTGGCAAATCAGGATTGTGGACAGAGGTGAGAAAGGAGCCTTGTAGTCTGGGGTCAGGTTATAATAGCCTGTTTACTCATAAGTAGCAATAAGCAAATAACTAGAAAACTGGGATTGCATTCATTCACAAACACATTTTATTAACATCTTGTCTGGCCTGATGTTTTAGCCTGGCTCTATGGCAGTGCATCATGTAAAGTTCATTGATCAGTGAATTTGATCTCTCAGTACAATGGCATCTCCATGGGACTCCAGGAGTGTTGTTTACATCTTGTTCCTTACACCTGTCTTATGGAATCATTTATAAGATGTCATCCAATTTCTACTTGGCCAGTACTTTTTACCAGCTGTAAACTAATATGTAGGAATGATTAAGAAAATTGTCCAGTCTTTTTGCCTTTCCCCATTTTCCCCTTAATGTGTGTACATGTGTGACTCAACTGAACAGTATATCTTGAATGAAAAAGGAAGTAAAAAAGGAAGAAACAAGACTGTTCCTAGGTATTGTGGAGGAGAATGTTTATTTTAGATATGTGGGAGAGCATAACCAGAGGCAGGGATATCTGGGAGAGTCCAGAGATAACATGACCCTGAGTCATGTGAAGATATGGAAGAGAAGAAGGGAAAAATGAGAGAGGGACACAGTGCAGCAGCCAGGAAGCCAAAGGTACAAAAGGGGTTGGTAACTGAAATGGCTGGATCATATAAGGAAGAGCCTCCAGTGGAAGGGCAGCTCAACCCTTGGGCTGGAGAAGATTAGGATAGGGGTGGGGTATGCCAGCCCAGAGGGTTCTGTAGCAGATAGACTGTGGAATGCAGGGGAAACCTGGTAGCCAGAATCTA
Source organism: Apodemus agrarius (assembly GCA_964023405.1). Lineage (NCBI taxonomy): Eukaryota > Metazoa > Chordata > Mammalia > Rodentia > Muridae > Apodemus > Apodemus agrarius. Next base: position 88,226,567 of record OZ030018.1, on the reverse strand, counting down.
CTTTGGGTGTGTTAAATAGGCACTTCATTCATCTGTCCCAGGTTTGATACCTAGCATATACAATATTGATTCTAAAGTTTTTTTTCATTATTGTATAATAATCAGGAATAAACAAGAAAGATAATGATTCCTATAAAATAAGAGAGGCTTGGTATGGTATTGCACACTTGTTATCACAAAATATATGAGACTAAGAAAAGAGGATTACTATGAATTAAAGACCACTCTGTGGTGCTTACATATCAAGTACAAAGCCAGCCAGAGCTAATAGCAAATAGTCCTTGTACAAACATTCCTCCCTACCACAAGATTCTTCTTTCTCCATATCCTCATATGCATTAATTGTCAGTTGACTTCTTAATGATAGCCATTTTGATTGAGGTGACATGGAATCTCAGTATAGTTGCTAGGAAAACACTGGAGGAAAATAACTTCACAGTAATATAAGATTTGGTTGACCTAGGAGGGATCATAGTAGCATTGACTACAAAATAGTCAGAAATATTATTGTGGCATAACAAAGATGACTAACTTAGGAGGGAAAGATTATTTTGTCTCATGGAATTACAAGGTAAAATATATTAACTGATATTTGTAAAAATCTACTTGAATTTATCAATTGGCCCTATTCCTTTGTCTGTGGTAGCACAATTCATCATAGTAAGGACATAGAGCAAAGCAAATCTATTTTATCACAGAAACTGGGGAGCAGAGAGGGAGAAAGAGGAGCGGGGGCTCTCATATTCTCTTTGAAGACATGCCTAATTCCCATCCATGAGAACCCCACCATTAAAGTACCCTTCTACTTCCCTACAATGTCACCTTCTGGTGACACCTTTAACACAGAGACGTTGAGGTTTACTCAGCCATCTCAAACAATGGTTAGATGATACTTTGCTGAAGTATGTAAGCACGAGTAACAGAAGATGAAGACACAGCATAATTGTGTTTATACCTTGCTATATGTTTCAGAAACTGCATAGATATTGTTCTAGCATCTTTTCTATTCCTATGATAAAAGAGTATGACCAAGGTAACTTATACAACAAAGAGTTTACTTTTGGACTTATGGTCCTAAAGGGTTAGAGTCCATGATAGCAGAATAGAGTTAGCAGGGGGTGTGGCCAGAGTAGCAGTTGAGACCTTACATCTCAAACCATAATCAGGAAACAGAGAGAAAACTGAAATGTCATGACTTGTGAAATCTCAAAGTAGGCCTTCAATGACATATTTCTCCCCTAAGGTCACACAACTACCAACTGGGGTCCAAGTATTCAAATCCCAGAAAATTTTGGTATTGTATCCCATTCAAACTACCACAGATATCTTATTGCATATTACCTGAACTTAAATTCCATAAAATTGGGGGTCTGAGATACTTCAGCATCATAGCAGAATGCAAGAGATCACATTGCTTTCCTTTTTGTCTCAAAATGTTGTATGGTAATACAATCTTTCATTTATAATCTAAACAAAAAGAAAGTTAATAATCAAGACAAAATGGGCTTTGTTATGGCTTGTATATGCTTGGCCCAGGGAGTAGCACTATTAAAAGATCTGGCTCTATTGGAGTGAGTATGGTCTTATTTGAGTAGGTATGTGAGCCCACTTGAAGCCCACTGAGCATGGGCTTCAAGAGTCTCATCCTAGCTGCCTGGATGCCAGTATTCTGCTAGCAGCATTTCAGATGAAGATGTAGAGCTCTCAGTTCCTTGTGCACCATGCCTGCCTAGATGCCAACATGTTCCCACCTTGATGATAATGGAGTGAACCTCTGAACCTGTAAGTAAGCCCCAATTAAATGTTGTCCTTAGAAGAGTTGCCTTGATCATGGTGTCTGTTCACTGCAGTAAAACCCTAATTAAGATAGGCCTATAAGCTCTGAAGGACAGAATTAAATTCAGTAGGCTCAAGGTTACAATCTGGGCTCATATTACTAGTGTGAACTGTTAGGGAGAGAGATACCTACCTTGCACACCTTAGGAACTGCACTAGGACATAGCCAAGTCTTCTATAAGTCACTTTGTTCTTTATCCTAAGCAATCCAGAGCTTTGCTTCCATGCTTATTTGTTTTGTAGAATAGCCATTGCTGAAGCCTGCTCGCCAACCTGTGCTTGCCCTTCTTTTGGAAGTTCCAGAGCCCCCCTCAAATGCTTGTCTTTTTTCCTGAACTCTCATTTCTACATTCTAATTTCCCTTTATTCCCCTACATTGTCCACTACCAATTATCAATCTGTTCATGTTTGTGCCATGGAAAAAATATGTAACATGTTTTACATAGGACTATACTGGCCATGAACAACAGAGAAACTTACGGTTGCTTGAAAACTATGTAGCATAATGCAAAAAAAGGTCTGTCTGTCATGTGTGTTTGCCTACCAAGTGATACCCAACCTCAAAGGGCACATTCAGACAGGAAATATGTACCCTCAACCTGAAAGGGTCATTTGGCTGGATATCACTTCTGAAAATAACTTCAACTTTCAGACAGGTCCCACTAGTTCAACCATGAATGGCAAAGAGAAATTTCCTGTTTTATTAGCTAAAATACACAGACTTCCCCATCTGGGCCAATGGAGGGTATATGCTCTAGAGATAGCAAGGCTGCCCAGTACCTTGCCACAATGCTGAAGACTACAGCACACTTCCTGAAGTTTCAGTGCCTTAGAGACATATTTTCACTTCTCATTAATTCTAAACTATAGGCCCTGAAGGACAGAATTAAATTCAGTAGGCTCAGGGTTACAAAAAAGCCAAAGAAAACAAAAAACAATGAAAAACAAAACAAAAACCAGTGGTTAAAGCAACTAATGTCTTTCAGATAATACTTTTGGAGGGATAGAACCATTTTCATTTAAGATGCAAACTCGGATGTGAAGGTATCTCTATGACTTGTACTCTTGGAGGAAGAGGAACCCTCCTAGACAGAAGTTTTTCTCTCATCCAGGTTCCCTAGGCATGTCCTATAGTGCAGGGAGAGCCCAGATACCGTGGCTGACATGACTGTCTCTACACCTGTGCACATTGGTGCCTATATCCATCCTAAGTCTCCCAGCCAATTGTAGCTATTTATGACCTCCATATATACAGCTTCAGCAGTTCACATGGATCTAATTCATTTCCTGAAAATACCTCCAATTTTGTCCAAGAATGTTTCTATCCTTTCCAGTGAAAAGACTGGGGTTGGAAGTATAACTCTACATTGTGCTCAGGACAGTCTCAGTGCCCACACCTATAAAATTCACAAATCCAAGTCTCTGTGGACTTCCTGGGAAAGGCCAGTAGAGCTGTAGATACACGTATTTCAGACACAGATTGGTTCTTCCCCTTGAACACTCCTTCTTAGTCTCCTTTGTATGTGTGGTTCCCTTCTTTTCCACGAGCCCAGGAGCAGTCCTCTGACTGTCCTCACCCATTACTCCATTACTGGTTTTACTTTTTCAAGTCACATGAGAGAACCAAACATCTGAGAATGCCACTGGGCTTCTCTTTAAAAGTGTAGTGCATTCTTCATTTTACTCTAGGGGCTTTAGGGAATCATGTCCATTTCCAATTGTCCCTTAGGAAGCTTCTCTGCCTATATTTTTCAAAATGATCCAGCTTCCCTGTGCTTCCTTGGCACTTTGAAAATCACAAAAAGAAAAATAAATCTGAAATAGTTTCTTCTATGGTGAATATAATTTCATCCATCCTAAGTTGTTTTCTTTCAAAACAGATCAATAACCTGGAAGAACAGATTACACTTTGGCACCTGTGCCCTCCATACATTCTCCCAAATAGCATGCAGAGCCAGGAAGGGTCAAAGAGCTCTAGGCTGCTTCTCCTTCCCCACCATGTACCCCCAGCTGGTGCTCCCCCACTGCCTCATTTTCCCACTCCTGTCTCTCTGCCTACTGACCTGCCCACCTGTTGCTTATCTGCAGCTTTCCCATCTGCTCCAACACCTGGTGTGAGTATGTACTCCCCCATTCCTGCTGCTCAGTCCACCTGTTGGATCTTGACTACTTCTGTTTTATACTGTCACACTCTGTCACAGTTGGATCACTTTCCAGGCTAACTCATCTGCCACAATTTGGCTGGCTGTTCTGGCTATGTCCTCCTGTAAAGCAATATCCACCTCAGCTCTTGGGCCATTGCAGCACAGCCAGCCAAAACAATCTTGCTGGAAGTGAATTGCTGACATGATGATTTGGTGCTACGGAGAGGATCTTCCACTTGCCTCAGGCTTGAGCACTCCAATCAGCTGTTGCCCACCTGTATAGAAACCTCAAGTCTTCTTACAGTGGAATTCTGTGTTATAGCATGTAATCCATAATGGTAGGGTTGTGGCTAAGGCCTAAAGCTAAGGCTAATGGAGAGTGGATGTTGTAACAATAAGGAAAATGTGGAGTTTCTGAAGGTGCATGGGGTAATGATATCAATGAACACCTCATTTTCAGTGTCCATAGAGGAGCTAGGTCTTTCCACACTTAGAGATACAGGTGACAAACCTGCTGAGGGAGAGACTCTTCTGTATCTTCTGTAGAGAAAGGGTGAGAAGAGGCAGAAGAGAGAATTTAACCTGCTGAGAGAAAGTACAAGTAGAACTAGGAAGAGAAACAGGTAAGCAAGAGGGTTATTGTCATTTTTTAAACAAAGCAAATAGATTTCAGAGAAGCAGTAAAATTTACAATGCAGTTAAAAGCAAAAGAAATGTCTGAAAACACTAAATTTACTTTATCATAATTATAACTGCTATTTCCACAAACATAACAAAAATATCATCATAATCAAAGAATTTGAATATACAATTTTAGATTTATCATTCTACTTCCCTATTGGCACACATTCAAATATCAGTAACTCTGACACTACTAGATGCTGACAGGGATTCCTTCTTTGGGGTTCAGCATCAGATTCAAGCATATAGAAACATGAGCAATGGTACAAACACACAGTTTCATCTCTTCTATGCAGAATGAACAGCCTATTTTTCAGAGAATAGAACACCAGCTAACAAATCCTCAAATTTGGGTCACCCACTTGCTGCTTTCATGAGCTGGCAGAAGGCATACATCACAAGAAAGCAAAGAACAGCATAGGCTTCCTCAATCTCCCTAGTGGGTAAGTGTGTTACCATGCAGACTGCAGACTCAAAGCAGCTAATCACTGGCTGCTTCCCAACTGCTGTGCATAAGTGGTAGGTTACAGCTGGGTAAAAGAATGTTCCAGAACTCTTGCAGTTTGGTAACAGGTGGAAAATTTACTGAAATATGCCTCCACTAGATCACATTGCCTGTACAGAAAAAATGTGGAGAGCCTCCTGACACAGAACAAAGTGCACTGTGACAGTATATACAGTGGGGACCACGTTATACAGAGCTCTTCTTCATTAGAAATGGATTTCACTGCCAGAAATAGAACACTCATCAACTATAAGATGGTTAAACTAATATGAATTCAGTTCTTCGATTATCCATCTCTCTGATCTAGCATCAGCAGGTTGACCTTTCCTCCTTGTCCCAGTTTGGCCTCAGAGCCTCAGGGCCTATCTTATTTCAGACAAGCAAAGTGGATGAAGAAAGTGCGAGAGGGCTTTGAACAATGAAGCTCACATCTGTTCTTTTTTTCTTTTCTTTTTTTTTTTTAAAGGAAACTACATGGTTTCTGATAATGAGATTCAGTGCAGTGGCTAAGGAGAAGAATTTGTGGAAGGATCGCTGCCACAGTTTCTTTGGCCTTGATAAGAAAATGTTTTGTTCTATTTTGCTTTGAAGATGAACCCTATTTTTTAATTTTTTAAATGTTTAATTATTTGTGGATTTCATACAAATGTGCTTTGATCATTTTTACTCCAAACTCTAACCAATATACTTCTACCTCCTCACCCTCTTCCACCCTTGTATCCTCTTTTCTTCTTTTCTTTTTTAATAACCCGCTTGTGTAGTTGACTAGAATGATGGCAGGCCTGGAGTCTACTTCATGAAATTGTTTTCCCTTGAAGTTGTAGAGAGCACACAAATCTCCTCCATATCCCACACAGTAGTGAGTGAAGCAGTCAGTGAAGCTGTGTCTTTCACAGACAGACATCAGAGATCAGCATGTTCTACTTGTAGTTAAATGGGTGGATGTTAATTATCTAGTCACTCATTTAAGAAAGGCTTGGGAGGCACAATGGTTTGAATATCTCAGCTTATTCAAGCTACATCTGACAGGTTGAAATTTCTCTGTGGAAATGGCAGGCAGTATATAAAACTTTATTTGAAGGATAAGAGTATGTTTGCTGTGTGTGTGTGTGTGTGTGTATGTGTGTGTGTGTGTGTGTGTGTTTGTGTGTGTGTGTGCCTATGTATATACTGTGTAAGTGCTTCTGTGTATGCTTGTGTGTTTATGTGCTTATATGTTTGTGTGTAGTATGTGCTTGTGTATGTTTGTGTATATAGTTGTGTTTGTGTACATGAGCTTTGAATGGGGTGATTAATAAGGCCTGGTTGGAGTTTTTCTGACCAGATTCTAAATACAAACAAATTCTACAATTCATTTTCATTTAATATTCACCAAGTTGTATTCAGCCTATATTGAATGAAAGGAAAAATAAATGTTCTGAAGTATATCCCTTTTTAAAACCAGCTTTCTATTGTAAACACACACACACACACACACACACACACACAGAGAGAGAGAGAGAGAGAGAGAGAGAGAGAGAGAGAGAGAGAGAGAGAGAGATTTCAATAGTATACAAATATTTCATGCTATTATTTGGAGCCAAAGAAATGTGTGTCTCAAAACATTTTCTATGCTTAGCGATCTAGCTCAGTTGGTAGAGGGCTTACCAAGTATGCATGTAGCCTTGGGTAGGATCCACAGAACCACATTTTTAAAAAAAAATATTTAGCAGCACACATTTTTAAGCCCAACACTCTGGAGATAATGGTAGGAGGATAAGTTTAATGTCATTCCCCCTCAGCTACAAAATGACTTCGCGACTGACCTATATGAGATTAAGACTTAAAAGTACTCTAAATATATAAAGCTAGAGTTCAGAAGGATATTCAAAATAATATTATGTAAAAATAATGCTTCAATTCTAAGGTGAAATTTACTTTAAATAGAAAATATAGATTTCTCCCCAGACATAAATAGAAAATAAAATAGACCAAACAAAATACCTTCTTTTCTCAGTAATCAAATGTTAATGGAATATGTGTGATCTGAAAGGGGAGTCTTTCAGTGAGTAGCTAAGTTAGAATAAGAACAAATGTGACAATATAGGTGTTTATAAATGTTATGATGTTATTTTGTATGCTAACTAAAAACCATATCAGCACCTCAGTACCAAAATTGAAAACAAATGACAGACTACATTTCCTTACTGATTGCAACTTCTATACCTAATGGTTTTATCAGAAGAATTATTGCAATTCCTAGATATAATTTGCAAGGTATTCCTTAGGTCTATCCTATTCGATAGAACTGAACATCCTTAAATTTGCATGTAGACAGGGTAATACACCACCTCTATTCCAAAGCTGGGTTTGAGGCTTGGAAAAATGAAACACTGATTCATGACCTATAGGTCATCAGCTTTGCATCAACACCCCAGTACAATCAGCATCTTTCTAGGGAATGAAATATCATCAACAGTTATATCCCTTGCCTCTATAAAGCAAAATTGAAAGATTATCCACCAGATTGTATCAAAGACAATGAAACAGTTGAAGCAACCCAACTCCATCAAACCACAGGAACCATATTTGAAAGGTTTTGTAACAAACCAAGATGAGGAATACCAAAACATTGTAAGGCAAAGCAGACCCATTTACTCACTGAGAAGCTCAAGGTGCCAGAATGATGCTATCCAAAATCCCAGCTTCATTTCATTGTAATCAGAAAATGCTTTTTGCTTGCATTTTGTTTCTGTTGCTGGGATTCAAGCTCTAATCTATATTTTAGGCTGCTACAACTTTATCTGATGTCTGGATTTCATTCCAATTTGTATGCCCTTTCCCTAGAGTTTTATATATAGTTGCCTTTGATTTCTTTCCCTTTTGCCTCCTTTCATTCCTCCATCTAATTCCTTGCCTTTCTTTGTTTTCCACATATGTTGTTAATTCCTGAACTATAAAATGTTAAAACATCAGGTTCCAAGGGGAATACCTATAGATTGCCCAGCCCAATGTCAAAATGTACCCACCTGTCATGTTAGTTCATAAAGCTTAGTCACCCTAGTGCGTTCTTTATTTCCAATCTCTGCATTCATGACCCGAGTTTCTCTCTCTCTCTCTCCCTCCCTCTCTCTCTCTCTTTCTCTCTCTCTCTCTCTCTCTCTCTCTCTCTCTCTCTCTCTAAATAAAAAAACTTCTCATCCTATGGAGAAATGAATGTGAACAAAATCAGCAATAAATAGCAAAGTAGACAATAAAAAGATCTATTATACTATTTGAAGATTATTTTAGAGATTATATTTAATAAATGTAGTGATGAGGGTGACTTGTAAGTACTCACACAGGCTACTTTTCAAGTGTATTTAATTCCTGTAACAGTCTCATGAGATTGGTACTGCCTTAAACTGAACAGATGAGGAAATAGATTCTGAGTGAATAATGTGACTTAACCAAGCTTATCACAAGTAATGATACAAAAATATGTATTCAAGAGAGCAAAGAACATTTAGAAAAACAACCAAAAAAATAGAAGCTAAGAAAACCCTCCTAGGCTGTAGCCAATAAGCAAAACTGATATCACCACCCTCAGTGTACATAAAATCAAATCATCTGAGACTCAAACATTAAGTTTTAGAGCAAGCAGAACATATTCTCTATGTTAAGTGTCCTTAGTCTCTTTGTCTGTATTTTTCTAATTTTTATATCAAGATGACAATGTTAGCTTTGTAAGTGGAATTTAGAAAAGTTAATTCCTTCATGGACATGAAAACAAGTGTATGGAATTGGTGCCACCTTTTTCAGTATAGGACTTGATAGAATTCTGAATTTAGATTTCCTCAAGTGAAGGTGATTTCTTTTAGGACAGGTATTTTCATTACAAATTAGGTATTTCCCTTTGCTTCATATTCAGCTGTGAGAGTTGTTTGTTCTTTTCAAGAACTGACATATTTCATCTAAGTTGTCAACTAATTTGTGTTGATTCTTTCATATTATTTCTTTTACTTAAAAAAATAAGTGCATGCACATAAGGTATTTGAATCAAATCCATGTCAGTTACTCCAATTCTTCCCCTCAAATTTCTCCCCAGTCTGCCTTACCATATTTTATTCCCATCTTCATGTGCTCTGCCTTAAAAAATAAAATAAAATTAAAATAAAATAAAATAAAATAAATAAAATAAAATAGATCAGAGTCTATTTAGTGCTGCATGTGTGCATAAGGGTTTAGGAAGTTAGTAAAGAAAACTAATCTTTCTCCATCAACCATCAATTCCCAATACTAGTTTCGACTACTAGTGGGACTTTAGGAGCTGCTCCTCCATCCATGCTGAGACCAATACCACAGGACATATAAGAAACCAGGTCAAATAAGTCATCAAAAGTAAGATAGTAGGTTTCATCCCTCCATGTTTCTGCTTTCGTTGCTGCCTCCTGCTTTGAGCTAGTTCTTGTCCTGATTTCCTTGGTAATGGTCTATGATATGGAAGAATAAGCTAAATAAACCCCTTTCTTCCAAAGTGGCTTTGTTTGATCCTTGTCAAAGCCATAGAGATCAAATTAAGATGGGGTATGATGTGGATGTCCTCCTTGAGCTGGGGATTCCACAATCTCTTATCACAGCATATTGAGCATTTGTGGATTTCTGTATATTCATTATCTACTCCAAAATAAAGCTTCTCTGATGAGTATTAATCTCTAGCTATAAAGATAAGAATTTAGGTTGTAACTTAATATGGTGCCTATTTAGCAGAATAATAATAGCAGTTTCTCCCATATAATCTATGACCTAGCTAGCTGTCTTAATTAGGGTTATTATTAGGGTTATTATTGCTATGATGAAACACCATGCTCAAAGCAAGTTGGGGAAGAAAGAACTTATTTGACTTATGCTTCCATATCCATGATTCATCACTGAATGTAAGTCAAGACAGGAATCCACACAGTGCAGGAAACTGGAGTCAGAAACTAATGGAAATGCCATAAAGGAGTGGTATTTACTGCCGTGCTCCCCATGCCTGGCTCAGTCTGCTTTATTATAGAATCTAGGAAAACCAGGGACGGCTCTAGTCACAAAGGCCTGGATCTTCCCACATAAATTACTAATTAAAAAATTCTTAACAGTCTTTCCCAGTCCAATTTTATAGAGACATTTTCTCAATGGATATTCAAAGTAATAAAATGACCGAAATTCCAAAATCCAGCCTCAAATGCTGGTGAAGATGCTCTCTGACAGGCACTCTGTGAATGTGGACTAACAGTAGGAATATAAATGGTTATAATCACTTCAAGACAATGGAACGTTTCGTACAAAATTGAACATATGTCAAGAAATTATAACTCCTTGATTTTATTTAAAGTTTAAATAATGTTTACCTAAACTTGTATGTAATAATGAGAACATTTATATTTGTGTGTGTGTTTGTATGTACATACACACATGTGTGTACATGCCATGTTACAAGTATAACTGTCAGAGAAGAGTTTCCTCAGTTATCTATCCTCTTGTCTGCTTGAGACAGGATCTCCTGTTCATGTTGCACATGCCAGAAGCTCATAAGCATTTGAGATTCTCCTATCTTTGCCTCTTATCTCACTGTAGGAGTCCTGGTTTTACAGATGTACAACTACATTCATCCTCATCTGGATCCTGGGACTCTAAACCCTAATCTTCATGTTTATGTAACACTTAGTTAGAAAAGAGCTAACCAAGTATGTTAAGCCATCTCACCTTTATTTGTATGTTTGCGTACTTGTTTGTTGTTTGTTTGTTTGTTGGTAGGTTTTAGACAAGGTCTGGTATAATCCATGGTGGCCTTCAGATCAGTGTGTAGCTGAGGGTAGCCATGAAGTCCTCTTCCTGACTTGACCTCCCAAGTGCTGGGGTTTCAGGTGTGGACCACCCTAACTGAGTTGTTTAGACCAGATTTATTTAAGATTACCAAACCTGGTAACAAACAAAAAAGCCTTCAGTTGGTAGATGATAAGCTGTTCTGCATCTTGAAAAGGCAATATTTTCCTATGTTAAAAATTAGTGGGTTGTCAAACCATAAAAAGATAGGAAGGAATTGTATTAAAAAACATCCAGCCTGACAAAGATCCACACAGTATGATCCTAACCATATGGAATTTTAGAAAAAGTAACACTGTGGAACAACAAAAAGATCAGTTTTGTTACCATGGGGGTAAGGGAAGAATAGGATAAATAAGCCCTCCCATGGGCTGCTTTCCCTTTGCCCCTACATTTTAGCTGTTTCTCTCTCCTGCTCCTTCAGGCATGGTCAGTCTTATGTCCTTCTCATGGCAGACTATCCTCTTCTCCCTCTCCTGTGCTTCTTGCCTGGAAATCCTAAAAGTCCCATCTCTGTCACTCTGCCCAGCCATTGGATGCTGCATCTTTATCGAGCAGTCAAAAAGCAACTGTTGGTTGGGACTCACAGCAAACATGCTAATTCCCATACAAGCATAAATCAAATTCTCCAACAGTCATCTGCTGAGAGCTAAGAGTTCCACAGTTTTCCCAAATTAAGGCTCCCACACTTATTCATCTCTCTTCCCCTGTTTTTCTTTGGTGGTTTCTTGGATTAGTTGCCTTTAGTGGAAGAGAACAGAAGGAAGTGGATATGTGCCATTCTGTTGGGACAAGAAGTTTATTATCTACGTTTTGAGGTTATAAATATAATACAAATGTTCAGGAAGTTCAGTTCATAGAACTGGAAATGTATTTTTATAATACCCTTGTTGAAAAATATACATACTAATTTATCTCATTATTACAGATGTCCTTTGGATTTCTAACATGTTTTTATAACTAAAATTAAGTTCAGAAGATGAAGGAAGTAGGAAAGAAAGCAAGCTTAATGGGGCATATTGAGTGATTTCTGTTACTTAAAATAGCATCAAATCCATTGTTGCTTTTTTTTTCATGACAAAGCTGACTGAGGAGGTACAAAGATGTGAAGAGTTTGGGGATGAATGGAAAAGGCAGACAGAAGACTGGTAAAATGAGGATCAAGAGTTGCCCTGACATCAGATCTACAGAACCTCCAAGGAGAGCAGCAACTTGAATACTGGTTGTATTTGTATCTAACAGAGAAGAAGCCACGAGACTATGGAGAAACCTCCCAAGATTTATGATGATGGCATTTCCAATCAGAATAAGAATACTGAGCAATCATTTGTCATTTATAGTTTAAAATAACAGTAAAGTCTAAGCAAACTTAATGAATGAACTCAATGAGAAAATGAATGGTGCTCTCCTTTACACATTTTATATATTTAAGTTTGCTTAAGGGAATGATAAAATTAATATTTCAGCTGTAATGCATCACACACAAACAAAAATGCAGAAACTATTACTAGATCTCCTAATGAGTTTATATTCTCATCCCTGATACTAGTGTACTCATCACAGGGTCTAAGGGCTAAAGTCTTTACTTTCCTTGCTACTCAACTCTGAATAAAGGTAAGCACTTCAGACTTTAGCTGAACTAAGTCACACCAAAGACTTAGGTTATTATGCCCTTTTTCCTGATCTGAGTAATTCTCACAGAGCAGTCTAAACTGAACAATTCGACTTCATTTAGCTTATTTGTAATTTTCATGTAATGAACCTCTGTATTATTCTATCCTTTTCTGAAAAATTAAATAATTTACTACATATTGTGTTCAGTGATTCTCTAAGTTTATCTCAGATTTAGAGGGTCCATGCCCTCAAAGAGAAAGGTGCAATATGAGCACAGGTATTTACAGAAGAACAGGATATACAATCAGGTCAAAAGTGTGCAAAGACAGAACAAACAACACTGAGGAAATATAAACAAATGTGGTAAAGAAAATCCTATGACTCATGACATAAGGGCACAAACCTCAAACAAGATGTTGTATGTCTGTCTCTATAGCAGCCTACAGTTTACATCTTAAGGCAGAAACTGGAAGTATGGAGCTAGCAGTTCAGATGCTCAAGGTCAGTGGTCATTCTGCCCAGGTGTACACTTCAAAGCTCCATCCTTATCAGTTAACTATCACAATACAGTCCTAGAGAATAACAGAGCCAGAAAGTGACACTTGTGCTACCTGAGGTCAGTAATGAAAAACTGATGATCCATAAACAGAAACCAACATAACTGTGATTAATTTATGCTTTGCCACTAAACTGAACTACTTGAGATAGAAGGGCATAGTAAATATTTTTAAGAAATCAAATCCTAAGGAGGCTAAAATGGGCAATTTAATTTGCTTTTACATTACCCTCAAAGGAGTCTTTGAACACAATGAAGTGGATACTTTGGTGTACTTAGTGCATGAATGACTACAGCCTGAGATGCACTGTTAGAGGCTATAAAGTGGAAAAAACAGAAAACTGACACCAAGAGGAACATGTGCAGAACAAGAAGTTCAGCAAGGAGCATAACTGGCCTGGATAACTCAGTGAAAAATCTTTGCAAAGAGATCAGGGAGCAATTTCTCTGTGCTTAGCAACCAAATCTCCATGGCTTTACAGAAAGTAAACTATGTTGAGGATTTTTGTTTTTAGTTTAGTTTAATTTAGTTTAGTTTAGTTTAGTTTAGTTTAGTTTTGCTTTGTTTTTGCCTGTTTTGCCCTTGTTACCAACTGGGAGATCAGGAGTCTTGAGTAAATAGATCAAGATTTTGACAAAGCATATAACTTGATATCTCCTTCATCCCTTTGGAGAGATGTAATATGTGAGTAGTAGAACCTAAAGCCAAGGGATAAAGAACGAGGTCAAGGTCACCATGCAAGACAGTTTCTAGCAGGAACAGCAGCTGTTCTCATCTTCTTACTCAACTAGAAAGAAGACTAGGGGAATCACAGAATGTAGTTGATGAGTAAGAATGTGGACAATCATAGCAGAGTACCAGAGCACATTTAACAATTGAGCATAAGACAGATTTTGCAAGATTTCATCTTTGAAAAATATAAAAAAGAAAATGATTTTGCAAATGTTAGTAGAAATACCCCACTTACTTCAGCTCTTGTGTAAAATATGTATGCGTTTAAGCAAAAATTTACTATTTATTAATTTTCTAATAATAATCTAAGTGTTTTGGTGTGACTTAGCTCAGCTATTAAAGTACTTGCTATGCAATAAGGGCCAGAGCCTATAAGAATGCAAGATGGGCATTGCAACTCTCCTGTAATTCCAACCTAGGAAGGCAGAGACAGGGAGTTGGGAGCTGACTTTGACTGATTCAAAGGATCAGGTAGAGAGAAATAGAGAAAAAGATTCATCAACATGAACACACATGGTTACATATTTGCACTCCCACATTTATAACCATGCATACCATACATACATAAACCTGAAAAGAAGAGAAAGTTTTGAATGTTCCTTACATTATAAAGTATCTGTGGTCTTTCTGTCTCTTGTAGTATCATGGGATATATACCATCTGTCCCTGTATTCTAAAAGCATAAACACCTCATATTGTATGCTTTTTAGTATGCTGAGGGTGCATAAACATCACAACATTGTTATTGCTGGACTCTGGTTTGTAGGCTAGATTCTCACTTTGTGTTTCTGTGTGAAGCAAAGAGTTGGGATGAGGGCACTGGACAGTGGGAGGACCTGGCTGGATTTTGTTTTGTGAGTTAAGTAATAACTTTGCAAAACTCTGCCACCATTTGCACCAGGGAGCTGGGGAACTCCACAGCCTTCTGTGCATAGACCACCAGGAGAGAGAGTTCTCCCAGCAGTGCTTTCACTTTTGAGCTCAGAGGAATAAGGACACAGGTTTACAGGCCCACAGGAGGAACAAACTTGAGCCATAGACAACAATATCAACTAGCACCAGTGATAACCAGATGCAAATGGCAAGCACAAGAACCCTACCACAGAAACCAAGATCACATGGCAACATCAGAACCAAGTTCTCCCACTACAGCATACCCCAACACACCAGAAAAGCAAGAGTTGGATTTAAAATCTTATCTCATGATGCTGATAGAGGGCTTCAAGAAAGACTTAACTCCCTTAAAGAACTTCGGTCAACAGGTAAAAGCCCTTACAGACAAAACACAAAAATCCCTTAAAGAAATACAGGAGATCATGGGTCAAGAAGTAGAAGCCATTAAAGAAGAAATACAACACTCCTTTAAAGAATTACAGGAAAACACAAACAATCAAGTGAAGGAACTGAACAAAATCATCCAGGATCTAAAAGTGGAAATAGAAATAATAAAGAAATCACAAAGTGAGACATCTCTGGAGATAGAAAACCTTAGAAAGAATTCAGGAATCATAGATGCAAGGATCAACAACAGAAAACAAGAGATAGAAGAAAGAACCTCAGGTGCTGAAGATACCATAGAAAACATTGTCTCAACAGTCAAAGAAAATGCAAAATGTATAAGGCTGGTAACCCAAAACATCCAGGAATTCCAGGACACAAAGAGAAGACCAAACCTAAGGATTATAAGTATAGAAAAGTGCAAGGATTTACATCTTAAAGGCCCAGTGAATATCTTTAACAAAATTGTAGAAGAAAACTTCCCCAACCTAAAGAAAGAGATGCCCATGAACATACAAGAAGTCTTCAGACCTCAAAACAGACTGGACCAGAAAATAAAGTCCTCCCGGCATATAATAATCAAAACACCAAATTCATTAAACACAGAAAGAATATTAAAAGCAGTAAGGGAAAAAGGGCAAGTAGCATATAAAGATAGACCTATCAGAACTACAAAGATTTACACTGAAAACCTTTCTGATAAAATAGAGGAAGTATATAGAAAGACATTAAAATTGAAGAATATCATGAAAAATAATGCAGATAAAACGGTAGACATAAAAATACTAAATTAATTAAAGGGGGGAATTGCAGACATTATCTTTTTTATTTTAATGGAGTGTTTATTTTTTAATTTTTTTATTGCATATATTCTATATTTACATTTCATTTCCCTTTTTCTGGTTCCCCATCCCCCAAATGTCCCACATGCCCTTTTCCCTCCCCTGTTCTCACCAGAGATGATGAAAGCTAGAAGATCCTGGGCAGACCTCATACAGACCCTAAAAGAACACAAATTCCAGCCCAGGCTACTATACCCAGCAAAACTCTCAATTATCATAGATGGAGAAATCAAGTTATTCCATGATAAAACCAAATTTACACAATATCTGTCCACAAATCCAGCCCTACAAAGGATAATTGATCGAAAATGCCAACACAAGGAGGGAAACTACACCCTCAAAAAAAGCAAGAAAGTAATCTTCCAACAAACCCAAAAGAAGATACCTACACAAACATAAAAATAACATCAAAAGTAACAGGATGCAACAATCACTATTCCTTAATATCTCTTAACAACAATGGACTTAACTCCCCAATAAAATAATGAAACATTTCTCGTGTAAATCTTCAATTTTATCAGAAAATGTCTGCAATTCCCCCTTTTAATTAATTTAGTATTTTTATGTCTACCGTTTTATCTGCATTATTTTTCATGATATTCTTCAATTTTAATGTCTTTCTATATACTTCCTCTATTTTATCAGAAAGGTTTTCAGTGTAAATCTTTGATTTTTCATAAATGTCTCTAATTCCACCTTCAATTAATTTAGAAAGAATTTTTATATCTACCATTTTATATGTAAAATTTTCCATGAAATAGTCAATTTTAACATGTTTGTCTATATATTTCTTTAATTTTACCAGAAATATTTTCCATGTACAGATTCAATTTTATCTGAAAATGTTTATAATTCCACCTTCAATCAACTTAGAATTATCTTTTTTTATTTTAATGGAGTGTTTATTTTTTAATTTTTTTATTGCATATATTCTATATTTACATTTCATTTCCCTTTTTCTGGTTCCCCATCCCCCAAATGTCCCACATGCCCTTTTCCCTCCCCCTGTTCCCCCATCCACCCCTTCCCACTTCCCTGTTCTGGTATTCCCCTACACTGATGTTTTGATCCTTTCCAGCACCAGTGTCCACTCCTTCCTTCTTGTCAGATATCATTTGATATGTGGATTGTGTCTTTGGTGTCCCAAGATTCTAGGCTAATATCCACTTATCAGTGAGTATATACCATGGGTATTCTTTTGAGACTGGGTTACCTCACTTAGTATGATGTTCCCCAGTTCCATTCATTTCTCTAAGAATTTCATGAATTCATTGTTTCTAATGGCTGAATAGTACTCCATTGTGTATATATACCACATTTTTTATATCCATTCCTCCGTTGAGGGACATCTGGGTTCTTTCCATCTTCTGGCTATTATAAATAAGGCTGCTATGAACATAGTGGAGCATATATCCTTATTGCATGCTGGGGAATCTTCTGGGTATATGCCCAGGAGTGGTATGGCTGGGTCCTCCGAAAGTACCATGGCCAGTTTTCTGAGGAACTGCATTTTATTTATATAATTTCCATTATAATTTTTATTTTAACATGTTTTACTACATATTTCTTTACTTTTATCAGAAATATTTTCCATGTAAATTTTCATATTTATCAGAAAATGTCTATAATTACACTTTCAATCAGCTTAGGAATACTTTTATGCTTACCATTATTATATCTATATAAAATTTTCCATGATAATCTTCAATTCTAACATGTTTTTCTACAATTTTTTCAATTTTACCAGAAATATTTTCCACGTAAATCTTCAATTCTATCATAAAATGCTTCTACTCCATATTTCAATTAATTTAGCAATGTTTTACATCTCTACCACTTTATTCTTTAATTTTCCATGAAAATTGTCCATTTTAATGTGTTTATCTGATATATTTTCCATGTAAATCTTTAATTTTATCATAAAGTGTTTTTACTTCCCTTTTCAATAAAAAATTAATAAAAAATAACTTTACAGGAATGGACATTCAGCCCCTACCTACTTTCTATTCAGGGATATTGATTCCCCCAGAATCAATATCCCTGACCTCAAGCAGTACTACAGGAGCAACTGTGTTAAAAAATGCATGGTATTGGTACAGCGATAGGCAAGTAGATCAATGGAATAGAATTGAAGACCCAGAAATGAACCCACAGAGTTATGGTCACTTGATCTTTGATAAAGGAGCTACAACCATCCAGTGGAAAAAAAGATAGCCTTTTCAACAAATGGTGCTGGTTCAACTGGAGGTAAACATGCAGAAGAATGCAAATTGACCCACTCTTATCACCTTGTACTAAGATCAACCCCAAGTGGATCAAGGACCTCCACATAAAGCCAGACACACTGAAACTAATAGAAAAGCAACTGGGGAAGACCCTGGAGGACATGGGCACAGGAAGAAAGTTCCTACTTTCTATTCAAAATAAAGCAATACCAATAAGCATATCATATGCCCTTTATACTGCTCTTCTTAAAAAATGATGTTGATGAACTGCTGTGTTCTAATTGTTTTAGTTTTCTTATATGTCCATTCTCTATTTCATGAGACCCTTTGTAAACACATTAAACCTAGACTTTTCCTGGATTGTAACAGCTCCCAGATTCCATGTATCTTTGACACTTGTGAAAGTTCTAAGACTAAGATGTTGCTCTATTTTCTATATCTTTCCCATAACTTGACAGGAAAAACAAGGCTTCAACAAGGCACTATGTAGGTGAAGTTTAGGCCAAACAAGAATCAAGTGAACAACAGTAAAAAACACTTATCTGGGTGCTCTGGACAATCATACTGGTACTTCTATCTACTCTATTCCACATACACACCCTCTATGACTCACCATCTGTTTTCATCACAGGATCAAGGTAAGTTAGTTTAGGCAGATTGTATTGCCTCATCTGACCTGAGGCTGGAAAATGAAACCTATTTGACAAAGATGTCCTTTACTCCTGGCAGTGGTGGCACATGCCTTTAATCCCAGCACTTAGGAGGCAGAGGCAGGCAGACTTCTGAGTTCGAGCTCAGCCTGGTTTATGGAGTAAGTTCCAGGACAGCCAAGGCTACACAGGGAAACCCTGTCTCAAAAAACAAAAACAAAAACAAACAAACAAAAAAGATGTCCTTGACATACATTCTTTGCTCCACAAGGATGCCTCAATTGTGTTACTAGTAGAAAGTTTTATAGCAAACATTATCCACTTTTTCAAGGACATCCACTTCTACCTCCTTTGTCTTTTTCTTTTTTCATTTTCTTTATTAGATATATTCTTTATTTACATTTCAAATGATTCCCCCTTTCCTTGTTCCCTCTTCCCCCAAGCTTCCATAAGCCCTCTTCCCTCCCACTGCTACCCAATCAACCCCTTTCAGCTTCCCTATCCTGAGAACTCCTACAGTTAATAAACAACTTCAGCAAAGTGGCAAGATATAAAATTAACTCAAGCAAATCAGTAGCCTTCCTAAACTCAAAGGATAAACAGGTTGAGAAAGAAATTAGGGAAATGACACCCTTCACAATAGCCACAAACAATATAAAGTATCTTGGTGGGACTCTAACCAAACAAGTGAAAGATATGTATGACAAGAACTTTAAGTCTCTGAAGAAAGAAGTTGAAAAAGACCTCAGAAGATGGAAAAATCTTCCATGCTCACAGATTAGTAGGATTAATATAGTAAAAATGGTCATCTTGCCAAATGCAATATACAGATTCAATGCAATCCCCATCAAAATCCCAACTCAATTCTTCATAGAGTTAGAAAGAAAAACACTCAAATTCATCTGTGATAACAAAAGACCCAGGATACCTAAAACTATTCTCAACAGTAAAAGAACTTCTAGGGGAATCAGTATCCTGGACCTCAAGCAGTACTATAGCGCAATAGTGTTAACAACTGCATGGTATTTGTACAGTGACAGTCAGGTAGATCAATGGAATATAACTGAAGACCCAGAAATGAACCCAAACATCTATGGTCACTTGATTTTTGACAAAGGAGCTAAAACCATCCAGTGGGAAAAAGATAGTCTTTTTGACAAATGGTGCTGGTTCAACTGGAGGTCAGCATCTAGAAGAATGCAAATTCATCCCTTCTTATCTCCTTGTACTAAGCTCAACTCCAAGTGGATCAAGGACCACCACATAAAACCAGACAAGCTGGACTACAATAAGGACACATGCTTCACTATATTCATAAAATCACAAAGTTTCTGTAAGGCAAAGGACACTGTCAACATCCTTAGTCAGCAGGGAAATGCAACCCTGAGATTTTACCTCACACCAGTTCAGAATGCCTATGAAGAAAAACATAGGAGACAGCAGGTGCTAGCCAGGATGTGGAGAAAGAGGAACTCTCCTCCACTGCTGGTGAGATTGCAAGCTGGTACAACCACTCTGGAAATCAGTCTGGTGGTTCTTCAGAAAACTGGGCATAATACTACTGGAGGACCATGTTATATCACTCCTGGGCATATACCCAGAGGATTCACCAGCATGTAATAAGGACACATGCTTCACTATGTTCATAGCAGGCCTATATATATATATATATATAATAGCCAGAAGCTAGAAAGAACCCAGATGTCCCTCAGAGCAATGAATACAGAAAATATGCTATATTTACACTATGGGAGGAAAAGATGTGTATTCACAGCCTTCTGACTTCCCTAAAAGTTCCAAGCACCATATAACTAGCCTCAGAGTAATATCCAGGCACCAGCTTTTACAACACCTTATTACTCACATCTTTTTTCCATTGTCAGTTCTGCAGATGCATTCCCCTCCCATGAGCATATGCCTCTAGAGCTTAGGAGAAGTAAGGACCATTGGCCCTTACCATCTATTGAGTGTATCTCACACTCCTATGTTCTTCTAGGGTCACACTAAGGTTTTTAACATTTGACACCAATGCTAACATACAGAAGTATATCTCTTTAGTGATTCTAAATCCAATTAAGTTGACAATGGTTATCAGTTTCTGAGTTGAAGGTAATGTAGAGATATCCATATTCATAGAAACTATAATAGGATGGCCATATCGATCATATGCACTAGTCTTTGATGTGGCCTTTGGAGCCATATCTCCTCAGTTGCATAGTCTAAAATGGCATTTTATCTTTAAATAATATCTACATGTGTTCTAAAAATGAAAAGACAGTTACACGTAGCAAATCAAAGCTTAATTCCTGCTAAGTATCTTGTTTCCAGAATCATGAGAAAAATGGAAAATGCCTGTGGTCAATGTGGTCAATAGCTTAGGTACATCTTAGTTTTCTGATGAAAGAGCAAAAAAAAAGGGTTCAGTCAAAGCTCAGGGGACATATTAGTACTCAAATGTTTTCTCTGTCTTCTTCTAGATGAGGAGGACATAAGCTTTTGACTTTGTAAAGTCAGAAGCAAAACACAGATGGAAAAGGGAGATGCCTTCTTACATAAAAACTGAACTCACTCAAACACCATTCTCTAAGTAAGGTGTCTACCTCTGACTCCTAAGGGATCTGTGGCTACTCACACCAGATCCTAAAGGAGTCATGTGGGGTGGCAGAAGGTGGGACAAGTTATGTATTATCAGACCCTATATCATCAGATAAAAATTTGTCCCCACTTACTTGCCTACCAAGTCATCAAGGGCTGAAAAGAAAGTGAACTATGACTCATTCAAGCTGAAAAGTAACTCATACAGGGGATTGTCTGGTGTTCAGGATTTATCATTTACCATAACCTGTTGGGACTAGGCCTGTATGTCAGGCAGCTCTCTACCTTTGCCT
The DNA here is from genome assembly GCA_964023405.1 of Apodemus agrarius. Classification (NCBI taxonomy): domain Eukaryota; kingdom Metazoa; phylum Chordata; class Mammalia; order Rodentia; family Muridae; genus Apodemus; species Apodemus agrarius. Next base: position 88,204,789 of record OZ030018.1, on the reverse strand, counting down.
TGGACAGGCATCAAGGAGACATGTCAGGCACACTCCAGCTTCATCTGCCACAGGGTGACTCAGACATTTTTAACTGAGCCTCACCCTCTGACCCCTCCCAGCTCCTGTGCCCTGCTTCTCCACAAACCAGAATGTGAACAACTTGCTTAGAGCTAAAATAGGAGCAGGGCCAGGAAGGACAGCAAACAAAGGGAGGGGAAAGCCAGGTACCAAATACTGCTCTGAGAATTCCTAGAGCCACAGTAAGTATGTAAATACTTCCTGTTATATGCCCTCAAGTCTAAATCACATGCCAAAAAAGGAAGCAAATTTCTTTCCTTCTCCTTCCTCTCTCCTTTTTTATTTCCTGTTCCCTTCTTCCTTTCTTTTGCCTTTTCTCAATGAATGCTGGATGAGTGCTTACACTATGCTTTTCCAACAATAAACTCTGAGCCAATTCTCAGGATGCATGAAAGTACAGCACAATGCGATGGCAATGGGAAGGAGAGTCAACCTTGTGTGAGAAAGGGAAGTGGTCCAGGACAATGTCCTGCGATCTGAACCTCTGCAGACTGAGCACATAGCAGTAAGTGTAATTAAGTAAACGAGGAAAGGAATAACTGGGTATGAAAAGAAGCTGAGTGTGTCCTTTGCATAACCACTGATCTAGGTGTGGAGGGATGCAGTAAACAAAGTAAATCTTACTTTCAGATTAAGTGGCTTTGACAAACATGGTACTTGGGGTATAAGGTGTCATGATTCTTTGAAGAATGATACTCTGGACTCTAATAGTATGTAAATGCAAAGATTATTTTATTCTGCAGAAATCCAGCCGGCTGGGGTCTCCCATTATCAGAATAGAGAGACAACCAAGTGAATTTGCAGGCCCTTTTTAAAGCACACTAGGGAATTCTGGAGTAGATGACTTCTATGTTAATGTGTTGGGTACAGACAATCTATTACTAGGGTGTGAGGACTGGAAACTTTCTGGGGTAGGTCTGGAAACTGTTGCTAGGGAAGTCTACAAACTGCTGCTGATCCATTGTCTTGCCTTAAGCCATGTGGCAGGGCAGCTTCTGAGGCCTGCACTTGCCTGGAATTGCCCATTTCTTGGAAACAGAGATTTAGGTCCAGTCTCCTTAACTGCCTATTTGAAACCCTGTCATAGAATCATCCTAGCCTTCTCAGGAGTCACACTGGAGAACAAAAATGTTAAGTGAAAAAGGAACAGCAGAGTGGATGCTGTTTATACATTCAGAGACCTCGAATTTGACAGGAAAACAATGATCTTTAGAAGTATAAAAATGAGAAAAACAATATCTCCTGGTTTCTGCTTATGTCTGATTAAAATTACTGCTGGCATTTTTAGACTCTTCATTGTTCACCAAAGAAGTAAGGAGAAATTTAAAAAAAACCAAGCAAGCATGCAAAACAAACAAACAAACAAAACAACAAACCCCCCAAAACAGAAGCTAAATTGGAACTTTTAACCTTCCACCCTTTGTCTATTTACTTCGAACCTGAAAGTCCCAAAGAGAGCCAACAATCCTCAAGGCCCTCTGAGGCTTTAGGAGAAAGAGGGCCACAAGCATCCTTGTTACCAACATCTGAAACTACTTAATTTCCCAAAGCCTGAGACCTCATAGCTCTCTTCAATTCTCAAATACCAACCAACCAACAAACTAACAGAAAAACCCAATTTAGTAAAGTTAGATTTCTAACACTGCATCTTATTTTATTGAAGTAAAATGGACACTAAGTTGATGCAATACTTTTAAGACTACAATTTGAAGTTTCGATAAGTGCACAAATCTGAACATGACCTCCCTCAGCATCACACCATATTCTATTTGAAGTTACATACTATGTGACACTACCTAGAAACAGGTGGTCACTTTACAGCTACCACAGAGATTAATTCTCAGAGCTGCTATAAGTGGAATCATGAAGTATATTTTATTTAAGGTCTGACTTCATCATCATGTCTTTGAAGTTTTAATTTATGACTAACAATTCTTTTATTCATTATCCTTAGCTAAACATCTGGCTTATTTCCATAATTTTATTTTATATTATTTCATATTATATTATTTTATTTTATTTTTACTCTTATGAAGAAAATTACTAAACATCTTATTCTGAACTTTCTAATTTTTCATTTCTCTTGAGATGTACAATGATCGCTTTGAAGAAACTGTGCAGTTATCTCCTAAGTAGTTCTCAAATGGCTTTGTGAAGTCCTTGTGCTACTTTATACTCCTGCCATCCTTTTGAACTTTAGCCAGATGCTGATGGCACAGAACCATGCTTCTTTTTCTCTTGTTACAATGTTCTGCAATCATAGAGGTTTTTTTTAACATTCTCATGCCATTTTTTGTACTCTTTAGTAAAATTTCTTTGTTTGTCTCTTTCATATACATGTAGTTAGTTAAAACAAAACAAAACAAAAAACAAATTTCAGGTTGGTGAGATGGCTCAGTGGTTAAGAGCACTGTCTCTTCTTCCAGAAGTCCTGAGTTCAATTTCCAGCAACCACAAGGTGGCTCACAGCCATCTATACTGGCATCTGATGCCCTCCTCTAGCTTACAGGAATACATGCAGATAGAGGACTCATATACATTAAATAAATAAATAAATAAATAAATAAATCTAAAAACAAATGTATAAAATCCAAACTTTCTCTTTCATATTTAACTTAAATGAAATCCTGCTTGATTTCAAACCAAAACTGCAAGGCTGGCCAGCAGAAACTAAGATTATGGGGACAAAATCAAAACTTTCCTATTGGGTCACTAAAAGTGATAGTGAGCAGAACATAGAAAATTTCCCCCTTTCCAATCCTTGTATTCATGGATCCTGACTATGGGAGAAATCATACTGTATGTTGGAAGCTGACTCAAAGCATATATGACCTTCTGAAGAACCTCTCTCATCCCACCAGGCTGCTGACACCTAATTGATTCTGTAACTGTACCTTCAAAAGGCAATTCCATTTTTTCTATCAGACTAGCTTCTTCAGGGTAGTGGGAAACATGATAAATACTAGTGGATTCCTTAATCATGAGCCCACTGTCAAACTTCTCTGTCTGTCAAGTGATTTCCTTTGTCAGAAGCAATACTGTATAGAATCCCATGACAATAGATAAGGCATTCTGTAAGTTCATAGATGATGATGGTTTTGTCAGAGGCATTATATGAAGGAAACACAAAGGCATAACTAGAATAAATATTTACTCCAGTAAGGACAATGTGTTGTCCTTACAACTCCAGAGGTTTTGTCCATTATTGTCATGGCAGCATGCAAGAAATGACACTGGAGAAGGAGCTGCTAGTTTTACATTTGGATCAGCAGTCATCAGGAAGAACAATTGACCACACTAGGCCTGAGTTGCCCATCTGAGACCTGAGAGCCCATGCCTTAGTGTTATACTTCCAACAAAGCCACACCTATTCCAACAAGGCCTCGATGATGGTTAAGAGGTTCTGAAAAATAAAAATCTGTGTTTTTAATATTTATTTGATATTTTAATACCAAGGCCACAAATATTCAAAACCATTGCATAAAGAGGCATGATCTCTAATAAAATTCCTATACAGCAGCTGTTTGACAATATAATGCGTCATGTACCTTATTTGACTTAGGAGGGATATGAAAGATATGAGTAAAAGAGGAAGAGAAAACAAAAAGCCAAAATAGGATTTAGGGCTATTTATGGACATATTTTCTAAGAATTTCAGCAATGAAATAAGCTTTGCTATGGTAATAGTGCAACAAGGCCCAATATGTGCCATGTGTGTTTCCTATATAACAGGCATAAGCTGAAGAATTCAAACATCAATTATCAATGTTGAACCCTTAGTGAAATGGAGGCCAATAGTATCTAAATAATGTAGCATTCCCATGGCATTAATGCTGGAGCTAGGAAAAGATGGAGACAGGATTCTATTACATATACTTTTAACTTTATTCTCTTTCCCTTTTCTCACAACTAAATCAAAAAGCAATGAAATCAGGAACTGTGAAGATTCCCTCAGCATTTATTCAGTCCACCATCACTCAATATGAATAACATGAAAACTTAGTGGTATAAGAGATAATGGAGTTGGACCCACAAGTATCTTCAGTATATATGCCTATCATTGACAGAACTTTTGTAGACAGGAACTAAAAGCAATATTCTGAGAGTTCATCAACATACTTATATATAACATAAAACATTTTGTCATAGCAATAGTTACATGTTTTTTCCTGAAGAATGGGAGACATAAGAACAATTGATGATGGTATTGAAATACAAACAGGAAAGAACATTGCTAGGAGACTGTTTGACTTGGCAGAATATAAGTCAAGCTGTGTGTGAGAAGAGCCCCTCAGTAGCTACAGCTTCAAGACAATCATGGAGGCTTTGTGCTACTCTTGATTTCACCATGTACACTGAAGCTATTGAAAGGATAACAAAGAGGCTATCATTCAGGGAGGGCACAATGATCAGGACTGAATGGTTTAAAAACCTGTGGGGAGGTCCTTATACCTCTTAGAGTGCTGAAAAGATCTTGTTTGATTTGGTAATAGCCAAGAGATACTCTGATTTTGTTTATTATTGCAGTAATCCTACTCATACTTCAATTTAAAAATATGTACTGAGCACCATGCTAAATGCCAGAGAAACAAAATCGTGAGAAAATAATCTTGCTCTGTGGAAATGCACTCTGTCAAAATGACATCATCCAAAGCATGTGAAAACTCAATGTATTGAGTGCTCTGTATACAGCCGAGTGCCCAGTAATACAGAGAAGAAGCGATTCATAAACCTAGTTGACCAGAGCAGAGCTATGAGGATTTATAAGGAGGCAGAAAGTAGAATGTGTGGAGGAGTAAATATTGTCAATAAGAACACATGATTTAAGTACATAATGGACAGATGGTGTGTGACATGATGAGATGCATGGCCTGTCACAGCCAATGAGAAAGCTTAAAACTGATCAGAAATAGGGCAGTTGGGCTGTCCATTCATACTTTAATCCCAGAAAGAGCTCATTCATACTTTGAAGGTACCTAAGCACTTAGACAGGCAGCCTTAAATGTCAGGCCTCTTTTCATTTACAGTTTAGATTATATTTTATGTAAAATTTTGAGATTTCTAAAAAGAGTTACTGATTTGTAAACTTATTCTAGGAAAGGGAGGTCAACTGACACTGATTTTGAGAGCTCTACTGTCAGCGGTGACACTGCCTCTATGCCCTGCAGTTTGCTTTGCTGCTCTTTTGTTGAAAATGTTGTGTGCTTTATGTTTTGTTCTTTTTTTTTTCTTTTCTTTTTTTTTTGATTTTTTTTATTGTATATATTTTATATTTACAATTCATTTCCCTTTTTCTGGTTCCCCACCCCCAAATGTCCCACATGTCCTTTTCCCTCCCCCTGCTCCCGCATCCACCCCCTCCCACTTTACTGTTCTTGTACTCTCCCACAATGATGTTTTGGTCCATTCTAGCACCACTGTCCACTCCTTTCTTCTTGTGAGACATCACTTGATATGTGATTTGTGTCTTTGGTGTCCCAAGCTTCTAGGCTAATATCCACTTATCAGTGACTGTATACCATGGGTATTCTTTTGAGACTGGGTCACCTCACTTAGTATGACATTCTCCAGCTCCATCCATTTCTCTAAGAATTTCATGAATTCATTGTTTCTAATGGCTGAATAGTACTCCATTGTGTATATATACCACATTTTTTTTATGTTTTGTTCTAACTTCAAGAAGTTGCTCCATCTTCCCTCCGGAGCACCACAGACAGCTTACAGCTAATGCCAGGTATGCTGACATAGTCCGAGGCTAAAATCGCTCTGGTCCTAAACTGTCAGGCTTTTGCCTGCACACAGGGCCTGAGCAGCTCCGCAGGCTATCTGTACACCAACTCAGTCCTGCATCAACTCGCTCCAGGGTCTTTGCCTGGAGGACAGACTAGCGCTTACAGCAGAGGCTGCCATCTTGCCTTCAGGGCACCACAGGCAGCTAAAAGCTAACACCAGGTATGCTGACTTAGTCTGAACATCACTCGTGTCCTAACCCGTCAGGATTTTGCCTGTACCCAGACCCTGAGCAGCTTGGCAGGCCATCTGTACACCAATCAGGTCATGCACCAACCCAGTCAGGTAATCACCTGCCCTACAGAGTGATCAGCACTTGGATAAGGTCTCTGCAGCATCCACCATCTGTGCTCCCTGAAGGAGCAGACAGGCAGCACCAGGCTCACAGAGACAGCCTGAGTATAGCATTGCTTGGGGCAGGACATATTAGGGCTCTAAGGGCATCCAAAAGGAGGGTAGCACATCAGCAACCTGAGCCAGGGGGAACCCAGACATCCAGAAGTGCAGAATTAGCCTTACAGGCTCACGGGAGGTTCAAACACCAGCCAGTGACAAGACCAACTAATGCCAGAGATAGCCAGATGGCAAAAGGCAAACATAGGAACGTTACTAACATAAATCAAGGCAACATGGCAGCATCTGAAACTAATTCTCCGACAACAGGAAGTCCTGGATACCCCAACACACCAGGAAAACAAGATTTGGATTTAAAATCACTGGTCATGATTAGAGGAACGCAAGAAGGACATAAATAAATCTCTTAAAGAAATACAGGAGAAAATAGATCAAAAGGTAGAAGCCCTTATAAGGGAAACATAAAAATCATTTAAAGAAATTCAGGAGAATATGGGTCAAAAGATAGAAGCCAATAAAGAGGAAATGCAAGAATCACTTAAAAAAATACAGGAGAACTTGGATCAACAGGCAGAAGTCATGAAAGAGGAAACACAAAAATCTCTCAAGGAGTTACATGAAAACACAAACAAATGAAGGAACTGAGCAAAACCATACACATCTAAAAACAGAAGTAGAAACAACTAAGAAATCACAAAGGGAGACCAACTTTGGAGATAGAAAACCTTGGGAAGAAATCAGGGGCCAAAAATGCAAATATCAACAGCAGAATACAAGAGATAAAAGAAAGAAATTCAGATACAGAAGCTACCACAGGAACCATGGACTCAACAGTCAAAGAAAATGCAAAATGCAAAAGGCTTATAACCAAAAACATCCAGGAAATTCAGGACACAATAAGAAGACCACACCTAAGGATTACAGGTATAGAAGAGAGTGAAGATTTACAACTTAAAGGGCCAGAAATACCTTCAAAAATTATGGAAGAAAACTTCCCTAACCTAAAGAGAGAAAGTTGCCCATGAATATACAAGAAGTCTACAGAACTCCAAACAGACTGGACCAGAACAGAAATACCTCCCGTCACATAATAATCAAAACCCAAAATATACTAAACAAAGAAAGAATATTAAAGGCAGTAAGATAAAAAGGCCAAGTAACATATAAAGGAAGACCTATAAGAATTACCCCAGATATCTCACCAGAGAAAATGAAAGCTAGAAGATCCTGGGCAGACGTCATGCAGACTTTAAGAGAACACAAATGCCAGCCAAAACTACTATATTCAGCAAAACTCTCAATCATCATAGAGGGAGAAACCAAGATATTCCATGACAAAACCAAATTTACACAATATGTTTCCACAAACCCAGCCCTACAAAGGATAATGGGGGGGGAACACCAACAGAAGGAGAGAAACTACATCCTGGAAAAAGCAAGATAGCAACCTTCTTTCATCAAATCCAAAAGAAGAAAACCTATCAAATAAAAAAATACGATCAAAAAATGACAGGAAGCAATAATCACTGTTCCTTAATATCTCTTAACATCAATGGACTCAACTCCCCACTTAAAAGACACAGACTAACATACTCAATATGGAAACAGGACCCTACATTTTGCTGCATACAGGAAACACACCTCAGGGTCAAAGACAAACACTACCTTAGAGTAAAAGGGTAGAAGACAATTTTACAAGCAAATGGTCTCAGGAAAAGAGCTGGAATAGCCATTCTAATATCAGATAAAATTGACTTTCAACCTAAAACCATCAAAAGAGACAAAGAAGGTCACTTCTTGCTGGTCAAGGGAAAATCCACCAAGAAGAACTTATAATTCTGAACATCCATGCTCCAAATGAAAGGGCTCCCTCATTTGTAAAAGAAACTTTACTAAAGCTCAAAGTACACATTGTACCTAACAGTAATTGTGGGGGACCTCAACACTCCACTAACCTCAATGGACAAATCAGGAAAACAGAAAATAAACAGTGACACAGTGAAACTTATTGAAACTTGGGACCAATTGGATTTAACAGATATATATATATATATATAGAACATTTCATCCTAAAGCAAAAGAATATATCTTTTTCTCAGCACTTCATGGTACCTTCTCCAAAATCGACCATATAATTGGTCACAAGACATCTCTCAACAAATATAAGAAGATTGAACTAATCCCATGCCTCCAATCAGATCACAGTGGAGTAAGAGTGGTCTTCAATAGCAACAAAAACAACAGAAATTCCACATACACATGGAGGCTGAACAATATTCTATGCAATGATACCTTAGTCAAGGAAGAAATAAAGAAAGAAATCAAAGAATTTTTAGAATTCTATGAAAATGAAGGCACAACATACCCAAATCTATGAGACACAATGAAAGAAGAAGTGCTAAGAGGAAAACTCATAGCCCTGAGTGACTCCAAAAAGAAACAGGAGAGAGCATATACTAGCAACTTATTGGCACGCCTGAATGCTCTGGAACAAAAAGAAGCTAATTCACCCATTAGGAGTGGAAGACAGGAAATCATCAAACTCAGGGCTGAAATCAATCAAGTGGAAACAAAGAGAACCATACAAAGAATCAACAAAACCAGGAGCTGGTTCTTTGAGAAAATCAACAAGATAGATAAACCCTTGGCCAGACTAAACAAAGGGCCAGAGACAGTATCCAAATTAACAAAATTAGAAATGAAAAGGGAGACATAACAACAGAAAGTGAGGAAATTCAAAAAAATCATCAGATCCTACTACAAAAGCCTATACTCAACACAACTGGAGAATCTGGAGGAAATGGACAATTTCCTAGACAGATACCAAATACCAAAATTAAAACAGGATCAAACAGATCATCTAAACAGACCCATAAACCCCAAAGAAATAGAAGGGGTCATAGAAAGTCTTCCAACCAAAAAAGCACAAGACCAGATGGTTTTTAGTGCAGAATTCTATCAGATCTTCAAAGAAGACCTAATACCAATACTCTTCAAACTATTCCACAAAATAGAAACAGAAGGTACACTACCCACCTCAGTCTATGAAGCCACAATTATGCTGATACCAAAACCACACAAAGATCCAACATGTAAAAATACTCAATAAAATTCTTGCCAACCGAATCCAAGATCACATCAAAATGATTATTCACCATGATCAAACTGGCTGCATCCCAGGGATGCAGGGATGGTTCAATATATAGAAATCCATCAATGTAATCCACTACATAAACTCAAAGAAAAAAGCCACATGGTCATCTCATTGGATGCTGAAAAAGCATTGGACAAAATTGAGCATCCTTTCATGCTAAAAGTCTTGGAAAGAACATGAATTCAAGGCCCATCCCTAAACATAGTAAAAGCAATTTACAGCAATCCAGTAGCCAACATCAAACTAAATGGAGAGAAACTGGAAGCAATCCCACTAAAATCAGGGACTAGACAAGGCTGCCCTCTCTCACCATATTTTTTCAATATAGTACTTGAGCTATAGTACTAGCTAGAGGAATTCAACAACATAAGGAAGTCAAAGGGATACAAATTGGAAGGGAAGAAGTCAAACTATCACTATTCACAGATGATATGATAATATACTTAAGTGACCCAAAAAACTTCACCAGGGAACGCCTACAGCTGATAAACAACTTCAGCAAAGTGGCTGGTTATAAAATCAATTCAAGCAAATCAGTAGCCTTCCTATGCTCAAAGGATAATCAGGCTGAGAAAGAAATTAGGGATATAACACCCTACACAAATAGCCACAAACAATAAAAAGTATCTTGGTGTGACTCTAACCAAACATGTGAAAGATTTGTATGACAAGAACTTCAGGTCTCTGAAGAAAGAAATGAGTGACCTAAGAAAATGGAAAAATCTTCCACGCTCGTGAGTTGGCAGGATTAATATAGTTAAAATGGCAATCTTGCCAAAAGCAATATACAGATTAAATGCATTCTCCATCAAAATCCCAACTCAGTTCTTCATAGAGTTAGAAAGAGCAGTTCTCAAATTCATCTGAAATAACACAAAACCCAGGATAGCTAAAACTATTATCCACAGTAAAGGAACTTCTGGGGGAATCAGTATCCCGGACCTCAAGCAATACTACAGAGCAGAAGTGTTAAAAAGTGCATGGTATTGGTACAGTGACAGGGAGGTGGATCAATGGAATGGGACTGAAGACCCAGAAATGAACCCACACATCTATGGCCAATTGATCTTTGACAAAGGAGCTGAAAACATCCAGCGGAAAAATGATAGCCTTTTCAACAAATGATGCCAGTTCAACTGGAGGTCAGCATGCAGAAGAATGAGAATTGATCCACTCTTCTCTCCTTGTACTAAGCTCAACTCCAAGTGGATCAAGAACCTCCACATAAAACCAGACACACTGAAACGAGTAATAGGAAAAAAAACTGGGGAAGTTCCTTGAGGCCATTGGCTCAGGGGGAAAGTTCCAAAACAGAACACCAATTGCTTATGCTCTAAGATCAAGAATAGACAAATGGGACCTCATAAAATTACAAAGTTTCTGTATGGCAAAAGACACTGTCAAAAGGACAAATTGTCAACAAACAAATTGGGAAAAGTTATTCACCAACCCTACATCTGACAGAGGGCTAATATCCAATGCATATAAAGAACTCAAGAAGTTAGATCCCAGAAAACCAAATAACCCTATCAAAAAAAAATGGGCTACAGAGCTAAACAAAGACTTTTCACCTGCAGAACTTTGGATGGCTAAGAAGCACCTTAAGAAATGTTCAACATCATTAGTCATTAGGGAAATGCAAATCAAAACAACCTAAGCCTGAGATTTCACCTCACATCAGTCAGAATGGCTAAGATTAAAAACTCAGGAAACAGCAGGTGTTAGCGAGGATGTGGAGAAAGAGGAACACTCCTCCACTGCTGGTGGGATTGCAAGTTGGTACAACTGCTCTGGAAATCAGTCTGGCACTTCCTCAGAAAACTGGGCACGACACTTCTGGAGGACCCTGCTATAACACTCCTGTGAGTATACCCAGAGGATTCCCCAGCATGTAATAAGGATACATGCTCCATTATGTTCATCACCGCCTTATTTATAATAGCCAGAAGCTGGAAAGAACCCAGATGTCCCTCAATGGAGGAATGGATACAAAAAATATGGTATATATACACAATGGAGTACTATTCAGCCATTAGAAGCAATGAATTCATGAAATTATTAGACAAATGGATGGAGCTGGAGAACATCACACTAAGTGAGGTAACCCAGTCTCAGAAGAATACCCATGGAACACATTCACGGATAAGTGGATATTAGCCTAGAATATGGGAACACCAAAGACACAATCCACATACCAAATGTTGCCTGAGAAGAGGGAAGGAGTGGACCCTGTATCTGGAAAGGCCAATGCATCAGTGTAGGAGAATACCAGAACAGTGAAGTGGGAAAGGGGATGATGGGGGAACATGGGGGAGGGAAAAGGGCATATGGGACTTTTGTGGGGGCAGGGAACCAGGCAAAGTGGAATAAAATATAAATAAAGAATATATCCAATAAAAAAGTATAAAAAATGGGGTACAGAGCTAAACAAAGAATTTTCAGCTGAAAAAATTTGGATGGCTGAGAAGCACCTTAAGAGATGTTCAACATTACTAGTCATCAGGGAAATGCAAATCAAAACAACCCTGAGATTCCACCTCACTCCAGTCAGGATGGCTAAGATTAAAAACTCAAGAGACAGCAGATGCTGGTGAGGATGTGGAGAAAGAGGAACACTCCTCCACTGTTGGTGGAATTGCAAGATGGTACAACTGCTATGGAAATCAGTCTGGCTGGCGGTTCCTCTGAAAATTGGGCATGACACTTCCAGAGGACCCTGGCATACCACTGCTGGGCATATACCCAGAGGATTCCCTTGTACACAACAGACACATGTTCCACTATGTTCATAGCAGCCTTATTTATAATAACCAGAATCTGGAAAGAACCCAGATGTCCCTCAATGGATACAGAAAATGTGGTATATTTATACAATGGAACACTACTCAGCAATTAAAAATAATGAATTCATGAAATTTGTAGGCAAATGGTTGGAACTGGAAAATATCATCCTAAGTGAGGAAACCCAATCACAAAAGAATATACATGAAATGCAATCACTGATAAGTGGATATTAATTAGCCCAGAAGCTCTGAATACTCAAGTCACAATTATCAAATCAAAAGATTCCCAGGAAGAAGGAAGGAGAGGGCCCTGGTCCTGAAAAGGCTTGATCCAGTATGATAGTGGAGTACTAGAACAAAGAAATTGGGGAATGGGTGATTGGGGATTGGGCAGAGGGAAGAGGACTTATGTGACATATGGTGAGGGGGTCTGAGAAAGGGGAAAGCATTTGGAAGGTAAACAAAGCATACAGAAAATAAAAAAAATTAAAAAATTAAAAAAAAGAAGTTGCTCAGCCCTTGAATAACTCAGAGGGTACATGAGACTATTTCTTGAGTCACAGATTCTGCTTTTTAATCTTGTAAGAAATTTTGTGAAATTCCAGACCCTTAAAAATCACTTTAATAACTTCAATGTTTTCTTCTCTTTCCTCATATATGCCCCTTAGATATTTGTTCCAGTATAAAATCTTTCTGCATTATCAAACCAACACCATAGAAGTATTGATGTTTTATCCCATGTCCATGAATGATTGAATCTGCTCCTTAACTGCCTCCTATACTGTTAACCCATCTCTCTTCGATACTTAGCTAAATTATTTCATTTCATCAACTTCCATTTACAAATACAACTAGAAAGTTTGTAATTTGTGCAGTCTATGTAATTATATATATATGCATATGACATATGTTTATATATGTTATGTATGTGATATGTATGTGTATATAACCATTGTTCTATGAAGGGTTTCTATGAAACAGAAATCTTGACTTTCATAAATATATATATATATATAATATAAATCATATATATGATTTACTTGACATTGATATATAATGAATATATATTATGTTAGACAATAAATTGGAATTGAAATATGGCCTCTGAATTATATCCACAATCTTAAAAGAGAAGACAAGGCCATATTGCCTGCAGCTTCCCGCCCAGCTGGTGGTGGGGAAGCCTGAGTGTCACCCAGCGTGCCAGGTGCTCAGAACCATCCTGCGGCGGCGGCGGAACCAGGTACCCGACACAGCCCGAGCTTAAGACCTTCGGGGACTCAGGCCTGGAGTGGGAGTTGGGCACAGAATAGCGGGTGCACTCTGCACTCGCGGGGCAGACCCCGAGCTCCCTGCAGGCAGCTGCCATATTGCCTGCAGCTTCCCGCCCAGCTGGTGGTGGGGAAGCTTGAGTGTCACCCAGCGTGCCAGGTGCTCAGAACCATCCTGCGGCGGCGGCGGAACCAGGTACCCGACACAGCCTGAGCTTAAGACCTTCGGGGACTCAGGCCTGGAGTGGGAGTTGGGCACAGAATAGCGGGTGCACTCTGCACTCGCGGGGCGGACCCCGAGCTCCCTGCAGGCAGCTGCCATATTGCCTGCAGCTTCCCGCCCAGCTGGTGGTGGGGAAGCCGGAGTCAGCCAGTGTGCCAGGTGCCCAGACCCAGCCAGAGGCCGAACCAGCCTCCCATCCAGCCAGTGGCAGGGAAGCTGGAAACCGGACCCAGCCAGCTTCCCAGCAGCTTGGGACCAGCAGGCGGAACCAGATAACTGAGATATCCCAACTTTAAGACCCCTGGGGAAACAGGATATCAGACAGTAAACCCTGAGCAGGAGCAGTGCAGAGCAGCCGCCCAACAGGCGGAACCAAATACCTGGGATATCCTGAGTTTAAGACCTTGGGGGACTCAGGCCACCTGTCAGCCATCTGTGAGCAAGAACCCCGCAGGACAGTGATTCAGGTATCCCAGTCGCTGGGAAATAGCCTTACAACCCCACAGGAGGGTCAAGCACCAGCTAGTATCTACAGGACCAACTAACACCAGAGTTAACCAGATGGCAAAAGGCAAACGTAAGATCGCTACTAACAAAAATCAAGGCAATATGGCGGCATCCGAACCCAGTTCCCCAACAGCAATAAATATTGGATACCCCGAAACACCAGAAAAACAAGACTCAGATCTAAAATCACTGGTCAGGATGCTGATAGAGGAACACTTAGATAAATCTCTTAAAGTAATACATGAGAAAATAGATCAAAAGCTAGAAGCCATTGCAAGACAAACACAATTAAATCCCAGATATCTCAACACACCAGAAAAACAAGACTCAGATCTAAAATCGCTGGTAAAGATGCAGATTGAGGATCACTTAGATAAATTTCTTAAAGTAATAGAGGAGAAAATAGATAAAAAACTAGAAGCCCATACAAGGCAGACACAAAAATCACTTAAAGAAATCCAGGAGAATATAGAGCAAAAAATGAATCCCAATAAGGGGGAGAAACAAAAATCACCTAAAGAAATACAAGAGAACATGGGTCAACGAGTAGAAGTCATAAAGGAGGAAACACAAAAATCCCTTAAAGAATTACAGGAAAACACAAACAAGCAACTGAAAGACCTGAGCAAAACCATACAGAATCTAAAAACAGAAGTAGAAACAACTAAGCAATCGCAAAGGGAGACAATGTTGGAGATAGAAAACCTTGGGAAGAAATCAGGAGTCATAGATGCAAATATCAACAATAGAATACAAGAGATAGAAGACAGAATCTCAGATGCTGAAGATACCATAGGAACCATGGATTCAACAATTAAAGAAAATGCAAAATGCAAAAAGCTGGTAACCCAAAACATTCAGGAAATCCAGGACACAATGAGAAGACCAAACCTAAGGATTATAGGGATAGATGAGAATGAAGATCTACAACTTAAAGGGCCAGCAAATATCTTCTACAAAATTATGGAAGAAAATTTCCCCAACCTAAAGAGAGAGATGCCCATGAATATACAAGAAGCCTATACAACACCAAATAGACTGGACCAGAACAGAAATACTTCCCGTCACATAATAATCAAAACCCCAAATGTACTAAACAAAGAAAGAATATTAAAGGCAGTAAGAGAAAAAGGACAAGTAACATATAAAGGAAGACCTATCAGAATTATACCAGACTTCTCACCTGAGACCATGAAAGCTAGAAGATCCTGGGCAGACCTCATGCAGACCCTAAGAGAACACAAACTTCAGCCAAGACTACTATACCCAGCAAAACTCTCAATTGCCATAGATGGGGAAACCAAGATATTCCACGACAAAACCAAATTTGCAAGATACTTATCTACAAACCCAGCCCCACAAAGGATAATAGGGGAAAAATACCAACACAAGGGGGGAAACAACACCCCAGAAGAAACAAGATAGAAACCCCATCTCATCCAACCCAAAAGAAGAGAACCACTCAAATACAAATAATAATAACAATTCCCAAAATGTCAGGAACTAATAATTACTATTCCTTAATATCTCTTAATATCAATGGACTCAATTCCCCAATCAAAAGACACAGACTAACAGACTGGATA
The DNA here is from genome assembly GCA_964023405.1 of Apodemus agrarius. Lineage (NCBI taxonomy): Eukaryota > Metazoa > Chordata > Mammalia > Rodentia > Muridae > Apodemus > Apodemus agrarius. The sequence continues at coordinate 88,189,061 of OZ030018.1, read as the reverse complement.
CGGAAACAGGACCCTACATTTTGCTGCATACAGGAAACACATCTCAGTGTCAAAGACAAACACCACCTTAGAGTAAAAGGCTGGAAGACAGTTCTACAAGCAAATGGTCCCAGGAAACAAGCTGGAGTAGCCATTCTAATATCAGATAAAATCGACTTTCAACCTAAAGTCATCAAAAGAGACACAGAAGGTCACTTCCTGCTTGTCAAAGGGAAAATCCACCAAGAAGAATTCTCAATACTGAACATCTATGCGCCAAATGCAAGGGCACCCTCATTCGTAAAAGAAACTTTACTAAAGCTTAAAGCACACATCACACCTAACACAATGATTGTAGGTGACTTCAACACTCCACTCTCCTCAATGGACCGATCAGGAAAGCAGAAACTAAACAGGGACACAGTGAAACTAATTGAAGCTTTGGACCAATTGGATTTAACAGATATATATAGAACATTCCATCCTAAAACAAAAGAGTATACCTTTTTCTCAGCACCGCACGGTACCTTCTCAAAAATTGATCATATAATTGGTCACAAGACAGACCTCAACAAATACAAGAAGACCGAACTAATCCCATGTCTCCTATCGGATCACTATGGAGTAAAAGTGGTCTTCAATAGCAAGAACAACAACAGAAAGCCCACATACACATGGAAACTGAACAATACTCTACTCAATGACACCCTGGTCAAGGAAGAAATAAAGAAAGAAATCAAAGACTTTTTAGACTTCAATGAAAATGAAGGTACGACCTACCCAAATCTCTGGGATACAATGAAAGCAGTGCTAAGAGGAAAACTCATAGCCCTGAGTGCCTCCAAAAAGAAACTGGAAAGAGCATACACTAGCAACTTAACAGCACACCTGAAGGCGCTGGAACAAAAAGAAGCTAACTCACCCAGGAGGAGTAGAAGAGAGGAAATCATCAAACTAAGGGCTGAAATCAATCAAGCAGAAACAAAGAGAACCATACAAAGAATCAACAAAACCAAGAGCTGGTTCTTCGAGAAAATCAACAAGATAGATAAACCCTTAGCTAGACTAACCAAAGGGCACAGAGATAGTATCCAAATTAACAAAATTAAAAATGAAAAGGGGGATATAACAACAGAAACAGAGGAAATTCAAAAGATCATCAGATCCTACTACAAAGGCCTATACTCAAAACAACTGGAGAATCTGGAGGAAATGGACAATTTCCTAGACAGATACCAAATACCAAAATTAAATCAGCATCAAGTAGACCAGCTAAACAGTCCCATAACCCTTAAAGAAATAGAAGGGGTTATAGAAAGCCTCCCAACCAAAAAAAGTACCGGACAAGATGGTTTTAGTGCAGAATTCTACCAGACCTTCAAAGAAGACTTAACACCAATACTCTTCAAACTATTCCACAAAATAGAGACAGAAGGGACACTGCCCAACTCGTTCTTCGAAACCACAATTACGCTGATACCTAAACCACAAAAAGATCCAACAAAGAAAGAGAACTACAGGCCAATTTCTCTTATGAATATAGATGCAAAAATACTAAATAAAATTCTTGCCAACTGAATCCAAGAGCATATCAAAACGATCATTCACCATGATCAAGTAGGCTTCATTCCAGGAATGCAGGGATGGTTCAATATACGGAAATCCATCAATGTAATCCACTACATAAACAAACTAAAAGAAAAAAACCACATGGTCATCTCATTAGATGCTGAAAAAGCATTTGACAAAATTCAGCATCCTTTCATGCTAAAAGTCTTGGAAAGAGCAGGAATTCAAGGCCCATATCTAAACATAGTAAAAGCAATCTACAGCAAACCAGTAGCCAACATCAAAATAAATGGAGAGAAACTTGAAGCAATTCCACTAAAATCAGGGACTAGACAAGGCTGTCCTCTCTCTCCATATCTTTTCAATATAGTACTTGAAGTTCTAGCGAGAGCAATCAGACAACATAAGGAAGTCAAAGGGATACAAATTGGAAAGGAAGAAGTCAAAGTATCATTATTTGCAGATGATATGATAGTCTACTTAAGCGATCCAAAAAACTCCACCAGAGAACTTCTACAGCTGATAAACAACTTCAGCAATGTGGCTGGTTATAAAATTAACTCAAGCAAATCAGTAGCCTTCTTGTACTCAAAGGACAAGCAGGCTGAGAAAGAAGTTAGGGAAATAACACCCTTCACAATAGCCACAAACAACATAAAGTACCTTGGCGTAACTCTAACCAAACAAGTGAAAGATCTGTATGACAGGAACTTCAAGTCCCTGAAGAAAGAAATCGAAGAAGACCTCAGGAGATGGAAAAATATTTCTTGCTCCTGGATTGGCAGGATCAATATAGTAAAAATGGCCATCTTGCCAAAAGCAATCTACAGATTCAATGCAATCCCCATCAAAATCCCAAATCAATTCTTCATAGATCTAGAAAGAGCAATTCTCAAATTCATCTGGAGGAACAAAAAACCCAGGATAGCTAAAACTATTCTCAACAATAAAAGGACTTCTGGGGGAATCAATATCCCTGACCTCAAGCAGTACTACAGAGCAATTGTGTTAAAAACTGCATGGTATTGGTACAGCAACAGGCAGGTAGATCAATGGAATAGGATTGAAGACCCAGAAATGAACCCACAGACTTATGGTCACTTGATCTTTGATAAAGGAGCCACAACCATCCGGTGGAAAAAAGATAGCCTTTTCAACAAATGGTGCTGGTTCAACTGGAGGTCAACATGCAGAAGAATGCGAATTGACCCACTCTTATCTCCTTGTACTAAGATCAACTCCAAGTGGATCAAGGACCTCCACATAAAACCAGACACACTGAAACTATTAGAAAAGAAACTTGGGAAGACCCTGGAGGACATGGGCACAGGGGTAAAGTTCCTGAACAGAACACCAATAGCTTATGCTCTAAGATCAAGAATTGACAAATGGGACCTCATAAAATTACAAAGTTTCTGTAAGGCAAAGGACACTGTCAGAAGGACAAAACGGCAACCAACAACGTGGGAAAAGATCTTTACCAACCCCACATCCGACAGAGGGCTAATATCCAATATATACAAAGAACTCAAGAAGTTAGACCCCAAAGAACCAAATAACCCTATCAAAAAATGGGGTACAGAGCTAAACAAAGAATTTTCACCAGAAGAAATTCGGATGGCCGAGAAACACCTTAAGAGATGTTCAACATCATTAGTCATCAGGGAAATGCAAATCAAAACAACCCTGAGATTCCACCTCACTCCAGTCAGAATGGCTAAGATTAAAAACTCGAGAGACAACAAGTGCTGGCGAGGATGTGGAGAAAGAGGAACACTCCTCCACTGCTGGTGGGATTGCAAAATGGTAAAACCACTCTGGAAATCAGTGTGGCGGTTCCTCAGAAAATTGGGCATGCCACTCCCAGAAGACCCTGGCATACCACTCCTGGGCATATACCCAGAGCATTCCTCTGCATACAACAAAGACACATGCTCCTCTATGTTTATAGCAGCCTTGTTTATAATAGCCAGAAATTGGAAGGAGCCCAGATATCCCTCAAAGGAGGAATGGATACAGAAAATGTGGTATATTTATACAATGGAGTACTACTCAGCAATTAAAAATAATGAATTCATGCAATTTGTAGGTAAATGGTTAGATCTGGAAACTATCATCCTAAGTGAGCTAACCCAATCACAAAAGAATACACACGAAATGCAATCACTGATAAGTGGATATTAATGAGCCCAGAAGCCCTAAATACTCAAGGCACAATTAGCAAGTCAAATGACTCTCAAGAAGAAAAAAAGGAGAGGACCCTGGGCCTGTAAAGATTGGATCCAGTATTGTAGACCCAGAACAGAGAAATCGTGGGGGGGGGGGAAGAGTGGGGAATAGCATGGGGGGGGGGAGAGGAATTATGGGACATATGGTGGGGGGTAACTGGGAAAGGGGAAAGCCTTTGGAATGTAAACAAAAATATAGAAAATAAAAAAAATTTAAAAAAAAAGAGAAGACAAATTAGTATATATAAAAGTAAACTCTTTTATATGCACTTATCTCTTAGCTGTGTTCAGTTGTTCCATGCATGAAAAATGGCATAAGCATAAACAGGAGCAGGTCTCAGTTTCACAGTCACCATTAGAAGTCAAATTTTATGTGTATCTTTTCTGTGGTATAATCCAAAAGTCTAGTCTAGCAAGAACCACCAAGAAAAATATCATTGGATATAAGCAGAAAGTTTTCTGAAATTACCTGTACCTGCTCTCAAAAAAGGACAGCTACTTTCTGGAATCCTGTGGTCTCATGGGAAATAACATTATAAAGTGAACAGAACTAAATAATAACAGGGATGGCACTGGGTTAAAAGACCTTCTAACTCTATAGATGTATGCAGCTGATTTTCATGGGCAATCAACTGTTTTTCAAATTCAAATTTGTATACTCTTTTCAGTCTTAGCCTATGTTCTCATTGATATGTCTCTCATGTCATAGATAGATACTTACAGGGTGAATGGCCCAACTGTAAACCTGTCAACTGTAGCTTGTTCTGTTCCTACTCAGAGTACAGCTTAATCTCTTGGTTTGCTTTCTTGTCTACTCAGAAATCTAAAATTATTTATGTATCATTATATATATATCACAATATGTATATATATTGCTGCTAAGTCAGCTCAAAGTTTACTATTATGCAACTTTTTTCCTTTTGTTTCTATACAAGTACAAACACAAATATTAAGCATTTTGTAGTGGTTTTGACATATAAGCTATAGCAGAAATAATTTTAAGGATTTACATTAAGTTTTACAATACTATCAATAACTGATCATGACCCAATTATAAATGTAGGTTATAGTATTTGCATATACTTGTTGAAGTAACACCCTGTATCTCAAAACCAAATCTCTGTTTCTCTGGGCTGTCATATTACAGAAACACCATACATATGGGTGCCTTATAACAACAGAAATTTATTTCTAAATAGTCAGAAGTCCAAGGTCAAGGTGATAACAGATCCAGTTCCTGAGGAAAGCCAGTCTCCCATTAACCATCTGCTGTCCTTTTGCTACATTAACATGGAGCAAAGAAAGAAGCTTCTCTGGGATTTCTTTTATCAAAACACAAAACCAAGGCTTGAGGCTTCTGTATAATGACCAAATCACCCAAGGTTGCATCTTGAAATTTTGCCATAACTTTGACAAATGGCTTTCAACATATTTAAAGCATGCATATTCATACACTAATATCATGGAACTTGCCACAATTTCTTTGGGTCCTAAGGAGTCATGCTGATCCTGAAAGGATTTCCTTATACTTGATGTGCACTCTCCAAAACATATCTTATCTCCAGGATACAGAGGGCCATTCTTGTGTTTCATCTTCATCAACACCATAGCATGTCTAAGAGAGATAACACAACTAGTCTCAGAACTTGCTCAGTGTTACCAGGCCACCCTAGCCAGACTGGGAAAATTACTCATTGGACAAAGAAGCTTGTATTCCCCAAATGTTACAAGAGCAAGTTTTAAATATAAAATATTCAATACCTATATCCAACAGGATGGTTGGTTCCTTGGCAGACTATGTACTGGTTAGGTAGGAGTGTCCTCAGCTAACTCTGTGGTAAAAGGTCTAAGTTTGCTTTAGAGGAGCCTCTTCTAGTGTACTCTGCTCCTGGGAAACTCTGGTGTGTTTTATACTGGATGACACCATTGATACATGAGTATCTCATCCCACATAGAGAGACGTTCAACAATGCTGTTCTCAACTAAACAGAATTTCTTTTCCAGAGCTGCTCTTTCCAGTTTGCTCCTCTGAGCAACAAAGGAAGACAGAACTTCTCAAAATGAATGGATTCTAATTCTCCCAGGACAGAACAATTACAGAGCTTTTAAAGAAAACATTCCAAGGACCCTTTCCCAGAATCCTTATGAACCAGACTTTTCTAGGGCAGAGCTTGGAGATCTTTAATTTTCAAAATCTCTCATGGGTGCTCCATTGACACAGAGGACACAGGTTTCATTCATTCCCCCTTATGTTTGTCTCACATTATGCAGCAGAAACTGCTTTTAAATGCCCACTAATTTTTTCCAGGGTACCTTGTTAGTCATACAGATAACCTGTAAGGATTTCCAGAATATTCACCAGGAATGTAGAGGGACCTCACTTTTAAGTCTCAGGTAGTACAAAGATGTAAGCCTGTGGCCTTGTCCAAAGCTAGGAGTCTAGTGTCCCCTTGACAAACAGATAGCTCTAGGAATTTCTGGTCAATGGGTTAGCAGGAAACCCTAGGCCACTCAAGTGAGATCCTGGATACTAGAGACATGTGTAGCATGATGAGAAGCTGTCTACTTGGAGATAAAGGGTATTGTCTAGAACTATCTCCTTCTCAAGAAGTCAGGGACTTGTAGGCACACAGTTTTGTTTCACATTATTAAATCTGCTTCTGGGGCAAAATAGAAAGAATTTTTAAGTTTGTTTCACAAAGAACAACTTTTACATCCAGGGATGTAGATGAAATCCTTCTTATTTTGCCTGCTCTTCCTCCTTTTCATCTCTTTCCCTTCTCTCCCTATTCACTGCAAGTCTCTAAGGCAGAAATCATTATCCAGGCAAAAGAAGGAGTGTGTGTGCTGTGGCCTTCCCAAGGAGGCCTGTGGGTTTGGGCCAGGAGCAGGAATTCCCCACACAGACAGCAAGTCGGCTGCTGGGGATGAACTCGCCAGCTCTACAGAAAGACCCTCTGTTCCCAAGCACCAAGGTGTTCTGGAGGCTGCAGAAGGAGGGACTGTTTGAAAGAGGGTGTTTTTTTCCCTAGAATACACAGCGATCCTATTTCCTTAGGGGTGCAGTAAAAACTAGCCATGACTAGATTGCCAAATGTAGCTAAAAGTCAGAAAGGATATTTATCTCCTCAGGCTAGAGTTGTTGGGATGGATCTCTGGGACCAACTTTAAATACTCAATAAATCAAAATAAAAGATCAAAATAAAAAAGCATTTGCTAAGCATGTTTGGAAAGAGCACTTTTATGTTGCTATTTTTCTTGCTCTGTGATTTTCTGGCTTTTTAATCTAATAAGAAATGTATTTGAGGTGGGAAAAATAGTAAAGGAAAAGGTAATTGATTCTTGGAGCTTTTACTCTCAAGAGATTTTCAGGTGAAAAAAAATCAATAACTAAATCTAAACTCATTTGTTTTATTAAGTGTAAAACACAAACAAACAAAAACTGGAAACAATCCCCAAAGGCACATGAATGATTAACAAAAAACCCTACTGATCAGTATTTGTTTCTCTTTCATTAAAATGTAAGGACTGATTTCCTGGGAAGCCCCATCAATAATGTTAACAACTATGAACACATGTGAGCATGTGACTTGTTGGAATGCACAAGGAGATACTTCCCAGAACCTGGTCTCTGGTGCATAATGTGCAAGTGTGTTATTTGTTTAAGAGAATGACATTGCACAACAAAGTTTAGGAGGCCCTTTGTAGATTAGAGGATGTCTCTTGCTGTAGCTTGGCTTAATCTTCTGGACAGCCACAAAACTTCTTCTTCTGCTAAAACATACAACTGGGGACTGGCTGCCTCTTCTGAGTCCAAAGCAGACAAGCAAGTGCTGCAGCTGTTCTTCCTGTGGGTGGGGCTTCACCTACTTGCACTTCCGTAAGCCTACAATGGACACAAGCATGCCAACCAGTGTCTCTTAGAACTTTGCAGACTGAGCCATAACCTCAGGATCCAATGGCTATATTTGTAGATAACTTTAATGACATAATTAGGTTAAATGAGTTCATTAGGGTGTATCTAAGTCAATAGGACTGGATATGTCAACATGCCTTTGCTGGAAGACTTGAAAACATAGACACATAACAGGGAGGATCATATGAAACACAGAGGTGATGGGAGGATGACCATAGGGAAGTCCAGGAGAGAAGTCTCTAAGGTTGCATCAGCCTTGCCAACACTTCCACCTTGGACTGCAAAACAATAGATTTCTATTATTTAATCCATCTGGCCCTTGGTAGTGATAGCCCAAGCAGTTGATATAATTTTGAACAAAGTCTAGGATACCTGCTCTCAAGCTTTAAATAAAAAAGGCAGAAGTTCTGCTATAGGCACAGATAAATCTGCCTCACTCTGGGATGGCAGTGAGGATACATTTAGTATCTAGCATAAAATGTGGTAAAACACACAAAGCAAGCAAGCATGCTCATGAGGCTTCAGATGCATAAACACAGAGCTGCTTTCAGATGGCAAGACTCTGGTGTTCACTTGAGCATGTCTTTGCAAGAGAAAGCCTGCTTGCTTTCTAACACAAATAATAATGAAGGCCAAATCTGTACCTAAGCCAAGAAATAAAAGCCTACAAGCCGGATTTGAGCAAGGTCTAGCTCTCAAATAACAGTGTATACATGTCTGTCAAAAACACTCATCAATAGGGCATTTGGAAATAGAATGCGTTTTTTACCTCAAAAGCTCTGTCTACATCCATCTTCCAAGGGAAACAGCTTTTCAGAGACTGTGAACTGATAAGAAATGGCAAATGATAAATGGAACTTTCATGGTAAAATCCAAGAAGAGGGTAAAATAAAGCCCCTAAGGATAAAAAGGCCAGGAAACTGTCTGGGGCATTATATAGGCAAACGTATTCCTTCTAAAACGCACACTCACTCATACACACACACACACACACACACACACACACACACACATACATACACAGAGGACTCCAGGTAAACATGTAATTCATATGGAAGAGGAAACATTATCAACCCACTTAGAATGGAATCAGCAGTCTCTCAGTTATTGTGTCCTATCCTCTAGTTTGTAATACTACTGAGAAGGTTCTGTTACTTTGCAATCTCTCAGCCTTGGTTTCCCAAATGTAGAACACAACAAATCGAGTAGTATGCACTCAGTAGGGTTGCTTTCACAAAGATGAGGTGCTGAAACAGTTGGTTAGCACAGACCACAAAGCACAGTGTAGGGCAATCACTAAAGGGAGCTTTAAACAAAATAGGAACAGGAGCAAGAGAGAGAGGAAGGGCAGGTACAAGTGATGTGAAAGCAGGTTTTAATTGGGACCGGGAGGAAAATGAATGTAGAAAAGGGAAAAGGGTAAAATAAAAGTAATTATGTCTGGAAAAGTTATAAAAATCATCTATTTCATAAAATTATATATAATTCATATAACAAACATATAGTTCTAATGAAAATTTCCCATTTTGGCTATCAATGCCAACCCACCAAATAAAGTATCAAACAAAAATCCCAACACCAGACATATGAAGACCCCTTCTCAAGAAATGACCAAAACAATATAGATTATTGCTTTAACCTTGTTGGTCACTCAGAGGTGAATAGTAAGTGCCTATGTATGAAGACAGCAGGGCATTTAGACACAGAGATCAGAGATCCATGCTGCATCTAATTTGAAAGTTTTCTCCCTGAAAACTAGTTTTCATGGTACCAGAAGCCACCATGCAATATTCCAAGGAAGGGAAACAATCAATAGTTTTACCCAGCTTTGATGATTATGAGCCATAACAACAAGCAGCATGGCATGATAAAGTTTACAGTAGTGACATGTATATCTTAGTGGTAGTCAATGACTCTTAATTGGACTTGAGTTCAACATGAAGAAAGTAATGTTTGGTACTAGGAAACCTAACCAACTATCTAGTGCTAATGAAGTTGTAGATCTTGGAGAAGAATCCATAACCACTACTTGACTAAACCAGTATAATTACTTTTAAAATATTTACCCTTATACCCACAGATTGAAACCATTAAAAACCATAACTGTCAAAATGCAGAGAACAAAAGATTGTGTGGTACCAAATCCCATCTCATACATAGACATCACAATTCTTATACTTAAGGTTTTGGAACTATTGTGAAAGATGGGGCAGAAAGATTGTAAGAAGCAGAGGAACAAAAAGTTAGCTGCAACCTCACTAGCCCCAGGAAATTGGATGTTTCAAGGCATGATTTACCTCCTGTAGAGTGGGCTTTAAGTCTAATTAAACAACTGTTAATTACCATCAACATATGAATGCCACTTGCTACATCTTTACGGATTTCTTGCCATACTGATCATTGTGGATCATGGGTATTGCTGATGAATAGAACTATTAATTGCTTCTCTTCTGTAGCAGTTTTTATTTCCTCTTAGCCTGGAAGTTAGACTATATGGATGGTGGTTGCTATAGATTAGATTCAGCTCTAGTAATCTGAATCCTGCATCCTATGTGAAGTGTCTTCAGCAACAAGAGTTTACCTTTAACCTCTGAGGGACAATCAAGAGGAATGACAATGTTCTATACTATTTTGGAAATCCCCTTGGAAAACCTGCCAAACTAGTCTAAAGAAAATTTCTTATGTCTGGTACTGGTGCATTTATCAATCTTTGGTTCTTGTGGGGATCATTGTCAATCTAATAATAAAATTACATTTGAAATATAATATACATATATATGTGTGTAATGTGTGTAAATGTCTATATGAATATATATACACATGTATATGATATGTATATGTACAGATGTATATACATGTATATGAGTATATATGTGTATTTATGTGTATGTGAATATATACATATATATGTGCATATGTGTATAGTGTATACATGTATATATGATACATATCATTTAAGATGTGTATGCACATTTGTTATATGTATTGTCTATAATTTAGGTAAGTATAAAGTGATTCATTGAGGCTTTATCAAACATCCTTGGTGATATTCTTCTTTCTCCTTCTGAATTGCCTTCATCTTATTTCACCTGTTAGAGACCTTCATTTTCATATCTGCTTTTGTAGAGTCCCTAAAATAAGTAGCTAAAGCTTAAGCACAGATGTTGCAGAATCCATAATACCTCATGGTCAGCCATAGTTATTTCTAACTTCATCAATCCTATGTATTCTTGCAGAAAGCAAGCTTTATTATCCTCATATGGATAATAAAGCACTGCCAAAGTAGTTACTCTTCCTAACTTGGCACCTCTTACCCACACTTTGCATCTGGCTCAGCCTTGTGACTTGAACAAGTAGAATGTGTCAGTCACTGATGACATGGCTTCAAAGAGCGCAACATCCATTCAGGCTCTTTCTGCTATATGAAAGACTGAGCTTCCCTGGAGTTGAAAAATGAGGACCTGGTGAAAGAAACCAACCCAAGGCAGTATGAAGCCTTTAAGAGTTAAGCAGGCAAATTATCTCCATCCTGTAGGGATAAAACTATGCATACAAGGAATCTGAGACAGCACTCATGGAATTAAATGCTAAAACAGATTGTGATTTTGAGCTGCCAGTTTATTATTATTATTATTATTATTATTATTATTATTATTATTATTTTGTAGAATTAAGGTAGTGTCAGAACTTTTCTTCAGATATGGGACCCTTCTCATGCATTTTCAAACATGTCTTGCCAGGACCTAACTCAGGGATAAGGCTGAGATCTTCTACTTATTGTTTGCTGCCCAGATTTCTTTTGCATCGTCAGTGATCTATGTGCCTGAGGTTTATGTTGCAGACGTTGCCTTCCAGGGAAGCTTCCACTAACCCTTTTGCTTACTTCCCTGCCCAACACAACTGTTGTCAAACATAGCCGATATGTTAACTTTGTTTATTCACTATCACACATAACAGAACTCTGTAGGATTACCTCCCAATGATATACTATCAAGGACACAGACTGATATATTAAACTGTATTAGCTTAGAGAGTGTTGACTACTATAACAAAAAGACCCAAAGCAATAATATAGGCCTTTCTCAGAAAGTCAAAATACACTTTTCAGATCACAGAATGCACAAACCTTATTTTTCCATCCACTTCTTCTAATACACTTTCTAAGATGGACTCAGGTGCCAGGAAATTACCTTGTCTTAACTTCAGGGAAGGAGAAAACGGATGTAGTTGGATAGCTTATGTCACAGAATGGGGTGGCAAAAATGACTTCTGATCTCTTAGTTATTTCTATTGATCAGGCCTTCTAAAGCTGTGATCTAGCTGGGTAGATGTGTACTCAGCTACATGGCCATGACCATAGCAAAAAAAGATTTTTGAGTACCAGCAAGTAATTTTGCCTTCATTCCTCACAAACAAATTCCTTTTCCAGGAATGATTACTATGAATTCATAATAAAAAGGAGAACTAAAAGATGTCCTGCTTCTCTGATGTCCCCTGGGCTTCATTAATAGACATGATAGATCAGTTGGTGTGTTCCATAATCAGCAGTGAAAAAGCATCCAGACCCATAGAGCATCTGAAAGGGAACATAATCTACACAAACACAAAACTTGATTGAAGTCTGGTTTTACAACTGGCTGGTTTGTTTGTGGGCTAATCCATTAACTATTTTCACCATCTTCTGTTTCTATAATAATCCCATGATCTCTTCAGGAGCTATGTTGAGATACCTGTTAAAAGTATACAGGAACTCAAAACGCAATGGTAATGTTCTCTGAACCAATATGGTAAGGCACCAAACAAGCAGCTAAGTACTTTCTGATACTGTAGTCATGTCAGAACATGGTGCAGGAATGGAGTCATGTGAGGAGAATTCTTAGAAAACTCTAAGAAAACAATACAAGAGTCTTGTTACCTCAGTTTCTTAAAAACATGGAATTGTTCTTAGAATGTTTTCATGCTCCTCCAAGGTAGTGGATAGGAGTGAGTTTACTTTAGATTGCTGATTATTGCTTGCTGTTATTAATTATGCCTCTATGGAAAAACATGTTTGTTTTTATCATGTGTGGCTTGTCCTCATGATTGTATACAGCTTGAACACATGAGATGGTTATTTAGGTGGCCCTACTGAACCCTAAGAGTATAAAGTATTTCTGATTCTAAATAAATGAGAGCTTTGTCCACCTCATTTATTAGCTCCATTCTCCCAGGTCCCACTGTCTGTAGAGTGATGACATAATCATACCTATCATATTTGGAGAAAGAAGAAAGATGTCTGCGGACATTGTCTCATATTAAAGATGCGACACTGAACATTAAGTGATGACTTTCTTAATGTGGTGATAACGGTAAATACTAGTAATATATTTAATTGGTGTACACACACACAGGGCAAGCATGCTTAGAGATCTGTGAATCCATTGAAAGGGGAACAGCAAATGCATAGGAATTATTCTGTCCAAAAGCTGATTCAGCATAAATCACACTCTTCACAACTTGATTGGCAGTTTCTTCTACAGTGAAACTGTGGGTTTTCCTCAGAGACTCATAGTAACAATTCCCCAGCAACTTAGTTAAGACAAAAACTCCAAACTGCTTCAAGATTGTTTTTATGAGTCTCATAATGCTTTGTAGGGGCTGGTCATGCTCTGCAAAGAGTGGCTGTCTTATAGCCTGGTCTTGTCCTCTGTATCTTAAAGGACTATAATCAATCAGGTACCTTAAAGAGAATTCAAATTCTATTCAAAAACACAACACTATGTCATTTTAGAAATCCAGAGACTCTCAATTTTGAGTTTCTCTAAACCTAAAACTAATTACTTTAATAATCCAAGCGGGAAGATCCAGGGCACAGTCACAATCACATCAAAGCAAACAAATATCTAACAGTCTAAATCAAATCCTGTAGCCCAATATTCTGAAACTGGGATTCACTTAAGATTGTCTTGGCTCCAGAGGACTTAGAGCTCTACACCCCAAGCTCTATGGTCTTCAAAATGCATAGAGTGTCTCATATGCTTAGGCTTACTCTACAATCTACCTGCAATTGTTATCACAGACATCCTGTGGCTCTTACATCGTCAGTGTGCTAGGATTTCTCCTACAACTAGGCTGCACATTCTCCAATGACCTCTCTTCAGGCACTCTAATTCCATCATACTGTGCCATGTTTCAGCTACTCTTTATAACCTTTTCACTCCTGTGTTTTCTACCCCAATTGTAGCTGCTCCTTTAACATTGGCCTCTCGTGGCCTTGTACTAAGTTAAGCATCAACTTCTTTGCATAGCCCTTGAAGCTTGATATTTTCATCCTGCTAAAACCAATAGTACATGGAAAGCACATTCACATGACCAAGTTTGGCTACCAGCTTATATACATCTTTAACCTCTTCTGGATCACAGATATTTATGCTGACCCTAAGAAAATGTTTCTCAGAAGATTTCACCTCAATGCGTGGCTAACAGATGTATGCAACTCTAGTCCAGGAGAATCTGGTGCCTCTGGCCACATGGTTATGCTTGTGCACATCCTCATACACAGGCATGTATGGACATAATTTTTAAATGATAAAAAACTCTTAAAAATTAAAACTTCACATACAGAATAAGAACTACTGATACATGAATTATTCTGCAGTCAGACTATGTTTTTATTTAAATGCATAACTCTCTAAGCCCATGAGAAGAAAAGTTTTTAATTATTTGAAGTTAAAAGTATATGATTCCCAGTTATTTGCCAGCAGTCCAGTCCAGTTCCGGAAATTTTTATTAATGATAAGCCATTGGCAGCTTTCAAGTAGACAGCAAATGTAATCACTCTGCTGAGTGGACTATTACCTACTATTGTTCTGGTTAACTGCTAATTCCATAACAAATCCTATAGCTAGCAGCAAATACTTCCCTACCGCCACAGTTAGCTTCTCAATTGCCTGAATACCATCTATAAATATGAACCATTTAATAACTATGTGATTCTAAATCCATATCTCTAGCCCCTTTCTTCTTTTATTTTTTTTATTTTCTTATTTGATATATTCTTTATCTACATTTCAAATGATTTCCTCCTTCCTGGTTCTCCCTTCCCCAGAAAATTCCATAAGCCATCTCCCTTCCCTGTTCCCCAATCCACTCTCTCCTGCTTCCTTGTCCTGGTATCGCCCAACACTGTGGCATGGAGCCTTTCCAGGACCAAGGGCCTCTCCTCTCTTTGATGTCCAACAAGTCCATCCTCTGTTGCCTATGCGTCTGGAGCCATGTAGACCCTTTGTTCTTTCATTCACTGTACATCAGAATGAGTCATGCTTGTTTCATAGGTCCACACTTCTGGATTAATTAATACAGCTTGAGAGACTCCAAAGACATATCAATTGTGAAGTTCCATTGGCATAGAATAAAATATACGTATTTTCCAAAGTTCAGATACTTTGGGGGAAAATTGCAAAAACAGTAGCCTATGTACTATGATCTCTTGCCTACGGTGGGCATTGAACAGCCATGTGTATGTAATCATATTTTTATAAGCAGCTCTTAGATTTTCCAAACTGAAAACTTGACTTCATCAAGAACTATTTCACCATGGATAATGAAGAAAGAAACTGTGTGTGTTACCTTCTCATTCTCATGGCATGTAAAATTGAATACTTTATTAAAGAACTGTTTGACTCTAAATCTTCAAGGGAAGCTGTGAATTCAGCCAAGAATGTAAGAAAGAATAAAAGTCTAGTATCTCAAGTCAATACTGTTAATTCTACGAAATCAAATATCATCATGATCAAACCTGACTTTGACCTGTCATATGATGTCCCTTTAATAGTTCTGGTTGGGCTTTTTTGATATGATTTCACCCTTATTTGGGTGCAAATGAAGATAGTTATGTGTTCAAATTAAATATAAATGGAAAGAAAAACATAAAATTCACATGATTTCAAGGTCATAATCAAGTGTGCACTTGAACATAAGCTGCAACACTAAAGGGATATTTACATACCTTTTGTAAACATTAAGATGATTTTTATCAGTATATTAGCTTTCTTTCACCAAAACAAGTATCTTAGATAACCAATATATAAAGAAACAAATCATTGAAGTAGTTGTTTATAGCTAGCACATAATGGCAGGAGCCTGTGGTGTAGTAAATCTGCTCATCCCAGAAGAAAAGAATGATAGGCAGAGAAGGGACTGACCTCTCTCTACTCCTCTCAAGGGAATGCCTCAGTTATACAAAACCTTCTACTATGTCACACTGTGTGAAGTATCCACATCTCTTAGTTGCTCTATGATAAGGACTAACACTTTTATACATGGGCTTAGGAAATATTCTACACCAGAATTACAGCAGTCATAAAGAATATATTTCTTTTATGTGACAGAATGGTTCACTATGATTTTTCCAGGGTAGAAAGGGCAAATTGTAAGGATTCAGCTGACCTATACAGAATGACTTTGCTTGTTTGAAGGTTAGGACTGAGGCTTTGTGCTGAAGAATATGCAGGGTGTGATGAGGAACAAAAAATTTTAATTTTTCACAAAACTCAAATTGGTGGTCTGTAGTATTTTCATGTATTGACAAAACATCTCAAATAAATATAATTACCCTGACAAAGATGTGTTGAGGTTGTTTTCATAGCTCAAAGAAATGAGGTGCACACAATTCATGCAGCTTTCTTTAATTCAATGTTACCTTAGGAAGAAGAGGAGGTTTCTTTCAAATATTGTTTGAAGGTTAAGAGATGTTTGTCCCTTGCTTGCTTTAATCTCAACAGTCTTCAACACTGACCCTACTTTTTTTTTTTTTCAGATTAAGTGGACAGGGCCTGGTGAAATTAGCAATTATCTCAACTATATGCGCCTTCCAGGGGCATCCAATGTGTACTATCTCCCAAGATGCTGGGACACACTCATTATGTGTTCACCATCAGTGGGAAACTGACCCCCAAGCCACACACCTGGCCTGCCAACTTGTGCCCCCATCAGTGGAAGCCAATCCATAAGCACCACTTATGCCCATGACTTTGTCATTAACCTGCTCCCTGGCTTTCACAGCTTCAACTCTGTAACATAAGGAACAAAATCTAGGATTTTTATGGGAAGCAAGACCACAGTATTTCTAGTCCTTGTTTGCTTCTGCCGTATCAGAGCCTCTCAGCTTCGAGATGTAAGAACATTGGCGTCATTCATATTGCTCAACAGTTTTCAATTTTCTTTAAGGAGGAACAGTCCTTGGAGTTACCCAGGGTTCTTAATTCTAGGTTCAAACAGCATTGCAATTATTTCTACAAATAAAATAGTAAACGAAAACTAAGGATACCAGTACTGGTACTATTTCATTTAGAGCTGTTCCTTATTCTTAGCATAATTTCTATTTTCAGTTTGAAAAGGACATTGTTTATAACAAACTACTGCAATTCCCCAGCCTTTGAGCTCTGAAGTTTCATGCTGAGATAGCCCATTCACTTGTGTCTAAATTCAAGTAGAGTATCTCATGTGTTGTTGAGTAAAGCAAAAAGTATTACAACACTTCTCTCTGAGTGCCTCTCTCTCTCTCTCTCTCTCTCTCTCTCTCTCTCTCTCTCTCTCTCTCTCTCCTCTTTCTCTTTCTCTCCAACAAAGCCAGAACTTCTCCTACAAATAAGCAAAGGATCAATTTTAATGGGATTTTTTAAAAAGTATACTTTCGTTATAACCCATACCTAAGTGAAAAACTTCCATATAAGAGTATGTATCTTTAATTAAGGAACTTAAAATCTGACACTGACCTTTTGCAAATTTGACTGAAAACTCTCACTCCACGGGGGGGGGGGGAGAGAGAGAGAGAGAGAGAGAGAGAGAGAGAAGGGGAGGGGAGGGGAGGGGAGGGGAGAGGAGAGGGGGAGGGAGGGAGGGAGGGAGGGAGGGAGAGAGAGAGAGAGAGAGAGAGAGAGAGAGAGAGAGAGAGAGAAAGTGGAGGAGGGAGAGAGAGAGAGAGAAAGTGGAGGTGGAAGAGTGAGAGTGAGAGAGATCTACTTTCTCTGTAATAGTTTGAACCTTAACTGTTCAGACTCCCTTCTGATAATTGCTTGAATCTACTTTCCTCCAGCACCCCCGCAGATCTCCTTGAAAACCCAAAATCGCTCTTGGGCTCATCACACAAAATATCTATCCAACTTCACCCTACTCTTCTGATTATGATGCAGTCTTGAGAAGCTGTGAACCGAAATGACAAGTAAAAATAAAAATTTTCAACATGGCAAACAATACAGTCTGCAAAGTGTCAGGCTGAAAGCTGCAACTGGGACTAAATGAAGGCACAGTGCCTGTGCTGGGCACCCGGGACTGGCAGGCCTTACTGAGCTGACCAGGGGAGCCAATTGGTGTTCTGCCCCAGCTGTTGCCATGGCTGCTCTGTGTACAGAGGCCGCTTTCACCTTTAGCGCGCCAGCCTCCGGGAGACAATTGGTAAGTCGCTGAGGCGTTGCCATGGCTACGCTGTCTGTTAGGGTCGCAAACGCGCAAATGCGCAGAGCCAAGCTGGCTGCACCAGGCTGCCTCAGCCTGGGGCTCCGGATCCGGAGCTTCCTGGCACTATGCTCCAGATGATACTCTAAGATCTAGTATTATTAACATCATCATGAACCGAAAGAAGCTGCAGAAGTTAACGGACACCTTGACTAAAAGTGGCAAGCACTGTAAGTAAGAACTGAATGCGAGAGGACTCTGACTTCTGGGCCAGATCTCTTTCTACCCAGTCCCTACTTCCTGCTTTCACCAGTAATGGCCCCTCCACGCTACCCCTCAAGAGAATCTGGAAGAGAATCCCTTTCTGGAGTTCCAGCTCCTTGGGAGACATCCTATCCTAGAACCTTCAGAACTCAACAAGTTCCACAAGATCTCAGGCATCTAGTGTGTGTGCTGCCTGAGCTCTCTTACACACACTGACTAAATTCAAAGACCCTCTTTATTTGCATTTATGAAATATGAAGCAGGATGGTTGTGTCTGGGAGGCATCTGGCGTCAGCTTTAGACAGGTTGAAAAGGATGCCCTAGAAAAACACCAGAATCAAGAGAGTATCAGAGCCTTAACCTACTTTCTGGCTCTTTCTAGAGAGAAAGAGGGAAAAAAAGCTGTGAGGATGAGCTCTGGAAGTTTGATAAGAGAGCCATAAAGACAGCAGTCACAGTCACGCATTCCTGGACAACTTTAAGAAAGAGACTCGAAGTGTCACAGGCTCTGTCTTACATAGAGGCATGCTAACAAAAAGTGCATTGCTCAGCAAATCTAAGATCTGTTCCCAGTTTCAGATGCCCAATTTCCAATTTCTAGTCAGTCCAAACCACACACCAGGGCATTGTACTCAGATGGAAAAACAGCTGTTCTTGAGCTGAGAAGCAGTGTGTGGATCATTGAGATGAAGTATTGTTTGATGTGTGAATTTAGAAGCTGAGTGATGGTTGAAGAGCTACTGGTCATAATGAAAATGGAGAGGTCACATCTTCAAACCATCTCTGTTGTATGAAGGTGTGGAACTGAACTTCTAATGTAGCTCTAGAAGTTTCTGGCCTAGCACCTTTATATCATTAGTATCTGATACAGTGTGTGAGAATTGATGTCATGGGGTAGTGCCCTGACTGAAAACTATGATATATTGCTACATTGTGAGCATCTTAAAATTCTCAGAAAATAGAAGTCTGTCATTTAAGGTGTTTATTAATTTGATAAGAGATTGTATTCTTTTGTTGTTTTCCTGAAATACTTTCATCTCTGGGAGAATATCTGTTACTTCTAAAATGAGCAAAACCATTTCTGATGAATACTCACAACACATTAATAACCAGTACACACAATGTTTATTTGATTGACTCTGCTTCATAAGTTCACAAATCTTCACTAACAAAGAGTGACAATTCAAAAATAGTGAGTCTTTTCCCCATTTCCAAGAGTCATGTACTTTCTAACACAAAATTCAGTGTCAGGCTTGGGAAACCTCCAGTTGAGTTATTGGTTAGGGGAATATAAGAGATTCTCTAGACAATATGGGCTACAGCTGTTGCCTTTGTCTTCCAGAACTTGAAAGTGAGACCCTATTGCTGAAGATATCATACTGTTAAGAGACAGGATTCATAGAAACTGAGCTGGAGCTGGCATGGAAACCTCCCTGAGGCCTAACTTTTATATCCTAAAGTGTTGTGCATGCTGCCAAGGGAGAGAAGCAATCAGTAGTGCTACCCCATAAAAAGCCCATGAGCCAGAAAAATGACTGAACTGGCACACACAAATCCACAATGATGGCACTTTTATCTTGTGAGTAACCACAACTGTGTAATTGGACTTAGGAGGAGAGGCCTCATGTCGGTATTATAATCTTAGTCAACTACCCATGGCTGGATGGATCATGAACCATAGAGGAGAACCTACAATTGTGATGTTCCTAAACCAGTATAATTTCTAACTGTATTCTAAATAATTTTTCTTGTAGCCACAAATATGTAGTTCTCACTCTGCATCAAGTAAGTCTCTTTTTTCAACAGATAGAGAGTATTTTAAAGATCTACAATGTGTCATGATGCAAATAAGACACTGTGGAGGTACCGAAGCCCAACCAATATATATGCAACACAACCCTTAGTTCTAAGACTCAGAGAAAAATCAAAGAAGAGGGAGAAGAAAGCTTTTAAAAGCCAGAAGCATTTGTATACATGACCAGGAAAATGCCTCCATAAAATCTCCATATATATATATATATATATATATATGTGTGTGTGTGTGTGTGTGTGTGTGTGTGTATGTATGTATATATATACATACATATATATATACATACATACACACACACATATATATACATAAAACAATAAAGGTCATGAAGGGATGTGATATCATGAGATGGGGAGGAGTTAGTAGAGAAGAGGGAGAG
This sequence comes from Apodemus agrarius, assembly GCA_964023405.1. NCBI lineage: Eukaryota > Metazoa > Chordata > Mammalia > Rodentia > Muridae > Apodemus > Apodemus agrarius. The sequence goes on along the minus strand of OZ030018.1, from coordinate 88,168,479 downwards.
ACAGCAGTGATGTAAATACAGTATCATATATAAAGTAGTCAAAAGATTTGAAATTCAGTGAGAAACTTTTTCTTATAGATGACTTTCAATCATAGTCATAAATTATACTAATGTCACTTAAGGGACATTTCTGTTAAGATTGAAATGCAGTATTGCTATTCCTTCCTTGGACATTAAAAGTTTTTAACTTTTAGAGCTTTCCTTGTATGTGCATTTTTATATTATTAGATTTAATATTTTAACTATTTTATGTTTGGTTTTTGGCATTAAGCTCAGAAGTTTTCTCTTAACCATGATGATGGGGTGGAGTTCAAAATGCCTGCTATCAGCTATATTAAACATTATGTATTCAGTATTTTTCCCTGCACATGTATACCTATTGTATTTAAGTAAGAAATGAGTCATGTACTTACATGTCAGGTTAATTACAAAGAATAAATTAAAAGTTACAATAATACCATAATAAAAGTCAGTTTATTTTTTTTATTGCATCCATCATTCTTGCACCATAATAAGTGAAGTGAAGCTTCACACAGGAGGGGACGCTGTACATCACAGGGTCATGTTACTATCTTTTTTTTTTTTTTTTTTTTTGGTTTTTCGAGACAGGGTTTCTCCGTGTAGCCCTGGCTGTCCCAGGCTGGCCTCGAACTCAGAAATCCACCTGCCTCTGCCTCCCAAGTGCTGGGATTAAAGGCGTGCGCCACCATTGCCCGGCTACTATCTTAATCATCAATCTCCAGAACTTTCCTTTTTCCCCTGTAACAACCAAACACTACCACCCTCTTTCTACTGTCACAACCTTCTGGAATCCACCAGACTGTGCTCCTAAGTTGAGAAAAGTAAGTGTATCGTATGAATGGAACTATATTTTCTCCTATTGCTAACACCCACTTTGGTCAATAAACATGCTTCTTTAGTTTACTGTATTTCAAAAGATATTAAAAAATGGATAATGGTAAAGGAAAACTGGATTTATTTATTGCTTGGACAAATTGAGTGAGGGTGTCTAGCTTTCCTCCCTGCATGCCTTTGGGCAGCTTCTAGTTTATAGAAAGCCAGGAGAGAGAGTAGGATACATATAAGTATATCTACAAGACAGGTCTTTTCTTGGGGAGAAAGGGAACCTAAGCCCAGTTATTCTGTTCTTCCTGTTCTCTATTGCAGAGATATACTTTTTGCTTTCTTTTTTTCTTTTCTGTATCTTTTGTTTACATTCCAAATGCCTTCCGCTTTCCCAGTTCCCACGTCCCTCTAGTCCCATAAACCCATTCCCCAGTCACCCACCTCATATTTCTCTGTCCTGGTATACCCTACAATGCTGCATCAAGCCTTTCCAGGGCCAGAACACTCTCCTTCCTTATTCTTGGGAATCATTTGATATGTTAATTGTGTCTTGAGTATTCAGAGCTTCTGGGCTAATTAAAATCCACTTATCAAAGACTGCATTCCATGTGTATTCTTTTGTGTTTGGTTTACCTCACTTAGGATATTTTCGAGTTCCAACAATTTGCCTAAAAATTTCATGAATTCATTGTTTTTAATTGGTGAGCAGTATTCCATTGTGTAAATATACCACATTTTCTATATCCATTCTTCCATTGAGGGACATCTGGCTTCTTTCCAGCTTTTGGCTATTATAAATAAGGCTGCTATGAACATAGTAGAGCATGTGTCCTTATTGCATGCCAGGGAATCCTCTGGTTATGTGCCCAGGAGTGGTATAACAGGGTCCTCCAAAACTGTCATGCCCAGTTTTCTGAGGAACCGCCAGACTGATTTCCAGAGTGGTTGTACCATCTTGCAATCCCACCAGCAGTGAAGGAGTGTTCTTCTTTCTCCACATCCTGGCTAATACCTGCTGTCTCCTGAGTTTTTAATATTAGCCTTTCTAACTGCTATGAGATGAAATCTCAGGGTTGTTTTGATTTGCATTTCCTAAATGATTAATGATGTTGAACATTTCTTATGGTGCTTCTCAGCCATTTGAAATTCTTCAGGCGAAAATTCTTTGTTTATCTCTGTACCCCATTTTTTAATAGCATTATTTGGCTCTCTGGAGGCTACCTTCTTGAGTTCTTTGTATATATTAGCCCTCTGTTGGATGTAGGGTTGATGAATATCTTTTCCCAATTTGTTGGTTGCCATTTTGTCCTTTTGACAGTGTCCTTTGCCTTACAGAAACTGTAATTTTATGAGGTCTCATTTGTCAATTCTTGATCTTAGAACATAAGCTATTGGTGTTCTATTCAGGAACTTTTCCCCTGTGTTCATGTCCTCAAGGATCTTCCCCAGTTTCTTTTCTATTAGTTTCAGTGTCTCTGGTTTTACGTGAAGGTACTTGATCCACATGGAGTTGAGCTTAGTACAAGGAGATAAGAATGGATCGATTTGCATTCTTTGGAATTCTGACCTCCATTTGAACCAGCACCATTTGTTGAAAAGGCTATCTTTTTTTCCACTGGATGGTTTTAGCTCCTTTGTCTTCCTTTGTAGAAGATCAAATGACCATAGGTGTGTGGGTTCATTTCTTGGTCTTCAATTCTATTCCATTGATCTACCTGCCTGTCACTGTACCAATACCATGCAGTTTTTAAAATTATTGCTCTGTAGTACTGCTTGAAGTCCCAGATACTGATTCCTGCAGAAGTTTACTGTTGAGAATAGTTTTAGATATCCTGTTGGGTTTTTTTTGTTGTTGTTGTACATGAATTTGAAAATTGCTCTTTCTAACTCTATAAAGAACTGAGTTGGGATTTTGATGGGGATTGCATTGAATCCGTATACTGCTTTTGGCAAGATGACCATTTTTACTATATTAATCCTTCCAATCCACGAGCATGGAAGATTTTTCCATTTTCTGAGGTCTTCAATTTTCCTTCTTCAGAGACCTGAAGTTCTTGTCATACAGATCTTTCACTTGTTTGGTTAGAGTCACAACAAGGTACTTCAAATTGTTTGTGGCTATTGTAAAAGGTGTCATTTCTCTAATTTCTTTCTCAGCCTGCCTATCCTTTGAGTAGAGGAAGGCTATTGATTTGCTTGAGTTGATTTTATAACCATTCACTTTGCTGAAGTTGTCAGCTTTAGGAGTTCTGGGGTAGAGTTTTTTTGGGTCACTTAAGTATACTATCATATCATCGATATATGCAAATAGTGATAGTTTGACTTCTTTCTTTCCAATTTGTAGCCCTTTGAGCTCCTTATGTTGTCTAATTGCTCTAGCTAGAATTTCAAGTACTTTACTGAAGAGATATGGAGAGAGGGGGCAGCCTTGTCTAGTCCCTGCTTTTAGTGGGATTGCTTCAAGCTTCTCTCCATTTAGCTTGATGTTGGCTACCAGTTTGCTGTACATTGCTTTTACTATGTTTAGGTATGGGCCTTGAATTCTTGTTCTTTCCAAGACTTTTAGCATAAAAGGATGCTGAATTTTGTCAGAAGCTTTTTCAGCATCTAATGAAATGACCATGTGGTTTTTTTCTTTGAGTTTTCTTATGTAGTGGATGGCATTGATTGATTTCCATATATTGAACCATCCCTGCATCCCTGTGATGAAGCCTACTTGATCATGGTGAATAATCGTTTTGATGTGTTCTTGGATTTGGTTCTTTATTGAGTATTTTTGCTTTGATATTCAGTAAGGAAATTGGTCTTAAGTTCTCTTTCTTTGTTGGATCTTTGTGTGGTTTTGGTATCAGAGTAATTGCGACTTTGAAGAATGAGTTGGGTAGTATTCCTTCTGTTTTTATTTTGTGGAAAAGTTTGTAGAGTATTGGTGTGAGGTCTTCTTTGAAGGTCTGTTAGAATTCTGCACTAAAACCATCTGGTCCTGTGCTTTTTTTGGTTGGAAGATTTTCAATGAACACTTCTGTATCTTTAGGGGTTATGGGACTGTTTAGATGATCTGTTTGATCCTAATTTAATTTTGGTATTTGGTATCTGTCTAGGAAATTTTCTGTTTCCTCCAGATTCTCCAGTTGTGTTGAGTATAGTTTTTTTGTAGTAGGATCTGATGATTTTTTGAATTTCCTCAGTTTCTGTTGTTATATCTCCCTTTCCATTTCTAATTTTATTAATTTGGATATTGTCTCTGTGCCCTCTGAGTAGTCTGGCTAAGGGTTTATCTATCTTTTTTATTTTCTCAAAGAACCAGCTCCTGATTTTGTTGATTCTTTGTATGGTTCTCTTTGTTTCCACTTGATTGGTTTCAGCCTTAAGTTTGATGATTTCCTGTCTTCTACTCCTCCTGGGTGAATGAACTTTTTATTCCAGAGCTTTATGTGTGCCATTAAGCTGCTAGTGTATGCTCTCTCCAGTTTCTTTTTGGAGGTACTCAAGGCTATAAGTTTTCCTCTTAGCACTGCTTTCATGCTGTCCCATAAATTTGGGTATATTGTTCCTTCATTTTCATTAAATTCTAGAAAGTCTTTAATTTCTTTCTTTAGTTCTTCCTTGACTAAGGTATCATTGAGTAGAGTATTGTTCAGCTTCCATGTGTATGTGGGCTTTCTGTTTTCTGTTTTGTTTTTTGTTTTTTTCCTACTGAAGACCACTCTTACTCCATAGTGATCTGATAAGAGGCATGGGATTAATTCGATCTTCTTATATCTGTTGAGGTCTGTCCTGTGACCAATTACATTATCATTTGTGGAGAAGATACCATGAGGTGCTGAGAAAAAGGAATATTCTTTTGCTTTAGTATGAAATGTTATATATATATATACATATATATATATACACATATATATATGTATGTATATATATATATACATACATACATACATACATACATATATTAAATCCAATTGGTCCAAAGTTTCTGTCCCTGTTTAGTTTCTGCTTTCCTGATCAGTCCATTGAGGAGAGTGGAGTGTTGAAGTCACCCACAATTATTGGCTTAGGTGCACTGTGTGCATTGAGCTTTAGTAAAGTTTCTTTTATGAATGAGGGCGCCCTTGCATTTGGAGCATAGATGTTCAGAATATAGAGTTCTTCTTGATGGATTTTTCCTTTGACCAGTAAGAAGTGTCCTTCTTTGTCCCTTTTGATGACTTTAGGTTGAAAGTCAGTTTTATCTGATATTAGAATGGCTACCCCTACTTGTTTCCTGAGACCATTTGCTTGTAAAATTGTTTTCCATCCTTTTACTCTGAGGTAGTGTTTGTCTTCGACACTAAGGTGTGTTTCATGTATTGGCAAAATGTAGGGTCCTATTTATTTATCCAGTCTGTTATTCTATGTCTTTTTATTGGGGAATTGAGTCCACTGATGTTAAGGGTTATTAAGGAGTAGTGATTATTACTTCCTGTTATTTTTGATGTTATTTTTATGTTTGAGTGGTTATCTTCTTTTGGGTTTGATGAAAGAAGGTTACTATCTTGCTTTTTCCAGATTGTAGTTTCCCTCCTTGTATTGGACTTTTACACCTATTATCCTTTGTAGGGCTGGGTTTGTGGAAAGATATTGTGTAAATTTGGTTTTATCATGGAATATCTTGGTTTCTCCATCTATGGTGATTGAGAGTTTTGCTGGGTATAGTAGTCTTGGCTGGCATTTGTGTTCTCTTAGAGTCTGCATGAGATCTGCCCAGGATCTTCTGGCTTTCATGGTCTCTAGTGAGAACTCTGGTGCAATTCTGATAGGTCTTCCTTTGTATGTTACTTGGCCTTTTTCTCTTACTGCTTTTAATATTCTTTCTTTGTTTAGTACATTTGGGGTTTTGATTATTATGTGATGGTAGATATTTCTGTTCTGGTCCAGTCTGTGGAGTTCCGTAGGCTTATTGTATGTTCATGGGCATCTCTCTGTTTAGGTTAGCGAAGTTTTCTTCCAGAAATTTGTTGAAGATATTTGCTGGCCTTTTAATTTGTAAATCTTTACTCTCGCCTGGCGTTGGTGGCGCACACCTTTAATCCCAGTGCTTGGGAGGCAGAGGCAGGTGGATTTCTAACTTTGAGGCCATCCTGGTTTACAGAATGAGTTCCAGGATTGCCAGGGCAACATAGAGAAACCCTGTCTTGAAAAAGCAAAAAAAAAAAATTTTTTTTCACTCTCATCTATACCTATAATCCTTAGGTTTGGTCTTCTTATTGTGTCCTGGATTTCCTGGATATTTTGGGTTACAACCTTTTTGCATTTTGCATTTTCTTTGACTATGGAGTCAATGGTTTCTATGGTATCTTTGGCATCTAAGATTCTTTCTTCTATCTCTTGTATTCTGTTGTTGATATTGGCATCTGTCACCCCTGATTTCTTCCCAAGGTCTTCTATCTCCAAAGTTTCTCCCTTTGCGATTTCTTAGTTGTTTCTACTTCTGTTTTTAGATCATGGATAACTTTGCTCAGTTCTTTCACTTGTTTGTTTGTATTTTCCTGTAATTCTTTAAGAGATTTTTGTGTTTCCTCTTTCATGACTTCTGCCTGCTGACCCAAGTTCTCCTGTATTTCTTTAAATGACTTTTGCATTTTCTCTTTATTGGCTTCTATCTGTTGACCCATATTCTCCTGGAATTCTTTAAATGATTTTTCTATTTCCCTTGTAAGGGCTTCTAACTTTTGATCCATTTTCTCCTGTATTTCTTTAAGAGATGTATTTATGTCCTTCTTGTGTTCCTCTAACAGCATCATGACCAGTGATTTTAAATCAAAATCTTGTTTTTCTGGTGTGTTGGGCTAGCCAGGACTTGCTATTTTAGGAGAATTGGGTTTGGATGCTGCCATATTGCCTTGATTTTTGTTAGTAACGTTCCTACGTTTGCCTTTTGCATTCTGGTTATCTCTGGCATTAGTTGGTCCTGATGTCACTGTCTGGTGCTTGAACCTCCTGTAAGCCTGTAAGGCTATTTCTGCTCCTCTGGATGACTGGCTTTCCCCTGGCACAAATTACTGATGGGCTGCCCTACTCTTGGGTGCCTTTGGAACCCTGGTGTGCCTTACCCCAAGCAATGTTATACTTGGGGTTGTTTCCGTGTACTTGGAGGTGCCTGTCCTGTTCGACTGGGAGTGAAGACGGCAGTGGGGAGCCCCTCCAAGTGCCAATTTCTCTGCAGGACAAAGGACCCACGACAGGCTGGCACACAGAGGAACCACAGAGCTGCCCAGGTCTTGGGCGCGGGCAGAAGCCTGGTGGTCTGTGTCACAAAAGATTTTAAACTCGGGATATCTCCAGAGATATACTTTTATTCATTTCCAGGAAAGAAAATGAAAGTCTTCTTGGGTTTTGTTCTGGGTCTGAGAGTTCTTTGTCCCTAGCTAGGTCCATGTCTGTGGAAGGTTCATCTTTGTTCTAGGTCCATCTGTTTCCACAATAGGTTTATCTCTGTGCTGAGTTCCATCTCTGGGCTGAGTCCCATCTCTGTTCTACGTCCATCTTTGGGCTATGTCCATCTATCTATGTGCTATGTCCATCGATCTCTATACTAAGTCCATTCTCTGTGCTTGATATATCTGTCTGTGCTAAGTACAACACTGTACTAAGTCCATCAGTCCATCCGTCCACATCTGTGATATCTCTTTCCCTCTCCCTCTCCCTCTCCCCACCCCCTCTCTCTGTCTCTCCCTGTCTCTCTCTGTCTCTGTCTCTGTCTGTCTCTCTGTCTCTCTGTCTCTCTCTCTCTGTCTCTCTCTCTCTCTCTCTCTCTCTCTCTCTCTCGCTGTCTCTCTCTCTCTGCTAGGTTCATCCCTGTACTAGGCTCATCTCTATGCTAGGACCATCTATCTCTGTAATAAGTCGATTTCTGTGTTAGGTCTATCTCTTTGTGCTAGGTCCACCAATGAATGTGCTAGGTCCATCTCTGTTTGATCTATCTTTGTGTTTAATGTAAGGCATAAGAGTATAATTGTACAGTAGGTGTTTTTTTAACTTTTTAATTTTTTATTTTTTGAAAGCCAGCTTCTGGCTTTGACTCCTGGATGTCTGTCATTTTGCAAGTGAAAAGCAGGTTTGATAGTGAAGAGACAGGCAGTACTTCCTTTTACATTATTTTCCCAATGTTGTGGCATCAGCATGAGGTCATGGCTACACTTTCCTTCTGTTTTTCTACTTAATGCATCTTGTAACAGCCCTTGAATGCCAGGATTCCACTGCTTGGCTATATCACATTTTGTTTAACTACTCACTCACCACAGAATACTTAGGCTGCTCCTGTTGACTCTTCTGAAGGAGGTTACTGTGAACACAGGTAACATGAAGGCACATGGCTGAGTCCCTTCTCAGTTCACTAATGCTTCTTTAATGCTGTGCTGAAGTAGATCACTGGATCATATTGATAGGGACTGACATGCTGCTTACCATTATAACAGTTCATTTAAAAGTCTTAACCATTTTCTACTATTTATTTACTATTTTTCTCCTTTTCCAAATTTATAAGTTTTTCTCTTAAAATGATGCTTAAAACCAGGAACTAAGCTCAGTCTGCTGTGGCATGTAGGATAAAGTGCAGTGTCTCTATTTTCTCTTATACACAGGCTTTGTTCTTATGTAGGAAAGCATACATTCATAGAATTCCTCTACTCATTTCACATTTAAATTCACTTATATTCTTTTTGGTAAACTGTATTTTAAAATCTTTTATTCACTGTGGCTGATGATGGTGTTTGCAGTGCTTGTGCTGTATAAATGTGTGTGTGTGTGTGTGTGTGTGTGTGTACATATGTGTATGCATGCATGCATGCGTGCATGTTGAGTGTGTGTGTGTGTGTGTGTGTGTGTGTGTGTGTGTTTGTGGTGTGTGCAAGTGGTATATCTAGCTCAGGTCACCAGGCCTCCTTGGCAAGGAAAGTGCCTTTTTCTTAACCAGCTGAACTATGTTGACAACCTTCACATATTTTCTTAATGCCAGTAAGTAATCATTCTCATACTCTCTCATTCCCTCTCTGTCATATTCCCTCTCTGTCTCATTCATCTCTCTCTACTTCCTCTTTCTCTTTTATATTGGTGGGTGTATGTTTTAAGTATCTAAAAAGTCATTTTACAAAAGTAAGTTTCATTAGTTTCTTGTTAATGGTCACATAACTTGTAGGAAAAAATGCTGGTTCGTAGAACATGCTTAAAATTTCTGTATTAGAAAATAACCCTGATTTCAACACTCTGCCTTATAAATTCAGTGACATGAAAGCTATTACACAGCTATTTGGTGGCCTAAATTTCCAGGAAAACTCTTGTTTGTAGTTGTCATAAATGCCTCCATAAAATGCTGGCTTCTGCTGACAATCTGAAACAATTCTATTGTGACTATCCCTCTGCCTTCACTGGCAGCAGAATCATTTGGATCACATGGTGGATATCTTTCTTTTTCTTCATTTTAAATGCAATGGGCCCACATCTATTTAGCATTTGGCTTCAGCAGGAAGAACTTAATTTGTTAGTGGATATAGAGATTTTGGCATCATCTTCCTTCTAAAACTGTGACTCAGAATATAGTAGTCATGAAAATGGCAACCAACTATTAGATGTCCTTGATTTTTGAACACATAAATTCAATAATGAATTATTTTAATAGGAATTGAAATTGTAAAGTGCACTTTTTTATGTGTCCATTTTGATCTTTTTCAGTTAATAAATTTGAAGTGAAATGTCTTATAACACTTTTCTATAATTTGGTGGGAGACGTAGCAGAGCGGCCAGGAGTAGTCACTGGACTAGATCGTAATGTATTTCGGAATATCTTGCATGTGACATTTGGCATGACAGATGACATGATTATGGACAGAGGTAAGATAACTTATGAGTCAAACTGCCTTACCCAACTGTAATTTATAAAGGTTTAAGGCTGAGCTTACTTATGGGAGGAATCATTCCCTACTTCATTTGAATATGTATTGATCTTCCAAAATATCTGGAGAAGCAAGTGGTCTCTTCTTCCTTTTGTTGTTTAGAAAAAGACCAAGGTTGTATTGGGTAGCTAAGCTCATATAATCATACAAAATCACCATAGTGTTCCACTTCTACTTCAGTTTCCTTATGTGCTTACAAGTAGTTCATGACCTGTTAAGGCACACCTGTACCATGTAAACAACATCACTTGTCTTGAGGATAAAAGCATTATTGCTTTGTTTAAGATGCTTAAATATCTAATGACTAGCATCTTTATTATTATTATTATTATTATTATTATTATTATTATTATTTCTTCATCATATTTTATATATTAAGAACATTATTCATTCCCACAACATATGAAGAAAAAATAAAAATATAATTAAAAATTTGTTTAAGTTTAAATGTAATTAAAAGGTTATGTATAGGCTGGGCAGTGGTGGTGCACACCTTTAATCCCAGCACTTGGGAGGCAGAGGCAGGCGCATTTCTGAGTTCGAGGCTAGACTGGTCTACAGAGTGAGTTCCAGGACAGCCAGGGCTACACAGAGAAATCCTGTCTCGAAGAAAAAAAAGGTTATGTATATCAGTTTCTTTTGTTTTCTTTTTTGCTTTTTTATTAGATATTTTATTTGCATTCCAAATGTTATCCCCTTTTCTGATTTCCCCTCTGAAAACCCCCATCCCACCCCTTCCCCCTGTACACCAACTCACCTACTCCTACTTCGCTGTCCTGGCATTCCCTTACACTGAGGCATCAAGCCTTCTCAGGACGAAGGCCCTCTCCTCCTTTTGCTTTCCAATAAGGCCATCCTATGCTACATATTCAGTTAGAGCCATGGGTCCCTCCATGTGTACTCTTAGTTGGTAGTTTAGTCCCTGGGAGCTCTGGGGGCACTGCTTAGTTCATATTGATGTTCCTCCTATGGTGCTGCAAACTCCTTCAACTCCTTCAGTCCTTTCTCTAGCTTCTCCATTGGGGACCTTGTGCTCAGTCCAGTGGTTGCCTGAGAGCATCCACCTCTGTATTTGTGAGGTACTGGCAGAACTTCTCAGGAGACAACTGTAAGGCAAGCATGGGACGTTGGGTCTTGAAATAGCTGTGAAAAGCAGAGTATTGTGAAACTTGATATATTACAGAGTTTTAAAATCCAACACCAATTACTTTGTGTCTTTTTTAGTATTTCGGGGCTTCGATAAAGACAATGATGGCTGTATAAGTGTATCAGAGTGGGTTCATGGATTATCACTGTTTCTTCGAGGGACTTTAGATGAAAAAATGAAATGTAAGCCTGCAGATGACCTATTCGTTCATACATTATGATACATATACCAAAAGGTCTTAAATGACTGTTTTCCAAACCACCAATAAAGTGGTTTTGTTTGTTTGTTTGTTTGTTTGTTTGGGTGGGTGGTTGGGTGGTTGGGTGATTGGTTGGTGAATCTTTTCTATGGGGCAAATTTAAGTTAATAAAGGATGGGAGTGTATTAACTAAAAGAGAAACCAAACTGTTTAAGGAGTGAATGGCATGAAAAGAAGCACCAGGAACTGTGATCTTATATTCTAACTATGTGTGAGTACATTCAACTACTAAATAGATCACAGCATCTGACAGCAGACATTAAACCAGAAAACATAATCTAAACTTTCTGGTTCTTAAATAATTCTCAATTAATGGTGTTATACTTCATTTAGTAAAATTAATGAAGAAATATACAATTGCTTTTCCATGTTTCCAGTCAGTAATGCTTAGGTTAGTGCTCCTAGGTGTATCTTTTCAAAAGAACTGTGTAGAGAGGGACAGGAATATTTCCCTAGTGTACACTAACATTCCCATGGAAGTCAACTAGTATGAAGATTATAGCCTGATAATGCAGGAATAAGATAAGCCTTTTCACTAAACACTTTGTCAGAGAAAATGCTACCTTAGTGATAGTCACACAAATACATACATATATACATACATATAAACATACATACATATATGTTACATGTAGTTTTTGCTACCCATCTTAAGCTACAGGAACAGGCAGTGCTACCAATCCCTGCCTAGAGAACATTGGTTCCTTGGATGAAGGAACACATTCACTCATAGTTGCTCAATTTCAACTTGCCTTTTTGGTGCCTCCAATCTACCTCAGCTACATCCCCTTCCCAGTACTCCCAGATCAGCATCCTAAATCTGCACTCAACTTTAGTTGCTCAACCGCCTTCAGTCCTAGCTCAGCAACCCCAAACTTCTGCCTGTAAAAGCAGTCTATGGCCACTCTGCCAGAGATCTCACATAGCTAGTTGGCTTTTCTCTATTTGAAGCATGGGAAAACTCCCTTTCCTATGTCTCCTAGATGGGGAACAGGACCTTAGCAAAAGTCAGCCTCACATTTTCTGTCAAATAAAATAAAATAAAATAAAATAAAATAAAATAAAATAAAATAAAATAAAATAAAATAAAATAAATTAAAATAAAATAAAATAAAATACTTTTCTCCCAGACATAAATTGCACAACGCCATAACAATCATGTAAATTACAAAATACAATATACAATTAACATCCAGTCCATCATATTTGTCAGCTTGTACTTACTCTACCCTCATTCCTAACTTAAAGAATGATTCTATCCCTGGATTATGCTTAGGTTTTAGCCTGTAATATTATCTGAAAACCATGTCTTCCACTTTATAACCTCTCTCAATGTTAAACAACTTGAGTTTGACTATGAGACAATAACTAGTCTTCAACCCTGTCAGTAATCTCAGAATGACTCAAATATTACCTAGTTCTATAGAAAGCACCAAACACAGTTTCTTAAACTTAAACAATTGTAGAGATAGCTGACTACCTGGATAGCCCCCTCATTGCTTATAACATCAAGCATTTGTATTCAGCCTTTTGGCCCAGGATCATCTGACAGACCTGTGCAAAGCAGGATTATGAAGGACTGTTTACCCTGTTTTGACAGAGCTGTCAGTTGACAATTCTGCATAGTGTGTCCTTTTCCCAGAAATTATTTTCTCTGTAGATGAAATATGCAATTTCTGCCCTGTGGCTACCTTGCTATGATAAGCAAGCTCTTTTGGAAGTAAAGGTGCTCAATTTCTTCTTTGATCCAAGTAGGGGGTACTGTCAGGAGCAGACATGTCTATTAGTCAAATGATCTAATAATGTTGAAATGATCAAATGCCATATTCTGTGGACTTTTGAATTTTTGAAAACTATCTCTCTATATAAGGTATATCTGAACTTTGAAACCTTGACTACTCTTAGCTATATCTAATTGAATAATTTTGAAAACATGTTATTGTAATTAAATCAGAATCTAACATAACCATGAGTTTGCTCTCTGGCCCTTAACTTGTGTTGTCTACTTGTATAAAAACAGTTTGTAATATCCATCATTAGAAGGACTGAGTCTGAGTCTAACCTGTGTACTCTTAAATGAATAGCATAGGCACAATTCATATGTAAGAGGAACTCTATTAATCTCAAATTTTGTATCAATATAAGAAATTCACACTAATGAAAACCATTTATGGTTTATCAATATAAATTATGTACCAATGTAAGAAATTATAACTTCAATTTTAAAGATCAATTATAAAGATTTCTACCAATAAGGATTATGGTTACATGCCAGGTGGTGGTGGTGCGCTCCTTTAATCCCAGCACTTGGGAGGCAGAGGCAGGCAGATTTCTGAGTTCAAGGCCAGCTTGGTCTACAGAGTGAGTTCCAGGACAGCCAGGACTACACAGAGAAACCCTGTCTCGAAAAAACAAAACAAAACAAAATAAAAGATTATGGCTGTACCATGTTTTGTTCAAGGATAAAATCTCGTAGTCCACCCCATCTTTTTCTTTCCTGTTGAAAATTATGACCATTTCCAAATTTTCCCTTAAAATGACAACTTATCTATAATTTGTAAAATCACCATTTCCAGACTCCCAAACCCAGGTAATTGGGATGATGACTGTCCATAACATTTTCCTGCTTAATAGGGGCAATGAAAAAATATAAAGGGGTGGGGAAGAGTAGGAAAATTAGAAACTTAAGAAAGATGCTAGCTTTAGCATCTATTATCCAGTCTGTACATATTTAGAAGGTTCAGAACGTGATTGAAGTTCTGACCAGATCCATCAGAAAGGTTAGATGAGGCAAGACCTGGAATCAGCAGAAATCTCTGAAGCTGTTTTGGGCATCAATCAGAAGCAGGGGACCAAGCAGGTCAGCTCAGCATCTCTGAGGGTGAATTTTGCCAAAGCTGTACATTCTGTAATATATGAATCTTACAATCAAAGTTTTATCACTACTAAGATTATAGATTGTGCAATGTGCACAAATCAGTTAAGTCTGCAATTCTGCTCCTTGTTTGAGCAGGTAAAAGACAACTGTCTTTTTATGAGTTAATTTTATCAATAACCAATTGTAATAAGTCTTCATCCATACTATGCTAAGGATGGCACGGAAGAATCTTTACCTGTCCTTTTTCATTTTCTTGATTTTTTTCTAGTGCTTCAGGGGGTCTCCCCCTGTCATATCTGATTCACATCACTCTGAATGAAGTCCAGAGCTTATTCTCCTTTCCTGTTCAACACAAATGCAAAGACATTCCCAAATCACAACTTCTTGGTCCAGTAACCAGAAATCATTAAATGTTTAGCTTGATCTCTCTCCCAGAGAGATCACACTCAGTTTGATATATAAAACAATCCAAAGCAAACAAAGCAATCTGAACAATTATTATTAACTGATGAAATAGTGCTTCTGCAGTCTCCTGCCCTAACCCTTCATGAGATTAAGGCCTAAATTACCTAATTCCTTTATAGGCCTATTTTAAGGTCTCACATTATATAATTCTCAAGGCCTAAATTTCTACTATTTTAAATAGGCTAAGTGATCTAATCCCAGCATTTGATCTAATTTTTTAAGATTGAATACCACAATATTTTATTCTCTATGTCTATTTACAGTATAAACCTATTTCTAGGTTCTATTTTTGTCCTACCAGGCAAAGAAGTCCTCGAAATCCCATGAGTAGACTATGTTCAATGATCCCAAGAAATTGTCCTGGAAAGACATTTTGAAATCTTCTTTAAATAATTTTGCTTCATGCATTCTCTATAACTTCTCTCTTGTGGAGTTTAATATTTGCTGCCTCTACCAACTGGCTCTCTGTCTCTCATCTTAATCTCTTTTATCAGTTCTGAATTGCAGGAAAAATCCTCAGATGGCTCAGGCAAAATCTGTATTCCCTTCTATCCTTATAAACAATTAAATCAAAATTGAAAAATCTATTCTTTAATTACCTGCTTATAGGAATCAGGCAGTTTTTACCATTTGGCTGTATGTCTCAGGGCAGCCATTACTGTCTCTTTGCACAGCAGAGGATCCCAGCATTTCTGAGCTGAGACTCTCCCTATATTCCTTTGTTCTAGTTTTATGTGCATTTGAGCCTTGTGACTTGCTCTGATACATTTGCTAAGAAA
The DNA here is from genome assembly GCA_964023405.1 of Apodemus agrarius. Classification (NCBI taxonomy): domain Eukaryota; kingdom Metazoa; phylum Chordata; class Mammalia; order Rodentia; family Muridae; genus Apodemus; species Apodemus agrarius. Next base: position 88,153,178 of record OZ030018.1, on the reverse strand, counting down.
CCAGTTCTCCCCTCTTCCTCGACTTGTATCACGGTGTATGCGTAATCCATCTGAGAAGTCCTAAATTAAGAGTGGCTCCTCGACTTCCACGTTATATGTTATCTGTTGTTCCCTAAACTCTGGGAATTAGTCATGTTACCAGCCTCCAACCAGAGAATATTAGATTCATGGATGATAAACACAGACACACACAGTTGCTTAATTTCAACTTTCCTTTTTGGCTCAACTGCTGGGTGCTTTCAATCTACTTCAGCTAGTGTGCCCTTCCCAGTACTACCAGTTCAGCACCCTAAATCTGTACTCAACTTCAATTGCTCAGCCTCCTTCAGCCCCAGTTCAACATACCCAGCCTCCCACCTGTAGAAGTGTCCTATGGCTACTCTGCCAAAGATCTCACATGAATGGTTGGCTTTTCTTCCTCTGAAGCATGACAAAATTCCTTTACTCTCTCTGTGTCCTAGTTGCCCTGTGGAGACCCTGAAGTCCTGTTTTTTCTGCAATTACCATTAGCATCTTTATTGATGGGTCAAGAATCAATTGGAGAGCAGGACCTTAGCATCAGAACTACTCTTACACACCTACGTGCATGTGTATACAAACACACACACACATATTTTTTTCTTTAGATTGCTTTGAAGTGTTTGATCTGAATGGTGATGGCTTCATTTCAAAGGAGGAGATGTTCCACATGCTGAAGAACAGCCTTCTCAAGCAGCCCTCTGAGGAGGACCCTGATGAAGGGATTAAAGATTTGGTTGAAATTACACTTAAGAAAATGGTAAGTATGTATAACTTAGAGGTTTAATATTGAAACTTATAGGATATCCACAGGATAGAAGTAATAATTGAGTTACAGTGATTTTCAGTATTCTGTTTAGTTAAATAAGATTTAACATTTGCTTGTTAATAAAATATTTTCTTTGGGCTACAGGTGTGACTCATTGACAAAACACTTGTCTACCACATCAGAGGCTGTCAATTCCATGCTAATAACACCCCACTCTCTCCCCTCCACACACTATAAAAGTTATTTTTCAATTTTACATCATAATCTCTCATTCTCCTTTTAATACCTGACTGAGAAAAAGAGTGTGCATTTGCAGCAAGAAGGCCATGTTCTGACTGACCCAGGCTATGCACCTCACAGGACCATGACCATGATGGGAAGCTGTCTTTTGTAGACTATGAGAAGGCCGTGAGAGAAGAGAATCTCCTGCTAGAAGCCTTTGGGCCATGCCTGCCTGATCCAAAGGTAACAATATTCTTTTTGTTGAACCAAAACCTAATTTGGAACCACCAACCTAGTTCATCTCAGCTTTCAGTATGGAAGCCAGAAAAATATGAGCATAGAAAGGCCCCAACTGAAGAAGGGACTGTTACACCCCACTGCTCACTTGTTTTTATTCCTTTATGCATTAATCCACATTGGAAAGACTTCATGAGACTCAATGTGTCAGAAGTCCAGAAGAAAGACTCAGGGGCTGCACTGGAGGGCAAAAACAACATGAAAAAAATTACACAACATTATGATATATATATACACAATAATATTGCATGATTTGCATGGTTCTTGCACTATACCAGGCAATGATTCAAGAATGAAACCTCATAACCCCCAATTTATAATAGAGAAATCGAACAGAAGATTTACACATTTTATGAAAGCTAGCTTAGCTAATTAATGGAGTGCCAGAGGGGATAAGCTGGTGTTGTTTTCCATAGAAAGTGTGTAGAATGTGGTTCTGGGCAGGAAAAAGAACATCCACACCATCCAAACCATAGGAAGACAGGGAGGCTTATCCATGGAACCAGGTCAAAGATAAACTAGCCAGATAAGATGGGGACATAATCCATGCAAAAGAAGTGACATACGTACAAAAGAAAAAAAGGGGGGAAGAATGGGAAGGTGGAGAGATAGAGGGAAGGAAGGAAGCAGGGAGTAGGAAGTGTTTTATAAAAGAGCCTGGTGTATACTTGGCTAGACATGAGGTAGCAGGTACCTAGAAAGACTATGTCCTGCAGAGCCTGGGTTTGTCTGGAAAGTGATAAGGATATGGATGGATTTAAGCAACCAAATAATGCAATATATGTGCATCTCCATCCCTTGACCTCTACTTTCTATTGCTAACAATCAATGCAAATATCTATTCAAATATTTTCTAGAAGTTTCTAGTTTCTCATAAACTTGAATCTCTCCTCTCAACCCTGTGTTGTCAAATGATTGCCTACTTCCAGCAACTTCATCAACCTGAAAGCCATGTTGGTTTCTCCTGGCACTCTAAGCTACTCCTTTAGCATTTAGCCTTAACTATAGCCCAGGGCATTTGCTACTATCATCTGTTGTGTCTAAATAACTAGCTGTGTTACTCCCACTATTTTTCCCTACTGTCTTTCCACTGTAATATCCACTGTATTTGAAAATGCAGATTACATCATGCTCCACCTTTTTTTCCACACTCTACAGTAACATCTCCATATGCAGATTCTGTATCCTGCCTTTCCAGAAACCTCTGCTTCCATATTCTCTCAGGCATTGCAGTGGAGGCAGTCAACTCTATGCTAACCACTTCCTGTTATGTTCTTCACATCTCTTTCCCAACCCTTGACATCCTAAATTCTCTAAGTCGCCCAAACTCACTAGGCTTACTGCATTGTTCAGACAGTCTTTGCCTCCTTACCCTTCATCTTTGTGTTCAAATTTGCTTTTTGTACTATCACTTTCACCATATTTATTTGTATGAATATTGTCTCATCACATGAGTGTGAATTTCCTGAAGTCAGGAAAGAATTTGTTTTTCTCAGTTTTTGCACTATTTATACATTGAGTTCACAGAATAGATGTCTAGAAAAACATGGATACATGAATGGAGATGTAGATGAATGGATAGAGGGATGAATGGATTATCTCAGAAGTTCCTGGTAGAAAGTTCTTAGTCTGTCCTTCTCCCCTGTTCAGGAACTGTTTAGTTATTCTTTTGTACCTTTCCAGCATTCTTACATTATTCTCTACTAAAACCTCCCTGTTAGAATTCTAAAGGCTTTAATTTTTCCTTAAAAAGAAAAAAACAAACAAACAAAGAGGTGGAGACATAGCTCAGCAGTTCAGAGCATATGCTTCTTTGTTGATTACTCTAGTTGTGATCCCAATACCCGCATCTGTCTCTCACTCTGTTTCCAGGGAAACTTGATGCCTCTGAAATTTACTGGCACCCACACTCCTGTGTATATACACCACACAGAAACACATACACATTTTTTTAAAAATTACAAAGCAAATAGAAAGGATAGGATGAAAGGAAGGTAGAGAGGGAGGATATATATTCACATGGGTTTCATAGATACTTCTACTTGTACATATACATGTATTGAGAAAAAACACATACTATCATGTGTTATTCCCATCTTCTAGAATCTTGTTGGTAAGATAACCCTCTTTCTCTTCACATCCAGTTAATGAATCTCATGAATGTCCTTGGGTGTTTGGATGTGCCCAAGTTCCTAGAAGTCCAGAACTCAATGTTGTTCCCTACTGAAATCTCATACCCATATTGTACCCCATGTTTCTGGACTCCACTAGGTTGAGGCCACTGACAAGCAATTCGAGAGTCAAAAAGACATGAAGAAGTTACCAGTACTCATTGCATTAGTTAGAGCAGAGGTTCTCAATATGTGGGTTCAACCCACTGGGGGGTCAAATGATTCTTTCACAGGGATCACCTAAGACAATCATAAAGCACAGATATTTACATTATGGTACATAACAATAGCAAAATTACAGTTATGGCATAGCAAAAATTAAGTATATGCTTGGGGGTTACTATAACATAAGGGACTATATTATTAAAGAGTCCCAACATTAGAAATATTGAGGACGACTCTAGAGAAACAGAAAAAAAGCTGATAGAAAAATGTATGTGTATATTTGAGATTTTTGATAGTGGCCTACTCTATATGGTTTAACTATTCTAATAGTAGCTGTTCCATAATGGAAAGTCCAAGAATCCAGTACTTGTTTAGTTCACAATCCTGGATTTCTCATCCAGTCTTCAGTATTCTTTGAGTTCCCAAAGAAGTAGACTCCCATCCCAGTGAATAATCCACTGGCTAGGGAGTTAGGGCAAGCAAGCCAAAAACAAAAGCATCCTTCTTTACTTTATGTAGACTGCTTCCAGGAAGTGTGGCCTAGATTTCAGGTAGTTTTTCCCACCTCAAATGATCCAATCAAGAAAAATTACTCAATAGCATGGATTTTGGCTAATTCCAGATATAATCAAGTTAATAACTAAGAACAGCCACCACACTCACCTTCTTTGTGACCCTGTCTCTCCATTCAGAAGACACAATGTTTTGTTTTGTCCTCCCTCTTCTTTAAGTCTATATTAAGTTCAGCACCTTTATCTTACAGAGCCAGATGGAATTTGAAGCCCAAGTTTTCAAAGATCCACATGAATTTAATGATATGTGAATTCCTAAATGTATTGTTGTAAGTGCAGAAGGAGCCACATTAAGTTCATCTGTTCTTAGCTCAGAAGATGCCATGGTGAGATTCACTTCACTTGTATGTATTTCAGTTCAGGATGTCCTCAAAGATGCTGGGTTTGACAAGAAAGGTTGACATTGTTAAAGATATTTCACAACATGGACTCTGTTAGGACACATACCTGTCATAAATCTCCAGATTAATCAAAGTAATTAACAAATTATATAGTCATCACTTATGAATACAATCTATATGTAAGAAAGAGTTTGATTATACATCGAAATTTTGTTGAAACTACAGTTTCCTTCATAGGAATAAGTGATGAAGATAATAACAACAACAACAAAAATAAGAACTTGCCAGGTACTGGGGACTACACAGCAAGATGAAAGACACACAGGGACTATTTAATATGCTTTCTTCTGTTATGTGAGACTTTGCTTCAACAGCTCATAAACATTGAAGGGCAAAGATGTGTCATGCACACTTTCATAGCCACCATAGCAGTTAGCCTTCTGCATGTAACTGGCCCTCAATAAATATTTCAGATTGGATTGAAAGACAGAAAATTGCCATGTTATTACCCTCTATCCATGATAGAAGTCTTCTCCATTTCATGAGTCCAGCTTTTAGTTAATCTCTGGAGGCATGTCTGACCTATGCGTTGCAGTCAGATGCCAAGGCTGATTCTGCTCTGGCTTCTAGTGTCATGCCTCTCTCACTCTGCTATCATGCATTCACCATTACCATATGTAATTTAATGTCATGGCTCCACACTGTCTGACGTACAGTATATAACCTATTATCAGGGATCATATCACATTGTATAATAATGGTGTTGGCCAATTATGTCAACCCAAAGACTCCACCGGGTGCTGTGGGCATCATGTGGCAATGAAACGTACCCTCCCCCACTTGAGGTCTCTGTGAGTTCTCTTTTACATCTTCATAGTCAGAGGAGAGCAAGTGAGAGAATGAACTATGTGGAACGTTCACCTGATGTGTACATGCTCTAGAGAACACATGAAAATGCAAATCCACGTCCTTGTTATATATGCATTAAGTTTATGCAAAATTTATATTATATACAACAATTGGCTGCTACTTGAACAAGCAATTCTATAAAATAAACTGACTTATATAAGGCACTTTTAATGAGTAGTTTCTCTATGACAGTTATAAATAATAAAACACAGTATTTATATTTCTAGCTTCATTGAGAAATGTCAACCAAAATAGTGTGTATGTTGTACCCAATGTTTTTATGTATATATGACTAAATAATTATTACTTAAAAGTAAAATAACATATCTGTCAACTTAAAAGTCAAGTAGTATATATCTCTCTGGCTTGAATATAGTCTGCCCTCAGAGAAAGTTTCAAGTATATCGATATATCTTTTGTTGAATAACTGAAACTTAGCACATCTTCACTAACATACCCTCCTTTCTTCTTAATGGTGGTCATAGCCACATACCACCCTACTTTCTGCAGCTGTAAGATTCTCAGCTTTAAATTCAGATAGAAGAGTGAGATGTTGTAGTATTTACTATATTCTGTGTGAGGTATTTTATGCATTCATAATGTCCAGCTTACCAACAGTGTCACAAATTATACAAAATCTCATTTTAATTCTAAATGATATCCCCCAGTAAATATATATAAAATATATAAATGTAGATCATGATCACATTGTCTTTTTCTATTTGCCTAATGGCAGACAGGTTATTTCTGCATCTTACTTATTTACCTGTATCATATAAATGCTATGAAATGAATGCAAGAGTCTGGTGTCCCTCTGTGTGATAGATTTAATTTCATTTGGTACCTCTGTTTCCACTTTGTTGCGCTCTTTCCCATGATGGCTGTCCTAATGTACATTTCCACTAATGCTATGAGGATTTTTTCCCATAAACTGCCAACATGTGTTACTTTTGTATGTCTTTTTAACACTAGTCACTAAAATTTGGGAAATGACATCATATTGTTATTTGGACCTGTACTTCCTTGGTATGTAGCAACATTAAACACTTTTTTCTTCTTCCTCTTGATTTCATTTCATTTTCTTTTGTTAGTTTACATCCCACTCACCTTTTTCTAAAGTGTTGGTCATTTGTATATATTTACAAAACACAAAGTTGGGCATTTGCCCAGTTTGCATCACATCTTCTGTTGTAAATGTGATTCATTGAAAAAATTCAGAAGCTTAAGAAACTAAAAGACTAAAATACTAGAGTATTGGTTAATATTTTGGTGAGTCCTTTCAGTTTTTAGAGGCATGTTTATGCTTGCTTCACCACATGTGCAGGTTTGCATGTGATTGCAATGAAACTGCATCCCTTCCAGATGCTGCCTTATGAACACATTTTAGGTTGGCCAGTGTTTATCCACAGCCTGACTTGCCTTACCTTCTATGTGTCAGTGCCACCATCAGCATCAGGCCACTGATCATTGTGTAAATTAAATTTATTCTAGTGTTTGCAATTAAAATAACTAATGGTAAGCACCCTGGAGGCCTATCTCACATGCCTCACCATTGGCTCTATTGGAATCAGTTTGAAAATTAAATTGTTGTGAGGTCATGTGTGGTCCTGAAGTTCTCACAAAGCTGCTCCTGGTCTCTGAGAATACAAGTTGCATCACCAGTAAGAGCAGTATCTTCAGAACCTTGAATGGTTAGTATCATGTTTTATCACTATAGTTGTTCTCTGAATGTCCTCATTTGCTTTCTTTTGCTATGATAAAGACCATGACCAATATCAACTTGAAAAAGAAGGGGTTTACTTCCAGGCAACTATCCATCACTGAAGGGACTCAGAGCAAGAAATCAAGGAGGGCAGGAATCTGGAGGCAAGAAGAGAAGCAGAAGCCATGGAAGAATGCCGATTACTGGCTTACTCCTAATGGGTTGCTCAGCCAGCTTTTTTCTGTCACCCTGAGCCATCTCCCAGGGGTAGCACTGCCCTCGGTGGTCTCAGCCCTCCCACATAGTTATTAATCAAAACATATTCCACAGACATGCCTGTGTGCTCATCTTATGGAAGCATTTTCCTAAACCAAGTTTCCTCCACCCAGTTTACACTAGTTTGTGTCAAGTAGACCAAATCTAAACAGCATATTGCATCTAAATTTCTATATTGTGTTCTATATGAATATCCATTCTTATATAACATTATTTAAATCCTAAAAATGTCAATAAAAAACTATAAAGTCAATGCACATTCAGGTGATGCTGGCACACAACTGAAAGTGCACATATGCCTTGTCTACTAGCTTCCCAATATGTACACGAGCACACCCTCTGCTCACATCACAATGTAAATAAAACTTTCTTCTGTTACTTTGTCAAAGAGTTTGGATTCTCTTAATTTTGTTGCTGTGGCAACTCCAGTGATTTCAACAGATATATCCTCACTTGATTCCAGGCATGTTTGAGCACACAGAGTTATTTGTAGGACCATCTTTCTCCCTTCTGGCCTACCCTGAGCCATTATCCTTGCTGCTTGGCTTGATTTACTAGCAAAGTATATCCAGAATACTTTCACTTTTCTGTTCTGTTTAATAGAACTAGCAGACACTACCCTGGGCCACTAAAGAATGAATACACGTTACCCCATAAGCAGCACTGAGACTCTGTTTGGAATAGTACTTTTTAGGTACCTACAGGATTTGAAAACTACCACCAAAAACTGGTAGCCTTGTATTCTTCCTGACAGATATCTCTGTGTACAAGACAGTACTTGTAGGAAATGAGGGCTGGAATTGCTCACACCATAAAGTCATCTAACATGCATTAGGTTACCACTTTGTATGATATAGTGAGGGTTGAAGTAGCTTAAATCAGTGGTATGGCCTCTCATCTTTTGTGTAAAGGATCATATCATATGAGGCACTGACTGTGTCATTGCCTGCTATGGGTTCATGATGACAACCCCTATCCTCCAACAGGTATATCAACTTAAACCAAATGTTGATAAGAGAGAGTAAAATCAAATATGATTTTAGAATATTCAAGACACTAAAACTGAATACAAGAGGGGGCTCTAAGTTTCATGGCTGAGCTCTTAGTGGGTCCTCACGAATTGCCAGAGCCAATTACTGGTTCTCACCAAGTTTGACCAAGAGAAGCTTGAGAATGTCACTACAGAGAGAGGGGATGAGGAAAGAAGAAAAAGAGGAGGAAACAGAAGAGAGAAGAAGAGGAGAGAGTATAGAAGAGCCAGAGATATGGCCCACCAGAGTATTATTTACAGTTTGAAAATCTAAGGCTTATGTTATCATGATGCCTTCCCAACTACAGTAAGGCAGGTAAAAAGATTTTCCAGCTTGTGTTATGACTTAATTATCAAGCCAATTGCATATGGAACACACTCATCTCATGAGAAATATGAAAGCCATCACACTGAAATGCTTTAGTCAGGGTGACATTACACTTGTATAGCAGTTGATCATTTATAGCTTCTTGTAGATCTCTTGCCTCCTACCTAGCTTGTCAAGAAAATATCCTTCCCCTAAGACATACACACTCTTTTGTTTACTTTTATTTTCCTCCTATCTGGCCCTATTATCTGGCCCTCACAGATCACTGGAGTGGGGGCTTGTTAGCTTAATAAGTATTTGAAGAAACTGAGTGAAATACAATGTAATTTCCCCTTAAAGTGAGATGTAGCTTCCTATCTTCTGTCTACGAGTTTAGGGATCCTGAGGCATCTGTAGCTAGGAGCTGCATGATATGGAGTCTTGGAGTCTGGAATGACAACTGATGTGCAAGGCTAAAAGCAGAGAGTACAGAAGTCCTTCTGGGAGTGAGGACCTTTGGAGAAGGAAATTCAGAACAGAGTAAAATACTCAAACGACTGGAATAATCTTTTTAGTAAATGTTCATAAATATGCCAAAACCAGAGATGGACTAGAATTGGTTCACAGCCTCAACAGTGCCTTCTACAATGATGCAACGAGCAAGTATTTCACATTATTGCATCAGTTTCTTACAGGTAAATGTCAGAATTATTGATAGTTTTCATCCACAGAATGAGGAAACTGGGCTCAACATAAACTAGAAGTTTGATATTTGTTCATGGTTGGAAATGAACATATCTGTCTTCCAGAAGAATCTTCAAATGTGCCCTTGAGGCTCTGGTTTGCTGCTGCATTAAAATACACATGCAGTGAGAATCATCACCTCCTCCTAGCTGAGCATGCCTTGAGAAATCCTATTAGTAACCTGGACATAAAGCTAGGCCTTACCAAGCTTCCAGATGTTATAAGCTATATACAGAAGTCACTAGGCTGACACCACTTTGGTGACCAGCCCAGCCAGTTAAGGTGGGCTATTGCTGGACTGTGGAAAGAATAAAGAAGTTGGACTCCTTATTGAAAGACAAGGAATATGCCTTTATGCCCCATCATTGGGTAACAGAGGAAATCTATCTGGAGAGGAAGATGCTAAAAATAAGAAGTCACTGAACCAGCTAGCAAACACAAGAAACCAAGGTAGGGTTACTACATTGCCACAAAGAAGACAAAGGTACTACTAATCAATACAGATTGAAAAACCCAAATCAAGCTTTATTGTATCACTGAGCTCAGTGCAAAAGCACTACTCTAGCATGGAAGAAATCTTGAGCTTAATTCTCATTGCCAAAGAAATAAAACAGAACAAAAATTATTCAATGTGCTTTTACACTGGCCTCAAAGAGTATATTATATAGGAATAAATCCAATGTTTGACTTGTATGGAAGCATATGAACCTAAAACCCCACAGAGTAAACAAAACCTTGAATACAAGCTAGTGAATGCCAATGATCCAAATCTTGTCTGAATTTCCATAAGATATGTACTTTCTTCTGCCACAGCAACTGAAGATAATTTCAAATGTAAAAAGCATGTGTAAAAAGATTTCTTCCTCCTTTGAAGAATGGCATGCAGGAAATTACCATGGTGTTTGCTGTGTAAAAAGAGGGAAAAGAAAGATATAGCAGAAAAGGAGAAGGCAAATGATGGGATAGGGTAGAAAAGCAAAATCCATGGTTTTCTTCTATGACATTTCTTCTAAAGATAAGTGAGAGAGGAGCAAGAAAGCTAAAATGCTGCTTTTTGTTCTTTTTGTGGGCATACAATCAGAAATCATCAGGGGGCTGGTAAGATGAGCTGGCCTCTAGACTGTCAGCAGGCACAGGAGGTGGAATGGAGCAGCAGGATGTGAAGCAGGCCAGGGCCTGTACCAAGTCCCAGGTATGTGCTGAGAGGCAGGCACTGGCCCACAGCAGGTGCAGCACAGTCAGTGCCCAGCAGCCTCAGGAAAGGAAAACCTGCAGGTGCAGTCAGGACATGCCCAGAGCCTCCCCAGCCACGCGATTTTCTGAATAGCTGTCCTATCCTCATTGTCTGTCTGCAAGATTATGGTTTGCAGTGGGAGGAGATGCAAGAGAGGGAGTGGCTTGGTGGAGTCTCCGGTTCTGGAGGCTTTGATGACACACAAGCTGCTTCAGAAGTTCAGGGTGTCTAAGGGGGGTGGAACAGCCTTAGAGTCTTGACAAGTTGAACTGGCTGAAACCATGTGGAGGGAAATGTCTCCTGCTATCTGTTATGCAATGCACCCCTATCATGAGCCAGTGTCTGTGAGACACAGAACAGAATACCATCCTTTTCTCATCTAGGTGTTACCTGCTGCCTTCCACACTGAAGAGTCTTGTCTTGCAACCATTACTCAGTGCCCACAATGCTGAGAAATTCCTGTGATTTCCTGAACTTTATATCTGATGAAGAAATATATCTAACTGCAGAAATAGTGTGCTCAGCATTTTATTAAGCAACCCTTCAGTCTTTCTCATAACCTGTAATCAAAAGAGTCTACTGAAAGGAACACAGGGCAACCCACAGGACTTTACTGCTTCTGGGAAGAATGTAAGAGTATGGTATACTGGGAAATAAACTTCTTCATACTGGGAAAGATAAGTATGAATAATGTTAAGATCTGACCTCATGATAGGGAAGAAGGGAGGGAGAAAGAAAGAGTAGGAAGAGCGAGGAAGGGAGGGAAAGAGAAAAAGAGAGGGAGGGACAGAGGGACGGAGGGACAGAGGGAGAGAGAGGCAGAGGGGAGAGGAGAGAGAGTGTGTGTGTGTGTTCTGGTTACAAGAAACCAAAGATGGAAGAATTGTCCTAAGCTGTAGCTGGACTAGGTATAGGACACCTTCAGTTCCTCTCCAGCTAGAGTTGCTTCCTATGCAGGGATCTTGAAATTTGGCCATGCTTTGAACTCAAATCTCATTACAAGATCTAAATAAGACCTTCATAGTATCATTCTAGGAGCTCAGTTCTTCCTCCAACACTACCTGATCAACTTCATCCTAACCTACAGCCTTGATTCATGGTGAGATCATAGCACTAAAGTGCCTTGTGCACCTAACACCTGGATTTATACAGCTGCAGTATTTGGTATGGATTAGGGGCTATCAACAAAATATAGCCATGGTAAGGAAATTTTAAGTAATACTTACTTTAAAAACCATTTTACAAATGTGACTACTACATACAGGACACTCAGTAAACACTAGCTCCAATGATTATTATGTTCAGATATTTCTTATGTAAAGATCTGTGTGCTTTGGCACATTTTATTGGCATATCTTCCTAATCAGCATCACTTTACCAAGAATGGCTATGATTTCAGCAACTAGCTTGATCCTCTCCTAGAACTCAATAGCAGAGGTCCACTAGGTGCTGGCCCACCTTCAGCTCCTGAACAGAACTGGATTCCTTTCTCCATGAATCAGCACCCTCCTTGGGCATGCCTAGAGGAAGCCAAGACAGGTGGAATTTTGCCTTCCTGCGTAGGTGATTAAAACATTCCTTATTAGATGTTGCACAAATATCTTCAACACAAAAGTACTCAACTCAGAACATAATGGTCCATTGTCAGAGGATTCACCTCTATGCCAAATAAATATTCTCCCAATTGTGTTTTTATGAAAATCATGTTGAGGGCACACAAATTGTTGTGAAAAATCTTTTCTCCAACTTATACTAGGCACATAGCTAAAAAGCTGTGTATTTTTTGATCATTTTAATATCTGCTCTTAATTTAGGTTGTGGGTGGCTCACCTACCTATTCTTTTCCCACCTCTCCTCAGCCTGTATATGTTTGTGATGTGTGTGATGTGCACATATCCATGCATGCACAGATACAGCAAACTCACCCTTACATTTAACGAATCCCTCTCCTCTGAGAATTCTGTTCTTATTTTTATCTGTTGCAACAACTGCTTTCATGTTTTGCAGATGAAGAGAGATGATTTATTTACATAGTCTTTTTTTCATCTTGCTGGACTTCCTCAACACCTCATAGAAGGGAAAGAGCAAGTTGACCCTATGTGGAAGCTAGATAATATGAACTGGAGAACAAGGTGGCAGATAAGTGTCTAGGTTATGACTACATCCTACACGGGCCCCCTACAACCATTTATGAGTACAGCAGGGAAGCTGGTGATTATTGACTATGGAGATCCAAGGTGGGAAAGTGCAAGCTAAGTCTATTAGGCCATTCCTTCTTAAATTTCGTGTCACACGATGTATGGTGTCATGTAACTAAACAGTGGATTACTAAAAATTTAGCAACAGTGAAAATACATTAACTTATACCTATGGTGTGTCCAGGACTATCAGAAAGGGCTCCACTTTGTGCCACAGCTCCAGTGCAGTCTTTGTTGCTATTCTTCCTTCCCCAGCATGCTTAATCAGTGTATATCCTCACATTGTGCAGTAACGCTGAATACTTCTTGAATTATTTCATCTTCATTTGGAGACCATTAAGTATTAGGGATTGCAATACTTTTTACTACATACACCAACATTTCTGTTTTATACAAGTGTGTGGTTTAATTATGGCAAAAACATTAAATCTTTTTCACATCATTCCTCTGTGTATAGGTAACAAGTTTGGATATCTCTGGAATGTATTGTGTGACAACATTCTATCTTAAAACTTTTATTTGCATCGTTAATTTGAATTTCATAAAACTAGCAAATGAATTTGAGGTTGGGATTAAGACAGAATTTTCGACAATTTCTGAAATAGTCCTATGTATGTTTCTGCCATCTTTTATACTATGTGTGTATGCATGCATGCATGTATGCAAAGATGTATTCTTGGCATTGATGATTATAAAAATCCAAACACTGATCAACTACAAAAACAGTGAAGGTATTCAGCCACCATTCCTTATGTAAAAACAAGTAAGCTCCTCCATCTCAGTATTAAATAAATTTGTTTTCATTGTTTATAAAGGGCAAAACTATATATGTGCAAACAAACTATTTTTAAAATAAATTTATGATTTATCAGTACATATTTGATACCATGTTTTATTACATTTATAAAATTTAATTTCTAAATATTTTTCAGATTAAAATGGTTGTGAAGAAAGAAAATCCCTGTGCTAGGTCACACAAACTCTCTGCAGCCATACTAAGATTGTTCCTGCAAACATTTATGGAAGGGGAGCTGCTGTACAACAACAACTAATCCCTATAGACCACATAGACACAAAGTTATGCTTTTGTGGATATAATCAGAAGAAATGAATGTGAGCAGGAGAGAGGTCAGGCAAGTGTGAGAAAGGACATTCAACACTGAGAGAAGAGGCCACTATGAATCTGTGCTGCTAGGCCCACAGTAAAGAGAACAATGAGCTTTCCTTGAGGAAAGTACACTTCTGATGGCTAGAAAGAGGCAGAGGCTTCTAGATCACAGCAGTGTCCCTGTGTTCTGTCTCTGAGACACAGCACCAAGCTCCATACTCTAGAAGGGGAGTGAATAGAGTAGTTGTTTGGGGCTTCACCTCCCTTCAGATGCTTCTCAACTAACAAGTGGCTAACAGGCAAAATTACAGTTTAGAAATAACAATTTTATGTTTGGGGTCACTAAAACATGAAGAGCTATATAAAGGGTCACAGAATGAGGAAAGTTGAAAACTGCTTGATTCAACCAAATGTATCCATCAGGTGGACAGAAGTCCTGTAATACCTCTTACTGGTGCATGCATGCATTCCTAATTGTGGAATTCTTCATAGAAATCTTGGGAACTACAACAGGGAGTGTTCAAGACTTGCACTAATCCCCTCAACAAGTCACTACATCAGCATGCATTTGCCTTCAGCTTACCGAAGAGAACAACCCTCTCTTGCTCAGTAATCTCTGGCTTGCTTTGTAACTAAGGCTGTCATTTAGTGCATCAGGAAAGTTTTCCTCCTAATACACATTGCCTTTTGTTTATTCTGTCTCCATCTTTTTCTTCTTACCCCACTCTACCCCAATTACATGACTCTAGCCACTGGCACAGAGTCCCCTTCCCAAGGGCTTGTTAGGTGAAAAGGCATTTGAATGTGGAAGGATATAGTTCTGCGCACTCCCCTTCATAGTGGAAATGCTTGCTATCCATCTTCCCTCTTTGCAGTGCCAGAGTTCATCATGGATGAGTAAACATAAGAACCAATCACCCATGCAGCAAGTATGATCTTCAGCAGACGTCTGTGGAGACATGAATGCCTAGTAGAGAAAGTTCAACAAGACTCTAGGCTGCTGCCACAAAAATATTTCTAATATGCACATTACTATTTGTCAGGAAAGTTAGTGAGACCTGCCCATTATTTGTGGTAAAAATTTCTGACAAATCACAGGAACAAATTTAGTGCATGCCATCAAAATCAAGCCTCCTTAATGATTCAGTGATATAGAAACTCAGAGAATGAGAACCAGTATGCCCTCTGCTATTACCCTGTACCTGCATGGGAGTGATAGAATGACTATTAATTTCTTAGCATTTCCCCATCTCTGAATGAACTTATATGTAGACAGCAACTGGAGGTTGCCCAACAGTACCCTGTAGTTTATATTGAAATTGTGCATGCTTCTAAGGCTGCACATCTCTATTCAGCTGGCTCATCACTTTTCAAGTTCTGTCCAGTATAAGCAAACACCAGCCCACAACATGAGACTGATTTGCTGAATGATGTATGATAATCAGGAAAGGACACTGACTGAAGTAAATGCAATCATGGCTAGAAGTGTCCTACCCTGCCTGTGGCATCAAGGAAGAGTCAAAAGGCTGCTGCTTTCTGTTCCTTTTGTGGGCACACAATCAGAAATCATCAGGGGGCTGGTAAGATGAGCTGGCCTCTAGGCTGTTAGCAGGGCACAGGAGGAGGAATGGAGCAGCAGGATGTGAAGCAGGCCAGGGCCTGTACCAAGTCCCAGGTATGTGCTGAGAGGCAGGCACTGGCCCACAGCAGGTGCAGCACAGTCAGTGCCCAGCAGCCTCAGGAAAGGAAAACCTGCAGGTGCAGTCAGGACATGCCCAGAGCCTCCCCAGCCACGCGATTTTCTGAATAGCTGTCCTATCCTCATTGTCTGTCTGCAAGATTATGGTTTGCAGTGGGAGGAGATGCAAGAGAGGGAGTGGCTTGGTGGAGTCTCCGGTTCTGGAGGCTTTGATGACACACAGGCGGCTGCAGAAATTCAGGGTGTCTGAGGGGGTGGAGCAGCCTGGAGGTCTGAGGTGGGTATGTGATAAATAACTGTGCTGAAGAAGGGGTGACAGTGGATATGTTGGCAAGCCTCCAGGCAACCCCTTGTCACGAGGGAGACTTCTCTTCCATGACATCATAGACTCTTGCCTTCCAAAAAGGGCTTTGATCTTGGGCCAATGTCGAGAAAGTAGAAAGCAGCACTCAAGCAAGCAAAGCTTTCAAAAATAAATATAAAATTGAACAATCTCATCAGGGTGGCTTCTTGTTTTGAAAACTTCAGTAGTATTGAATGGGGGATAGGAGATAGGCTCTCTGGAGGAAGCTCTGTGTCATTTTGTGGGCACTCTTGCTTTACTTTCTATTTGCTTCTTATATTTTCCTTCTCTCAAAAAGAAATCTTTGAAAATATCCTCAGTCCTATTTACTGCTGCTTCCTGTGGCTGACAGAGTAGATGGTCTGTATTTGCTAAAGAGTGGAGCTGGCTTGGATCCCAAAACATATCAGGATGGAAAAGATCACTCAGTATCAGATCTCTATGTTGATTCTCAGGAAAGCTGATGGGGTATGACTGTGAACACAGTATAAATCAAGGGGCCATATCTGTTCCTCAAAGCCCCACCCCATACATCCGTTAAGGCCTGTGACATAGCTCATAGAATCAAGAAAGGAATTGGTATTTTTACTCCATCCATAACTACATGGCTTTAAGGAGCTTCCTTTTTTTTACTCGATATATTCTTTATTTACATTTCAAATGATATCCCCTTTCATGGATCCCCCTCCCCAAAAGTCCCATAAGCCCTCTTTGCTTCCCCTGTTCCCCAATCACCTCTGCCTCATTTCCCTGTCCTGGTATTCCCCTACACTGCTGCACTGAGCCTTTCCAAACCAAGGGCCTCCCCTTCCTTCTTCTTGGGCATCATTTGGTATATGAATTGTTTCTTGGGTATTCTGAGCTTCTGGGCTAATATCCACTTATCAGTGAGTGCATACCATGTGTGATTGGGTCGCCTCACTCAGGAAGACATTCTCCAGTTCCACCCACTTGTCTAAGAATTTCATGAATTCATTGTTTTAAATAGCTGAGTAGTATTTCATTGTGTAAATATACCACATTTTCTGTAGCCATTGGGATATCTGGGTTCTTTCCAGCTTCTGGCTATTGTAAATAGGGCTGCTATGAACATAGTGGCGCATGTGTCCTTATTACATGCTGGGGAATCCTCTGGGTATATGACCAGGAGTGGTATAACAGGGTCCTCTGGAAGTGTCATTCCCAGTTTTCTGAGGAACCCCCAGACTGATTTCTAGAGTGGTTGTACCAGCCTGCTACCTCACCAGCAGTGGAGAGTGTTCCTCTTTCTCCACGTCCTCGCCAGCACCTGTTTTCTCCTTAGCCATTCTGACTGGTGTGAGGTTAAGGAGCTTCCTGTTCACTTGGGACATTAAACAGAACTTGAAATACTACTGAGAAAGTGTAAGATGTCAACCATGTACTTTCCTGTGTCTAAACCTGGAATATGCATTCCTTTTCCTGGAGGAAGAGCCAGTTTGATGTCTATCTTCAGGCACTATGTGTCTGTTTAAGTTGATCCAAGAGAGCCAAGCTTTCTGAAAGCTGACACCTGAACAGACTACAAATGACAGAAAGTTTAGTTTGTTGTAACTATGTACCAGATATAATGCCGCAAGCTACTAAGAAGTAACTGTCAACTAAGAAGTAACTGTAAGACTGCTTTACAGAAACTGACCAAGGGTTGCCTCTAGAATAAGCTGACTCTCTCAGTTCTTACTGAGTAGTGAGGGTTTCAAAACTTGCTGATCACACATTCTCAATTATTGCCTATTGTCTTGTTATAATCTCAAGTCCAGGAGGCCAACATTTCTTTCTCCTTTTTTGGCATTCTTTGCCCTTCTGTTCCTTTGAATAATTTATTCAAATACCAGACTTGCCTCCAGCCTAATCTCAGAAACTTTTCTAGTGCTCTGTGTGCTTATGGTGCCCTAAAAGTTTGTTTTGTAAAGTGTAAAGATACTCACAGGGCAGGTCTTGCAGAGGTCCAAGCACATCATGGGATGACATCAACTTTTCAGAGCACAGAATAGATATACGTTATGTGCCTTCTCCACAGAAATAAGTGCTATTTTTATGTCACCCCATTAAGATTCTATTAGGTAATCTAGGTAGAACTGAGAGCTTGGCAGAAGGTACAAAGTAGCCTGCAACCTAGAGAAATAAGTACATGCAAAGTCTTAAAGGGTTTTTCTACCCCTGTTAGTTTATACTAAGGCTTCTCACCTGGATTGCATGGGACTCGGGTTCAGAATAATAAGTTGACACTTAGTAAATCAGGAAAGGGCTGGATATCTCCAGGTACATTCCAAACTATGGCCCATATGAGTCCTCTCTATATAAATTTTTATCCATTCTTCTTTCCTCTATAAACTGACTTAATCCATCCTTGAAGGCCTCCTCTGTTTCTTCTATAACACTTCTTCAATCCTACAATTGAATTTGAGAAGAAACATGAGTTCTCCCTTCCTTTCTTGAATTCTTAGACTATTGTGTCTTTAGTATAATTTTTCCAGATTTTAAAGAGGTGGAAAAATTGTATGCTCCAATGTCCCTATTCATGTGTAGGTATAGACACTGACTACCTCAGTATGATTAACACCATGCAACAGGGGCTCCTGGAGTTACACTGATTAGTAAAAAAAAAAAAAAAAAAAAAAAAAAAAACTCAATTTTTTACTGATATAAGGAAAATATGCCATTTAATAATGACAATAATATATTAATAATCTAATTCATAAGGCCAGAATTTCTAGTAAGACAGGATGTAGCATCATCTTGGTCACCGTGTGTCTTAGGATTTTACTGCTGTGAACAGACACCATGACCAAGGCAACTCTATAAGGGCAACATTTAATTGGTGCTGGCTTACAGGATCAAAGGTTCAGTCAATTACCATCAAGGCAGTAATGTTTGGGCATCCTGGCAGGCATGGTACAACTGGAGCTGAGAGTTCTACATTTTAATCTGATGGCTGCTAGCAGAATACTTCCTTCCAGGGAGCTAGGATAAGGGTCTTAAAGCCCATACCCAAAGTAAGACACCTACTTCAACAGTGTCAAACCTTCTAATAGTGCCACTCCCTGGGTGGGCCACGGTTATACAAACCATAACATTATACTCCCTGTCCCCCATGGACTTGTTCAAACACATGAGTCTAGGGAGGGCATACATAAACACAGAATAATACAAAATACATTTGGTCCAACTTCAAAAGTCCTCATAGTCAGAAGAAAGGAGAGGACCCTGGGCCTGTAAAGATTGCATCCAGTTTAGTAAAGAAACCGAGGGGGGAGGGGGAATGATTGGGGAATAGTTGGGGGGGAGAGGAACTATGGGAAGTATGGTGGGTGGGAACTGGGAAAGGGGAAAGCCTTTGGAATGTAAACATAGAATATAGAAAATAAAAATTTAAAAAAACCAACTAAAAATAAATAAATACATACATACATACATACATACATACATACATACTAGAGCCAATTAAACTTTTCTCTCAAGTCTAGGTCTCTTCAAATATTGCTAGTACATGGCATTTTATTTCTAGAAAATGGCTACTGCATGAAACAGGAGAGGTGTTGTGTTTCTTTGAGTATAAAATCATGACAGTCCAGTCTGTGGTATCATGTGAACTTTTAATATGTATCAATGTTTTATACCTTGTTATTTGCAAGAAATTGTAGCTGGGTGTATAAATAAAAAGTGATAGAAAAGAAAAAAAAAGTCCTCATAGTCTATAGCAGTCTCAATAATGTTAAAGTCCAGCATCTCTTCTGAAATTCATCTAATCACTTAGCTGTATTTCCTAAAGCAAGATAGGAAACTAACTGGACAAACTACATACTCTGCATCTCCATGTCTGATCTCAAGGCAATCTTCAGATCTCCAACTCCTTTTTCATCTTTGTTGACTGCAACAAACTACTTTTTCTTTGGCTGGTTCCATTCCATGTTAGCAGAATGTCTTGGCAGGTATTCCCATGGCTCTGGCATCTCAAAAATCTTGGGGTCTCCAAGGCAACTTCAATCTCACAGCTTCTTGTTTCAATGTCTAGGATCCACACATTATCTTCTGGGCTCCTCTGTAGGGCTGTCATCACTTCTATAGCTCTGCCCTCTACAGCATTCTAAGGTCAAGTTGATCCACTCCATTGCTTCTACTGTTTTGGTGATTATCCAATGGTACTGGCATCTCCAATACATTGGGTTTTTCTGCTGCAACTAGGCTTCATCAATAGCCTCTCATAGGCTCTCTTCATAGGGCCAAGCCCCAAATCCTTTGCATGAAGGCTACACCTTCACTAACAAATGAATGGCCTTCCATGGCCCATCACAGTGCCACACCTCAGCTGCTCTTCATGACCCCTTCATGCCTTCAAAACTAGTACCACCTGGGTGACACTTACACATTACAAAATATGGCTGCAGCACTAGATAAAACCTAGTCTATCTTTGAAACACAGCTTCTTTGTGCTCTCCGAAAACACTTCCCAGAAGATTTCACCTCAGTGATACTGATCTCTTCTTAGACTCTACTAATTTCTTAGCTCCAGATAACCAACATCAGTTGTCCCAGTAGTCCCTTTTATTCTGGACTCTAAAGTCAGAGCCACATGGCCAAAGCTGCCAAAGTTTGCTGCTTGCTGTGGCTGGAACATGATCCACTTGTTCTATTACATTAACATCAGTATCTGATTTCCAACTCCTTCACTGCCTAAGCTTGGGTGTCTTGGAACTTTCTCTGTAGACTGATATTGAACTTAGAGATCTACAGGCATGTCTCTTAAGCACTGAGATTAAAGATATGATCAACCAAGCCTGGACTTTAAGCTTGTCTTCACCTAGAACTTCTCTGTTCTAGACTGGCCTTGAACTCAGAGATCTGCTTGTCTTTGCCTCCTGGGACTAAAGGTCTGTACTACCATGCCTGGACCTAAATTTACTTGGGTGGGATCCTGCCCCAATATCACTACTCCCTTAATTCAATATAATATCCGTGAACACAGAATTCAGCTCCATTTTACTTCCTGGGGCCCTGTTGATACTTGGGCCATATTTCTTACATTTTTCCTTTCTTAGCTTACTTTGCTGAGAAAATGCTCTTCATGAGACTTTACCAGAGAACAAAGTTACTGCTAAGATTTTTTTGAGACTTTCTTTGTCAATGCAATTAATCTGAGTCTTCACCTTAGCCTCAGGAAGACTCTTCAGACAAGGGCAAAAAAGCAGCCTTGTTCCTCACCAAAATACTATAAAAAAAAGTCTTTAAGCCACATACTGAAGTTCTTCTCCACTAAAATACCTTGGATCAGGTCTGCACAATTCAAATCACTCTCAATAACAAAAGCTTCCATTTTCCTATTAGGATAGCCCATTAAGCACCATTTAAAGCATGCCACTGCTTTCCACATCCAAAGTCAAAAAATCTACATTCTTCCAAACAAAAGCATGGTCGGGCCTTTTAAATACCCGACTTCCAGTACCAACTTCTGTTTTAGGGTTTTACTGCTGTGAACAGACACCATTCCCTGGGCAACTCTCACAAGGACAATATTTAATTGGAGATGGCTACCAGGTTCAGAGGTTCAGTCCATTATTATTAAGGCAGGAATATGGCAGCATCAGGCAGGTATGGTACAGTTAGAGCTGAGAGTTCTAAATCTTCATCTGAAGACTACTAGCAGAATACTTGCTTCCAGGCAGCTAAGATGAGGGTCTTAAAACCCACACCCACAGTGATCAATCCTAATAGTGCCTCTCCATGGGTAGGCTGAGCATATACAAACCATCACACCATGCAGCCTAATTTCCTAAAAGTAATGGTTATAGGGCTTCATTATGAGTCCAAAGCTGTCAAGGTTAGAGTAGACATGCCTCATCCCATGTAAACTGAAATGTTTTTTATTATTTGTGTGACATTTTAATACTTTGCGGATTACTTTTATGTCCATGACTTCATTTGATCTTTACAGTCAGCCTGGCAGTAGATGAAGTAGGTATAGTGACTAATAAATGAACAGACATAGGTCCAGAAAGGTCAGCAGACCTTAGCTCCAGAGTCTACAAAAGAGAAGCAAAAGTGGCAAAGTCTGTGCTCACGATTTGGTAGGAGGAACTGATTTCACAAATGACCAAATAGAGGCTTGTGTGTTCTGAGTGCTGATTCACATGTAGCTTTCTATCCAGTGTTTGCACATATGAGAGAAATAATGATTTCTGATGGCATGACTCTGTTTCTGTGGAGAGCAGCCTGACCCCAGGCAGCCAGGGCCAGAGACACTGGAGTACAGACCTTCCCAAATACTGTAGGTCCTAGAAGGATGAAAGGAACTTTAAGTAAGTGAACTACAGTAATTATGTTGGCTTTAATGAAGCAATGCCTGCTTTTGTTGTGCTATGGTGCAAAGACTTAATTATTCAAACACAGCCATTAGTTCCCACACAGCAAAGATGACGGCAGATGTTAAAAAGATACCATCTCTTGGACATTTGCCCACCAGGCCCAGCTTCTAAGACTCCTCAAACACAAGTGCAGCTCTGCCAGAAACATCCACCACATATCTTAGAATACTAGAGTCCAGAACTGACCAGTGACATCTGAAGAAGAACAGATGTGGTAATGAGTGTTCCTCTTTCCATAGCTCCCTAGTGATGCAATGGCCTTGACAGCCTGGAAGCTACTGTGTTCTGATCACAGTTTCACATAGACACTTTCAATTAGGGCACAGCAATCCATTTCACACACACACACACACACACACACACACACACACACGTGTGCACGTGCATGCGTGACTGAAGACCAAATGTTCATTTTATCAGAGGACAAAATGTACTTAGAACTCAGAAACCTGTCCAACTTCTTGCTGCCACCACCAGGAGGGGGAAAAAAGTGGCTCGTTGAATTGTAGGTACACTATTGCTTAAACTTAAGCACTCAAAACAGGCACCAGCCTGCCTGCATTTTTCCTATCCCAGCCCTTCAGTGAATAACTGTTAGGAAAACACAAAGGGCTTTTAAAAGTTCAAAGAACTTTTTAAGTGACTGCATCATTATTACAAACATCTCAATACATTGACTTCTATAAATTAAAAACAAATTAAAAACTAACTTTTAGAGGAGACCAAGGGGATTTCAATGTACCAACCATAACAAAATTTTCTAGAAGAGGGGTCCTTCAAGGCTTTCTCATTTTTCTGTTGTGTATATGAACACACACACAAACATACTCATACACACATGTACACTTGTACATATTCATACTCACACAATGCACACTCATATACTCAAACACACACTGACATATATACTCATACACTACACCCACTCACACACTTACTCTTATACATATTCAC
This sequence comes from Apodemus agrarius, assembly GCA_964023405.1. Lineage (NCBI taxonomy): Eukaryota > Metazoa > Chordata > Mammalia > Rodentia > Muridae > Apodemus > Apodemus agrarius. Next base: position 88,129,739 of record OZ030018.1, on the reverse strand, counting down.
TCCCACTCTGTCTCCCTTTTCTTCTCCCTATTCTTTGCATGTGCGCAAACACACACACACTCTCTCTCTCTCTCTCTCTCTCTCTCTCTCTCTCTCTCTCTCTCTCTCTCTCTCTGTCATACTGTCTCTGTAATGGGCATCCTTCCCAGAAGCTGAAGAACTGAAAGGAAATGTAGGAAGGATTCTGGACATGTTTCCCTTAAAAAAGGCTTTATCTGCAGGCTGTTGGATTTCCTTCTGGCTTCTTCAGTGACCACCAATGATAGAAGGAGTATCTATTTGTCTGAAAACTGCAGACTGCAGATTTCTACTTGTAAAAAGAAAAGCATGGAAAGGCCAAAGATGCAGCTCAGATGCAAAGTACTTTCATAACATTTGGGGTTTGATCACCAGTACTGAATGAGGAAACCCTGGAGGGAGAGATTGAAAAACAGATTAATTATAATAATGAGAAATCATGTCTTGTACTTGCACCAGGAATTTGGTATGAACAATATCATGTTATGCTGAGGGGAGGAACTTATACCAAATGGAAATGAACAAAAGCACAGCCCTCCACATGGCACTGGCAAATACTTCTGGTGAGGAATGCTCAGCGCGACATAGTTCCACATGCAGATGTAAAATTAAACTTGCAAGAATGAAGGGTGAATGCTCACTTTTTAGGAAAACTGAGTTTCAGAAAACCTGCAGAGGCCCAGAGAGCTTTCCAAATATGTCAGCTCTAAAATAACACACAGTAAAACTGACTAATTAGTTAAATTTAATTAAAAATAGTAAGAATGTTAGCAATGAGATATATTGGGGAGCATGGTCTCTTACTAAGAACTGAACAATTTCCCATGTCTGATTAAGACCTGAAACACCACCTAAATCCTTCACAGTTGTCCTTAGAGATAAAACCAAGGAGGAAGTGAAGCTCGTATAAATCAAAAGATGGTTCTATGTGTGAGTAATATAGAATTCCATAGCTGCTAGGCCTTGAAACCAGGGAGTTGCTGTGTACAGGACTGAGAAGGAAGTTGAGCCAGAGTCTCCTCTTCCTAGTCTACAGATAAGGGCTGAGTCTGAGGAGTCAAGTACCTAGCGTCTTCAGCTGGAGACCAGAACACACCCAGGCTCCACCCATGATTGTTGCCTTCAGAAGCAACACTGTCAAACACACAGCTCTAGGAAAAAGTATCCTCTGAGCAGAGGAGACAGAGCTCTGGAGCTGAGCCTATGAACTCTGCCCACAAAGCCATTTTCTCCCTAACTGGTCACAGTCTGTCCTCAAGTTCAGCCAAATTGCTGATGTTACCAAAATACACAACCTCTTTAGGTTTCTTAGATTATCTTTTTTACAAAAACTGAGTTTGTCTTTTCTCTTTTACCATGGAGCATGTAAAGCAAAGCCAGGACAGTCTTGCTGTCTACATGCAAAGGCACAACACTTGGCAGAGTAAGACTTCCCATGTCCAGAGAAGACATAAACCTTCTAATGATCCAGAGAACACTTCCATCTGCCATAGGTCCCAGCCTCTTGTCTTCCTGAATGTTCATCTTAAGAACCATGCCTTGAGGTAGTCTTATAACAAATTAATTGGGACCAAAGACCAAGCCCACATGCCTTCAGGAGACAGAATTCCTCTGTATAAAGGGAACATTTTCCACCATGAGTATTTACACTGGGAGGGCAACCTTGAGACCAGATGAAGTGGTGAAACAGACCTTCTGTGTGGTGCCAGGAACCACACAAGATTCTAGGGTACCAGGGAATGGACTGCAGGGAGGCAGGACATGTGGTGAATTTAAAAACTTTGAGGAAATAAAACACTTTTGGAGGCTTTTCCCTTTTTTATTAGATATATACTTTATTTACATTTCAAATGTCCCCTTTCCTGGTTCCCTCCCCCTTCAAGTATCATAACCCATCTCCCCTCCCCCTGCTCCCCAATCAACCCTCTCCCTCTTTCCTGTCTTGGTATTCTCCTACACTGCAGCATCGAGCTTTCCACAGACCAGGGGCCTCTCCTCCCTTTGATGTCCAACAAGGCCATCCTCTGCTGCTTATGCATCTAGAGGCATGAATAACTCCATGTATACTCTCTGGTTGATGGTTTTGTCTGGGGAGCTCTGGGAGTAATGGGTGAGTGATATTGTTACACCTATGGCACTGCAAACACCTTCAGCTCCTTGGGTCCTTTCTCTAGCTCCTCCATCGGGGACAAGGTGCTTAGTTCAATGGCTGCCTAAGAGTGGTCCCTTCTGTATTTGTCATGCACTAGCAGGGCCTCCTAGGTGACAGCTATATCTAGCTCCAGTCGGCAAGTATTTGTGGGCATTGCTAATAGTGTCTGCGTTTTGAAACTGTATATGGGATGGATCCCTAGGAGGGGAAGTCTCTGGATGGTCTTTCCCTCAGACTCTGCTCCACACTTTGTCTCTGTATCTCCTAGTGTGGCTGTTTTGTTCCCCCTTCTAAGAAGGACCAGAGTATCCATACTTCATTCTTCCTTCTTCTTGAGCATCATTTGATATGTGAATTGTGTCTTGGGTATTTCAAGATTCTGGGCTAATACCCACTTATCAGTGAGTGCATGCCATATATGTTCTTTTGTGATTGGGTTACCTCACTTAGGATGATATTTTCCAGTTCTACCCATTTGCCTAAGAATTTCATGAATTTATTGTTTTTAATAGCTGAGTAGTATTCCATTGTGTAAATATACCATATTTTCTGTATCCATTCCTCTGTTGAGGGACATCTGGGTTCTTTCTAGCTTCTGGCTTTATAAATAGGGCTTCTATGAACATAGTGAAGTATGTATCCTTATTACATTCTGGAGAATCCACAACAAATGGTGCTGATTCAACTGGCAGTTAGCATGCAGAAGAATGCTGATCGACCCATTATTATTTCCTTTTGGCAGCTTTTTCAGGTGACTAACAATATCTGAGAACATGTTTGGGGGCTTTTACCCTGTCTGTGAATTCATTTGAAAACTAGTGTCATGAAATAAGTGGGGCTCAGAAAAGCTGCGACATGGTCTGCCAGGGCCCCACTTGCACCCAAAAGCTGGGCAGCTCCACAGCCATCTGTGCACCTATCCTGCAGGAGAGATTGGCTCAGCAGGGATTCCTGCACTTAGAGGTGAGGATGCCATCTTTGCTCCTATGACTGAGCAAGCGTATACAGCCAAGAATGCAGGAAACACCCGAGTGTCAGAACAGCTGGGGTAGGGTACTCCAGGACCCCACCGGCACCCAGGAGCTGGGCAGTGCCACTGTACTCTGTGTCAGGGGAGATCCAGTCACCAAGGATTTCTGAGACAGGCTTGCAGGCCCACAGGAAGGACAAGAACCAGCCAGAGACAACAGAACCAACAAACATCAGAGATAAAGAGATGGCAAAAGACACACATAAGAACCTTACTAACAGAAATCAAGGCAAAATGGCACCATCCAAACTCAATTCTCCCACAAAAGCAAGTCCTGGATACCCCAACACACCAGAGAAGCAAGATTTGGATTTAAAAATCATGGCTCATGATGCTGATAGAGGGCTTCAAGAAGACCGTAAATAATTCCCTTAAAGAAATACAGGAGAACACAGGTAAACAGGTAGAAGCCCTTAAAGAATTACAGGAAGGCACAAACAAACAGGTGAAGGAACTGAACAAAACCATCTAGGATCTAAAAATAGAGGTAGAAACAAAGAAATCACAAATAGAAACAACTCTGGACATAGAAAAGCTAGAAAAGAAGTCAGGTGACATGCATACAAGCACCAACATCAGAATACAAGAGATAGAAGAGATAGTCTTAGATGCAGAAGATACCACAGAAAGCATTGATACAACTGTCCAAAAAATGCAAAAATCTCCTAACCCAAAACATTCAGAAAATTCAGGACAAAATGAAAAGACCAAACCTAAGGCTTATAGGAATGGAAGAAAGTGAAAATTTCCAGCCTAAAGGGCCAGTAAATGTTACAAAATTATAGAAGAAAACTTTCCTAACCTAAAGAGACATGCCCATGAATGTACAAGAAGCCTACAGAACTCCAAGTAGATTTGATCAGAAAAGAAATTCCTCCCATCACATAATAAAACACAAAATGTACTAAACAAAGAAAGATATTAAAAGCAGTAAGGGGAAAAGGCCAAGTAAGATATAAAGGTAGAGCTATCAGAATTACACCAGACTTCTCACAAGAGACTATGAAAGCCAGAAGATCCTAAACAGGTGTCATACAGACCCTAAGGGAACACAAATGCCAACACAGGCTGCTATACCAAGTAAATCTCCCAATTACCATAGATGGAGAAACCAAGGTATTCCATGACAAAAACAAAGTTACACAATATCATTCTACAAATCTAGCTCTTCAAAGGATAATGACTGGAAAAACCAACAAAAGGAGGGAAACTACACACTAGAAAAAGCAAGAAAATAATCTTCTTTCAACAAACCCAAATGAAGATAACCACACAAACATAAAAATTACATAAAAAAATAATAGGAAGAAACAATCACTATTCTTTAATATCTCATAAAATCAATGGACTCAATTACCCAATAAAAAGATATAGACTAAAAGACTGGATACCAAACAGGACCCAGCATTTTGCTGTATACAGGAAACACATCTCTGTGTCAAAGACAAACATTACCTCACAACAAAAGGCTGGAAAACAATTTTCCAAGCAAATGGTTCCAGGAAACAAGCTGGAACAAGCTGGAAACAAGCCATTGTAATATCGCATAAAATTGACTTTCAACCAAAAGTCATCAAAAAGACACAGAAGGACACTTCATACTCATCAAAGGAAAACATCTACCAAGAAGAACTTTCAATTCTGAACATCTATGCTCCATAAGCAAGGGCACCATCCTTTGTAAAAGAAACTTTTCTAAAGCTTAAAGCACACATTGGACCTCACACAAAAATTGTGGGTGACCTCAACACCCCACTCTCCTCAATGGACAGATCAAGGAAACAACTTAAACAGAGACATAGTGAAACTAACAGAAGTTTTGGACCAAATGGATTTAAAAGGTAACTATACAACATTTCATCCTAAATAAAAAGAATATACCTTCTTCTCTGCACCTCATGGTACGTTCTCCAAAACTGACCACATAATTGGTCACAAAACAGACCTCAACAGATATAAGAAGATCAAACTAATCCCATGCCTTCTATCATATCACTATGGAGCAAAGGTGGTCCTCATTAGCAACAAAAACAACAGAAAGGCCACATATACATCTCACAGATCTGTGGTCACTTTATCTTTGACAAAGGAGCTAAAAGCATCCAATGGAAAAAAAAGATAGCCTTTTCAACAAATGGAGCTGGTTCAACTGGCAGCTAGAATGCAGAAGAATATAAATGGATCCATTCTTATTTCCTTGTACTATGCTCAAGTCCAAGTAGATCAAGAACCTCCACATAAAACCAGACACAGTGAAACTAATAGAAAAGAAACTGGGGTAGAGCCTTGAGCACATGGGCACAAGGGGAAATTTCCTGAACAGAACACTAAAAGTTTATGCTTTAAAATCAAGAATTGACAAATGGGATCTCATTAAATTACAAAGTTTCTATAAGGCTAAGGACACTGTCAAGAGGACAAAATGGCAACCAACAAATTGGGAAAAGATCTTTACAAACCCTACATCTGACAGAGGACTAATATCCAATATATACAAAGAACTCAAGAAGTTAGACTCCAGAGAACCAAATAACCCTATTAAAATTGGGTACAGAACTAAACAAAGAATTTTCACCTGCAGAATATCGAGTGGTTGAGAAGCAACTTAAGAAATGTTCAGCATCCTTAGTCATAAGGGAAATACAAATCAAAACAACCCTGAGTATTCACCTCACACCAGTCAGAATGGCTAAGAGCAAAAACTAAGGAGACAACAGGTGCTGGTGAGAATGTGGAGAAAGAGGAACACTCCTCCACTGCTGATGGGATTGCAAGCTAGTACAACCATTCTGGAAATCAGTTTGGAGGTTCCTCAGAAAACTACCTGAGGACCCTATTATACCACTCCTGGGCATATACCCAGAGGATTTTCCAGCATATAAGGACACATACTTCACTATGTTCATAGAAGCCCTATTTATAATAGCCAGAAGCTGGAGAAAACCCAGATGTCCCTCAATGGAGGAATGGATACAGAAAATATAGTATATTTGCACAATGGATTACTACTCAGCTATTAAAAACAATGAATTCATAAAATTCTTAGGCAAATGGGTGGAACTAGAAAATATCATCCTAAGTGAGGTAACCCAATCACAAAAGAACACACATGGTATGTACTCACTGATAGGTGGATATTAGCCCAGAATCTTGGAATACCCAAGACACAATTCACATATCAAGTGATGCTCAAGAAGAAGGAAGAATGAAGTATGGATACTCTGGTCCTTCTTAGAAGGAGAAACAAAACATCTACACTAGGAGATACAAAGTGTGGAGCAGAGACTGAGGGAAAGACCATCCAGAGACTGCTCCTCCTAGGGATCCATCCCATATACAGTTTCAAAACTCAGACACTATTATCAATGCCCACAAATACTTGCTGACTGAAGCCAGATATAGCTGTCACCTAGGAGGCCCTGCTAGTGCATGACAAATACAGAAGGGACCACTCTCAGTCAGCCATTGAACTAAGCACCTGGTTCCCAATGGAGGAGCTAGAGAAAGGACCCAAGGAGCTGAAGGTGTTTGCAGTACCATAGGAGGAACAACAATATGAGCCACCCATTACTCCCAGAGCTCCCCGGAACAAAACCATCAAACAGAGAGTGCATATGGTGTTACCCATGGCTCTAGATGCTTAGGCAGCACAGGATGGCGTTGTTGGACATCAAAAGGAGGAGAGGCCCTTGGTCCTGGAAGGGCTCAATGCTGCAGCTTAGGGGAATTCCTGGACAGGAAAGAGGGAGAGGGTTGATTGGGGAACAGGGGGAGGGGAGATGGCTTATAGGATTTTTGTGCATGGGGGAACCAAGAAAGGGGAAATCATTGAAATATAAATAAAGAGTATATCATAAAATTAATAAAAAATGAAGAAAAATTGGATTAGAGAAAAGAAATCCTAATGTACTAATTGTAGCCAAACCCTCTGTGATTAAGAACTCCCAAAGAAGCTTAAGGCCTTATATTTTGACATCGAATATAAACTTGGACAAACAATGGTATTATGAGATCCACCTTGGTACTTGGAGACCATCACAGGCTAATTGACATTCACTTGTGTTAATAGACATCTGGTTTCATGGAGATTCCAATCCAATGTCCAAAACCTCTGGGCATTGTATACAGGCCACTTAGATATTAGTATTATAAGCGTAGTCATGGACAGACTGAAAATTTAGTCAAAATGTAGCTTCTATATCCAAAGGCATCACTGTAGAGAAATATTTTTATAAAATGTTTTGACCAGATTTGCTAATAAAAAACATCAATGATTATTTTGTATATTCTTAACAAATTATAAAAAAGGTTATTTCGTCCGAGACAGGTTTTGCTTGCTTGTTTTTTAGACATGGTATCATTTTGTAGGCAAGGCTAGTATAACTTTTGTAGTGCCAAAACATCAGACATATACCACCACTATTGGCTCCCAAGGACTTAGTTTTGATGGTCTGTGTCTTCATAGATGTATCCAGTGGCCAATGTTCTATTCACCTAAGACATTCCTGGGGTACCTGGAAGCCTCTCAATATGCAGGCTCAGTAAGAATTACCTTCACCTGACAGAAGCATTGCTCACCTGTTCCTACAAGGCTCTGCATGGCCAGCAGGCACCTGCACAGTAACGATGTTGTCATTACCCTCAACTATGTACACAAGCGAGTCCTGGCCTGCTGAGAGTTGCCTCAGGTAATCACAGACCCAGACACATGGTGCTGTACAGGAGCCAAGCAGCACTTACACCCTGCATCCCACAACTAGCTTCAGAAAGCCAACACTCCAGCCATAAGAAATGTAACCCTAGAAACTTAGTACCTAACACTTCTATCATTTTGGCTATAGGTCTCATGACAGTAATCCATATATCTCTACATCAGAGAAGGGTACCTTTCATCTTCTCTGTTCAGTTAGCAGTAGCTCTGAGTGCATGAACAGCCTCATTCTGAGTGACCTTCGTAACTGTACCTAATCCAGATTTGTAAGGAACTTCTACCTGGATATATTTCATCCTATCACTATCTCACAAGCCCACCTGATGCTTCAGAGGATGCTTCATCTGATGCTTCAGCAGTCAAGGAAGAGACAATTCTGCATGGATTAAATAGCAAATATGTAACTTATTTTGGGGAAAGTTGTTAAACAGAGATAATATTTCATGAAGAAATCTAAAGGTAAGAGAATAAATTACTAATTTCTATAAAAATCAGGTTTCCAAGAACTGAAGTTCTTGTAGGTAGCCAAGATGAGACCTAGAGAGCTGTAGTTCCTCAAACCAGTGTAGCAGCAGTTCAGCCCTTGATAAAACAACTGTTCTGAAATAATGCCCAAACTACTTTGCTTTCAGATATTCTTTTATATAGCTATAGTTTGACGATTCTGAGTGGCATTCTCCAAGCTATTTGTGGAAACACTTAGAACTTCCTTCTCTTTAAAGTTCCCACTCAAACATCTGAGCACCAGCTTCCCTGTCTTCCCTCCATAGCTCTGTATAACTCTAAGCTTTGCTCAGGCAGGCTCTAGGAGTCCCTTCATCCTGCTTCCTCTTCTGTGTGAGGTACATGATCCCTCATTGTTCTACCTTAAAAATGAGAAAACTATGGTCACCTACTCAAGGCCCATGTCACCTACTTACCCCTGGAGCCCAGACTTGGGTCCCACACCAGGATTTTGGATCCTGACTCACTCACAAGGAATGTTTTGAATAATAAAGGAACAATTTACTTGTGTTATATATTATAGTGTTATTCATGTGTGTCCTCCTTAATTTTAGTACTGTATTATTTCTTTTACATTTTAAATTATTTTTACATCTATGGATGTTTCACCTGCATGTATGTCTGTTCACCAGGTGCTTGGTACCTGTGGAAGCCAAAAGCATTGGATTCTGTGGAACTGGAGTTACAGATAAGCTGATTTGTTCAAGGAATTAAACTTGACTCCTCTGGAAGAACAATCAGCACTCTTGATCACTGAACTCTCTACCACAAGTATGTTATTTCTTAAAAACATTTTCTGATGGTTGCCTTATATACCATTTCCATATGTTCATATGAATTTTATAGGAAAGCTCAGTTAATTCTTGCATTTGGCTTTATCATGGTCACTCACAAACCACTTAAAGCCATTCAATAAACTTTGTTGAAAGGATACTCTGTAGGTGCTACTTGTTGAGAATGAGAGTCTGGGAAGTGCTCAGCTATAAATGGAAAATCAGTATCACTTCCCCAATGTTTAAGGATCATCTTGGAGGAAGAAGGGGGTAAGTAGGAGCCATAGGGAGGGTAACAGTTTCACACAAGAACATGAAGGAGAGGAAAGTTTATTCTTTCTCATAATCACAGAGCTCTCTTCATCTATCTGGTGAAGGTAGTGTGGAAGGGCAGTGGTCAAGGGTGGGGGAGGAAGAAGAGGCTCTCTTTGTTAGCAGTCATTAACTCCACCTGGGGCCCCAGCATATGGGATGGGGCTGTTGAGATTCAGGACTACATTTCTCCCTTAGTTAGCTGTCTTAGTCAAAGTTGCTATTGTTATGATGGAATACCATTGCCAACTTAGGGAGGAAAGCACATATTTTGCTTAAACTTCTACATCACTGTCATCATCAAAGGTAGTCAAGGCAGGAACTCAAACAGGGCAGGAAACAGGAAGCAGAAGCTGATGCAGAGGACATAGAGGAGTACTTTCTCCCCATGACTTGCTTGGCCTCATTTCTTATAGAACCCAGGACCTTAGTCCTAATTAAGAAAATATTACATAGGCTTGCCTACAACCCAATTTTATGGAGATATTTTTGTAATTGTAGATGCCTCCTCTCAGACAACTTTAGTTTGGGTCAAGTTTACATAAAGCTATCCAGCTCAAATGACCCCTTGTCACACATAAACACCTCACTGTTAAACCACAACTTGCCCCTTGCTTATTCTGAAATAAATACATTGATATTTAAATCATGTTATAAAACATTTTCAAATATTAAAAGTCTCACAAATCTTATAATTTTAAACACTTTAATACTTTAGTCTCTTTTAAAATCCAGAGTCTTTTAACCATGAGTTCTTACAAACCAAAAAATAGGTTTCATACTGTTTTATTCCAAGTGGGAAAACCAGGGCAATTTACAATCAGATCAAAGTAAAACCAAACTCCAACTGTGCACATACCTCAATGTCCAGTGTCTGAGATCTACTCAGAGTCTTATGGGCTCCTCCAAAATTCTTGAATCATTTCTCTGCCTCTTCCCTCAGCAGCATAATAATCTTGTCTAGGCTCTGGCTGCTTCTACTCCACTTCCACTGCCATTCTTGGTACTGGCATCTGCAAAATGCTGGAGTATTTTGCTGCAGCTGGGTTTCACGTTCATCAATGGCCTCTCCTGGACTCATTTCGGGGAATCTAGCCCTACCACACAATGCCAAATATTAGCTCTCTCTATGATCCCTTCATGCATTCAAAGCCAGCACTTCTTAGGTGACTCATATAACACCAAGTTCAGCTTCTAGCCCAGGGTACAACCTTGACCACCTCTGCACCAGAGGTTCTATGTGTTGACCCTAAGGAAACATTTAATAGAAGATATTGCTCCAATAAGGCTGGTTTCTTTTTAATCACTTCTGATTCTTCAGTCTGAGATGATCAGCATCCATTGTCCAAGCAAAAGAAAAAGCTTTTACTTTTGTCATCTGGTCTCTTGTTAATCACAGCTCATTCTTCAAGTCCAACTAACCAGATAGCACAGATTTATCACACAAATGGCCAGGTAGGGGTTTTGCTCCACTTTGAAACTTCACAAGCCAAGCTTCTATTTCCTGCACTGCTGTCAATATTTTTATCTTCCAAGCTTCCATAGAACAGGTCATTGAGCTACCAATACTCAGTGGCTTTTCTAAGTTCCAAATTCCTTATATAATCCTCCCCAAAACAACATGGACAGGTCTGTCACAGCTACATCCAACTCCTGGTACCATTTCATTCTTAATTAGAGTTGCTACTTCTGTGATCAAACACCAAGACTAAAGCAACTTGGAGAGGAAAGGATTTATTTGGCCTATAATTCCATATCACTGTTCATCATCAAAGGAAGTCAGGACAAAGTGGAAATTGAGAGGCACTAGCTGATGCATTAATCCTGCCTGAAAATGTCCTTACAGACATACAGACATGTTTCATTAATTACTTAGTCTTAATTCAATCAAACTATCAACCAAAATTACCTGAAAAAGAAATCAAGATCTCATTTATGATAATTTATAAAAATAAAATACTTAGTTTAGCCAAAGAGATAGAAAAATCTATAAAACATCATTTAAAGGCTTTGACATAGGGAACAAAACTGAAAGGCCATGCTGTGTTCTCTGATTGGAAAAATAAATATTATTACAATGTCTATACTAACCAAAGTAATTTAAAGACTAAATGCATTACTTAATAAAATACCATGGCATCCTCCAGGTTGGCAAGCTCTTTCAGTGATTAGAAGTGCTTGCTACTTTTTATGAGAACCTTAGTTCAGTTTGAGCACCCACGTGGTAGCTCACAGTCCCTTGGAATTCCAGTTCCAGAAAATCTCATGTCCTCTCCTGACCTGCTCAGCCACCCTCACACACTTGCCACCCACTCACAGAGACACACATTACACAAAAATATTAAAAATAATTCTTCACAGAACTTGGAAATTTAATTCAATGTTATTTCTCTCTCTCTCTCTCTCTCTCTCTCTCTCTCTCACACACACACACACACACACACACACAGAGGGAGAGAGAGAGAGAGAGAGAGAGAGAGAGAGAGAGAGAGAGAACAAAGTGAGTTTTACAAAATGAGTGGAGCAGGAGGTACTATGATACCAAACATTAAAAAGCCACAAAAGTAAAATAGCATACTATTGCATAGAAATGCACATATAGCTGTAACAGGGAACATAGCAGTGAGTAAAAGATGTATCCATCTATAAACAGGTGTTTTTTGATGAATGTACTAGGAATTTTTTTCAATAAATAGTACTAGATACCTGAACTAGGGACGTCAGATATCATTAGACTGCTTGTTGCCTGGGTACAAAGAACTTCAAAAAAACCATCATGCTGAAGCTGGAAAGAACCCAGATGTCCCTCAATGGAGGAATGGATACAAAAAATGTGGTATATATACACAATGGAATACTATTCAGCCATTAGAAACAATGAATTCATGAAATTATTAGAGAAATGGATGGAGCTGGAGAGCATCATACTAAGTGAGGTAACCCAGTCTCAAAAGAATACCCATGGTATGCATTCACTGATGAGTGGATATTAGCCTAGAATCTTGGGATACCAAAGACACAATCCACATACCAAATGATGTCCGTAAAGACCAAAGGAGTGGACACTGGTGCTGGAAAGGATCAAAGCATCAGTGTAGGGGAATACCAGAACAGGGAAGTGGGAAGGGGTGGATGGGGGAACAGGGGTGGGGAAAGGGCATGCGGGACCTTTGGGGGGGGCGGGGAACCAGAAAAGGGGAAATGAAATGTAAATATAGAATATATCCAATAAAAAATTTAAAAAAAGAAACCATCATGCTTTGTCAGAGCATAAGTTTAAGAACGGAGTCCTGTGTGAATTCTGAGTATTTGTGAGAAAACTCCAAGATACCAAGAGTCCTGTGAGCTCAGTTTCTTCAAAACACAGAATTGTTCTTAGAATGCTCTCCAGTGTAGTGGATAGGAACAAGTTTACTCCAGCTGTTGTTATTCATATGCCTCCAAGGAAAAACATGTTTTTGCCATATGTGGCTTGTCCTTGTGGTTGTACTCTTAACTCAGGTGACTCTTTCTAATACTCACAATATAAATTATTTGATGCTACTGCATGCAACTTTCATCTGCTCATTTACTTTTTCGCTCTTCCTGGTTCATACCCACTGGAGCTTTATTACTACTTTACCTCTAAATTACTAAATTTTGTTAAACTCTCTCTCTCTCTGTGTGACTTACACTTTGAAGTTTAAAAGATAAATAGGATAGACATAGGATAAATTCAGTGTATATAGTAGTGTTTGGTACTACCAATAATCTCTGTTAAAGAAATATTATCCTAGAATTTTATATTTTTCAAACTTTAAAATTCACATAGGAACAACTATCAATTGTAAACATTTTCAAAAGACAGAGAACAAATACTCCACTATAGTTTGTGTCCAATTTCTTTCCAGAGACTGAAACTGAGCCTTTGGCCCAGTAGGGCTCGGAAGAGGAAAAATGATCCCAGAGCAGCTTTAGCACAAACTCTAGGCTGGCATGCCCAAGAAATCACAAAAGGCGTCCTCAAAAACAAAATCACAAAATCAGTGTGAACAGTGTGAACTAAGACAAAGAGAACCTAAATCAAGATGAAAATGAAAGTGTTAACAAATGAGCAAACTACAGTTGGAACATTGTTTCAAAAACATCTAGACAGCAGAGGAGACAACAATAATAAACTGCTAGCAAAACACTTCTTGGGAGCCAACCAGCTATGATAATGGACTGAATTTCTAGATGTTCATTTGAAAAGGGTCTTGACTTTAAGAAAGACTAAATATATGAATGAGTTAAGGAAGGATGAGCCTCCTTCCAGCTGTCCAAAACCTTGAAAGTATTGGTAAAGAAAAACATCAAATGAAAATGTCTCTTTGGTACTGAGTTTGGAGCACCAAGATCTTTGTTGATCACCCAGAAAGAAAGAGGAAGACCTAGCCTCAGTTCCCAGCACAGCAACTCTCTGTTCTTGTAAATTGGGGATTCCTGGAACACAACCATGCCTATTCCTTTTCATGTGCCCATGGCTTTTTCCCTGGAACCATGAGTTTGAATAGCTGTGGGGAAAATGGTATGTCTACAAACCCTAAATATTTACTTTGGCCTGTTAGATAAAATACCACTAATTTCTGCCTTGAAGAATCAATGAAACAGCCAGATATTTTTCTAGCATTTTCTTTTTCTTATATGGTCACATGGAGAAATAGAGTGATTGAATAATTAACCTGCCCAACTGACATTTGCTGAATGACTTCTCTATTTCATTGGGAATAAATAAAATATCTCTCCTGTTCAGAAAGTCTAGCTTTTGGAGGAAAGAAGTAGATGTCTATAAGTAGTGATACTCTTATGTCTGGTACAGGATGTGAACACAGTTCTGAGGAGGGTACCCATGAACAGCACATGATAGTGTCAAGTGACACCAGAGCAGAAGGCTTAGGCTTAGCAAGGCAGATTGTGCTCCATAATCACTCTGCTTTATTGATACAAGTGCAGTTCAACTGTTTCAGAATAGGCAAAAACACTGAGAATGCCTTGGTGGGCTTCTGTCCCCATGTAGGGAGGAATAAAGCCACAATATATATGGTCTTCTATTTTGGCCACTGACTCTTTTTATAGTCAAACTTGTTGGTTCAGGAGGGAGATTGCAGACTGATTATCTGGAATGCCATACTCTTCTAAACCTTTCAGGACTTCCCAGACCTTCCCCAAAGTCCTTTTGAGAAGATCTGACCAGGTCTTAAGGTTTCATGGTGCTTCAGAAAGACTAATGTCTGGTCACCAAAGCTCTCAACACATGGAAACAGGTAGTAGAGAGAGGTACAAGATTGTCCCAACATCAAAGACAAGCTGTTAAAAATCCTGTGTCCTCAGCCAAAGGGAGAAGGGAGTGCCCTGTAGTAGGATCAGGAGTCATGAGCACAGTCAGACATAACCAGGAAGAGGAAAGCAACAATCAGAATATAAGTGTCCACCCTGATTAGTGTAGGGATACACCATCTCATATGCATGACTCTGTATTCATCCAGGTAGCATTGCAGAGTAACAGCTCCCAGGTTCTGTCTGTCTTCCACCTTATCCTCAGAGATAAGACAGAACAACACAGAAGGCTGCAGAGTGTATAAAAAGACTCCATAGCTACACTTGGCCTGACAATTGGCCTGTTTCTGGGCTTCTTTTTCTGACTGCCTACATTTTTCCTAAGTCACACAGTAATATTTTACTAAAGAATGACTATTTCATAGTAGAATGCTAAAAACAGCCATTAATATTACCTTCTAAGACACATTATTAAGATAGATGGATTAATATTTAGACTCATTTTATTATCTTACCTATTACTGTTAGTTCACATAACTGTGATACTAACTACACTTTATTTATTCTGCTCAAAATGATGAAAACTACTTCAGCAAAATAATGATATACATGTAGTCAGATGTTTTCATTTAAAAAGGTACATGGCTCTGTTCTATGAACCACTGGAATAGTGGCTCACTATGGGAGGACATGGGTCTTGTAGGACTAACATTGTGGACAAACGATCTGGTAGTCTAAGGTCAGAACTTCTCCACTGTGCAATATGTACAAATGTCTCAAGGTGAGGAGGACAAAGTCCTTGGAATTGGAAAAGGATATATGGAATCAAGGAAGTGAGGCCACATTTCTTTGTGATTAGACTATTCTTTTACAGCTTCATGAATCGTTTTTATTTTTTGTACCTGTTATAGACATCTAAACCACTGTTAGCATCTTATATAAAAACCTACATTTTCTAACTAATACATTTCTTTTTTTTCCTTTTTTTTATTTAATTTTTATTTTCTATATTCTATGTTTACATTCCAAAGGCTTTCCCCTTTCCCAGTTCCCCCACACACCATATGTCCCATAATTCCTCCCCCCAACTATTCCCCAATCATTCCCCCCCCCACGATTTCTCTGATCTGGGTCTACAAGACTGGATCCAATCTTTACAGGCCCAGGGTCATTTCCTTTCTTCTTCTTGGGAGTCATTTGACTTGCTAATTGTACCTTGAGTATTTAGGGCTTCTGGGCTCATTAATATCCACTTATCAGTGATTGCATTTCATGTGTATTCTTTTGTGATTGAGTTAGCTGACTCAGGATGATATTTTCCAGGTCTAACCATTTACCTACAAATTGCATGAATTCATTATTTTTAATTGCTGAGTAGTATTCCATTGTATAAATATACCACATTTTCTGTATCCATTCCTCCTTTGAGGGATATCTGGGCTCCTTCCAATTTCTGGCTGTTATAAACAAGGCTGCTATAAACATAGTGGAGCATGTGTCTTTATTGTACGCAGAGGAAACCTCTGGGTATATGCCCAGGAGTGGTATGACAGGGTACTCTAGAAGGGACATGCCCAATTTTCTGAGGAACCGCCAAACTGATTTCCAGAGCGGTTTTACCATTTTGCAATCCCACCAGCAGTGGAGGAGTGTTCCTCTTTCTCCACATCCTCGCCAGCACTTGTTGTCTCTTGACTTTTTAATCTTAGCCATTCTGACTGGTGTGAGGTGGAATCTCAGGGTTGTTTTGATTTGCATTTCCCTAATGACTAATGATGTTGAACATCTCTTAAGGTGTTTCGAGGCCATCCGAATTTCTTCTGGTGAAAATTCTTTGTTTAGCTCTGCACCCCATTTTTTAATAGGGTTATTTGGTTCTTTGCAGTCTTATTGAGTTCTTTGTATATATTGGATATTAGCCCTCTGTCGGATGTGGGGTTGGTGAAGATTATTTCCCAGTTTGTTGGTTGATGTTTTGTCCTTCTGACAGTATTCTTTGCCTTACAGAAACTTTGTAATTTTATGAGGTCCCATTTGTCAATTCTTGATTTTAGAGCATAAGCTATTGGTGTTCTGTTCAGGAACTTTCCCCCTGTGCCCATGTCCTCCAGGGTCTTCCCAAGTTTCTTTTCTAATAGTTTCAGTATGTCTGGTTTTATGTGGAGGTCCTTGATCCACTTGGAGCTGATCTTAGTACAAGGAGATAAGAGTGGGTCGATTCGCATTCTTCTGCATGTTGACCTCCAGTTGAACCAGCACCATTTGTTGAAAAGGCTATCTTTTTTCCACTGGATGGTTGTGGATGCTTTACCAAAGATCAAGTAACCATAAGTCTGTGGGTTCATTTCTGGGTCTTCAATCCTATTCCATTGATCTACTTGCCTGTTGCTGTACCAATACCATGCAGTTTTTAACACAATTGCTCTGTACTACTGCTTGAGGTCAGGGATATTAATTCCCCCAGAATTCCTTTTATTGTTGAGAATAGTTTTAGCTATCCTGGGTTTTTTGTTGCTCCAGATGAATTTGAGAATTGCTCTTTCTAGATCTATGAAGAATTGATTTGGGATTGTGATGGGGATTGCATTGAATCTGTAGATTGCTTTTGGCAAGATGGCCATTTTTACTATATTGATCCTGCCAATCCAGGAGCAAGAAATATTTTTTCATTTCCTCAGGTCTTTTTCAATTTCTTTCTTCAAGGACTTGAAGTTCCTGTCATACAGATCTTTTGCTTGTTTGGTTAGAGTTACGCCAAGGTACTTTATGTTGTTTGTGTCTATTGTGAAGGGTGTTATTTCCCTAACTTCTTTCTCAGCCTGCTTGTCCTTTGAGTACAAGAAGGCTACTGATTCGCTTGAGTTAATTTTATAAGCAGCCACTTTGCTGAAGTTGTTTATCAGCTGTAGAAGTTCTCTGGTGGAGTTTTTTTTGGGTTGGTTAAGTAAACTATCATATCGTCTGCAAATAATGATACTTTGACTTCTTCCTTTCCAATTTGTATCCCTGTGACTTCCTTATGTTGTCTAATTGCTCTCGCTAGAACTTCAAGTACTATATTGAAAAGATATGGAGAGAGAGGGCAGCCTTGTCTAGTCCCTGATTTTAGTGGGATTGCTTCAAGTTTCTCTCCATTTATTTTGATGTTGGCTACTGCTTTGCTGTAGATTGCTTTTACTATGTTTAGGTATGGGCCTTGAATTCCTGCTCTTTCCAAGACTTTTAGCATGAAAGGATGCTGAATTTTGTCAAATGCTTTTTCAGCATCTAATGAGATGACCATGTGGTTTTTTTTCTTTTAGTTTGTTTATGTAGTGGATTACATTGATGGATTTCCGTATATTGAACCATCCCTGCATCCCTGGGATGAAGCCTACTTGATCATGGTGAATGATCGTTTTGATGTGCTCTTGGATTTGGTTGGCAAGAATTTTATTTAGTATTTTTGCATCGATATTCATAAGAGAAATTGGCCTGTAGTTCTCTTTCTTTGTTGGATCTTTTTGTGGTTTAGGTATCAGCGTAATTGTGGTTTCAAAGAATGAGTTGGGCAGTGTCCCTTCTGTCTCTATTTTGTGGAATAGTTTGAAGAGTATTGGTGTTAAGTTTTCTTTGAAGGTCTGGTAGAATTCTGCACTAAAACCATCTGGTCCTGTACTTTTTTTTGTTGGGAGGCTTTCTATGACCCCTTCTATTTCTTTAGGGGTTATGGGACTGTTTAGCTGATCTACTTGATGCTGATTTAATTTTGGTATTTGGTATCTGTCTAGGAAATTGTCCATTTCCTCCAGATTCTCCAGTTTTGAGTATAGGCCTTTGTAGTAGGATCTGATGATCTTTTGAATTTACTCAGTTTCTGTTGTTATATCCCCCTTTTCATTTCTAATTTTGTTAATTTGGATACTGTCTCTGTGCCCTTTGGTTAGTCTAGCTAAGGGTTTATCTATCTTGTTGATTTTCTCGAAGAACCAGCTCTTGGTTTTGTTGATTCTTTGTATGGTTCTCTTTGTTTCTACTTGATTGATTTCAGCCCTGAGTTTGATGATTTCCTCTCTTCTACTCCTCCTGGGTGAATTAGCTTCTTTTTGTTCCAGGGCCTTCAGGTGTGCTGTTAAGTGGCTAGTGTATGCTCTCTCCAGTTTCTTTTTGGAGGCACTCAGGGCTATGAGTTTTCCTCTTAGCACTGCAAAAATATGGAACGCCTAACGAATTTGCGTGTCATCCTTGCGCAGGGGCCATGCTAATCTTCTCTGTATTGTTCCAATTTTTAGTATATGTGCTGCTGAAGCGAGCACACTAACACATTTCTGTAGCACAAAGTGCCATGGTCACATGCAGCATGAAGGTAAAGTCATATCTCTCAGGCATTGAAAATGACTCATCCTCAGGTCCTGGGCCAGTGCAGCTGTCACAGGCAGACCTCCAAGCACACTGTCTTTGCATTCATTAGATTGTTTGAGAGAATCACAAAACAGAAATATTTCTACATCTTTGGATTTTCTTTAATCTGCAATGTATTTTTCTAAGTTATTAAAACTCTCAACAACAACAACATAAAGAATGGGGGTAAGAAAATGGAGCCACTTGAAATGTTTTCCTGGTACAAATTTGGGCTACCTTACCAGGATGCCATCCCCAAACAGCAATCCACAATTAGAATCACTTAGAGCAGAGAGAATCAGAATTGATATTTGACAAAAATCACTTCATGTGACTTGCAAAATCTATTGCTATTTTATACCCATGTTGTAATAGAGTTCAGGAATGTGTCATGAAAGTACTAGTATACCAATGGCCAGAAGGTCAAAGGTCAGGCCAAAACAGACAAAGAAACAAAGAAAGATCTTTGCTCTCTATGGGTAAACAAATATACAATGTTCAGAGAGATTCAACTAAACACATGAAAACACACATGTTAATTTTAAAGAAATGATGAGCAATAAAAAATATATCTCCAGGGATGCACGAGGAAGCAAAAACATTTCATTCACATAAAACATGACCATCTGAACTTGGTTTGTTCACTGCCTCTCATAATTGTCCTGGTTCCTGTTCTTGTTTGTTTTCCACTTTTTGGACTAGCCAGAACCTTCTAATACTACCTTTTTAGTACATGATTTGTGATTATCACAAAAGAAAAACAGCATGTATAGTATCTCAGCCCCTGGGCCCACTCCCTTGTTTCTTTGTGGTGTCACTTCTAACAGTAGAGGTATAGTGGTTTGAATATGAATGAGCCCCTTAGCCTCATACATTTGTATTTATTTAGACTTCAACAAGGAAAATAATTTTATGAAATAATTGAGCCTAAATATAAATTTATTTGTACCTATTAATTACCCTCCTAATAAATCATGGTGTTCCTTTTCCAGTTGTGCTGTTTATGTCAAAGAGTCAATTCCCTGAAAATAAATTCTAAGACAGCAATATAGCTCCAGTTGACATTAGGCCAAATATTTATAACAGGTATCTCTATGGATGTAAGTTTTGATGATAAAGTTCCATCTGTATTCCTAGAATAACTGAGTACAATTAAAGAAATGTATTTGCCACAAGCCTAAGAAGACTGCAGAATTGAAAATAAAACCTTATTTCTAGTTACACTGGGCTTCACTTAAGTAATGTTAATCTCTAGAACTTTCCTGAACCAGTAGGCTATGGAGATATGATCTCTACCACTGTATCCATCAATTGAGAATTTGCTTTTCTCAATAGTTCTCAATGATTTTAAATTATATGCCAATCATATAGTCAAGATTTTAATTAACTTTATGCTTCTAAGTGTCAGCCTACTATTTCCAGTTCTGTGATCAAGTGAGTAAAACCAGCTTCCTAGAATTACTAGATTTGCCTGCATGATCTGATGCCTCTAATGAGGAATGATTGACCACTCAGACCTGAGAAGAGCAACTTGATCTCAGAGTTCACAACACTTGGTCCAGATTATGTCCTAGCCAACAGCAACATGCCTGGGGCTAAGAAAAATTGTTTACGAGCTTGTGAAAGGGAAGAGGGACCTAGCATTGAAGCAAAGGCCCACAGGAGGAAAATTAAAATGTAATAAACTAACTAGTATAGTAGAAAAAAAGTCAAGAGAGAGTTATACAAACAGAAAGAAGCAAACCTTTATGCAATAATGCCACTGCCTGACTAGGAAAACAGCTACCTATTCCTCATGCAATGCACAAAAGTGCCAGCATAGCCTTCCTTCCCTCAGTATAACTTTCCCAGTATAACTCTCCCTCCCTTCATGTTTTTTCCTTTCACCCCCTTGTCTTCCTAATACAGTGTTTACAAAACCAGGAAGACTTCTTTTCTTAGGAGATATTTGGCACTGGAATTATATTTCTTATACTCATAATGTTTTGATTTGTTACATTTTAAGCCTAACTTAGCCCTTTTCCTCCAAAACTACATTAGTATATAAAAGGCTTAGCAGGAAACATAGGCAGACATGCCTGCAAGTTCTTCGCCACAAAAATGTGAATTGTTTTCTTCTGCATACAGGGATTTGGAGAATTTTGAAGAATTTCAGATTTTAATGAACACTTACATTTTAGGATTTCACTGGGATCTGGACTCAGATGAACTCTTTTTAAATTATTGAAATATTCACATTCCAGCTAAAATAGAATGGTACCAAATCAGAACTATGGAGACAAGTATATGAAAGAAGGAAACAAATTTGAAATTATTAAGAAATAATAATGTAATTATCATGAAGACCAAAGAACTGAAAATAAACATGTACGAAGACCCTAAATAATCTTCTTGTTTCAAATAATATCTTAGGGATGCATAATCTGTAGAAGGAAGGACACCATGTCTTTTATATACCTAGCAGCCACCTGGAAGAACTGATGATAGTTTTATATCAAGACACCACCAGGTGCCTTGACCCCGGAGACATTTCCATGGCTAGAGACAGCTTTCTGTTCTTGTGGCAGGTTTAGACATGCAGGTGCATGCTGGAAAGGGCCCTGTATTTTTCAAGGTAGACCTTCTAATTTGAGAGTTAATAATGATGGCAATTATACACCAGCCTTTCCACAATCAATATCTGCTGGCCATAGGGCCACATAAATTAAGTCACAGACCTGCACATTGGGATAATATTTCATTTTCTTGGTGAGTGTCAAAAATTTAAAGTTTATTCCTAGATGCTACGAAGCATAGAGAGACATATATTTGAAGTGAGTTGGGGCTAATGCTGTTTGTGTTATAATGTTAATTTTGGTCCCCAACTGCCTATAAGCACATAGTGTCTGCACATAAGACACTGGGGGATCCTGCCCTCAGTTGGCTCCAATTGGTAAATAAAGATGCCAGCAGCTGATGGCTGCGCAGGAGAGACAGAGGCAGGACTTTTAGGATTCCCAGGGCTTGGGACAGATAAGGGAGAGAGAAGGAGACAGATTTGCCATGATTTGGAAGCAGAGGGATCACATTTAGGAGCTACAGAAGAAAACCCATCAAAATGTTGGTAGAAGGGGAAAGGAGCTCTAAGCAGGGAGCTGCCCATAAGGTAACAGGGCAATAAAGATTAAACATAGAATTAGAAGGTATTAAGCCAGGAGTACTGGAGGGAAATATATGCTAGCCTCAGAGAGGATTAGAAGTGCCTAGACATTGAGTTAGCCAAAATTAGTGTGTGTGTGTGTGTGTGTGTGTGTGTGTGAAAGAGAGAAAGAGAGAGAGATGAGAGAGAGAGAGAGAGAGAGAGAGAGAGAGAGAGAGATTCAAAAATACAGAGGTCTCTGGCAGGTGGCTGGAAGCACAAGAGTTTAATTAATTCACCACTACACATATGGTAATGGGTGTCTCTTTAAAAAAGTATGTCTCTTTTCTATTAGTTTCAGTGTGTCTGTTTTTTTTCTATATTCTTAGTTTATATTCCAAATGCCTTCCCCTTTCCCGGTTCCCCTCTCCCCATAAGTCCCATAAGCCCTCTTCCCTCTGCCCATTCCCCAATCATCATCCTCCCATTTCTCTGTCCTGCTACTCCCCAATGATGCTTCATCAATACTTTCCAGGACCAGGACCCTCTCCTTCCTTCTTCTTGGGAATCATTTGATATGTAATTGTGTCTTGAGTATTCAGAGCTTCTGGGCTAACTAATAACCACTTATCAGTGACTGCATTCCATGTGTATTCTTTCGTGATTGGGTTACCTCTCTTAGGATAATATTTTCCAGTTCCAACCATTTGCCTAAAAATTTCATGAATTCATTGTTTTTAATTGCTGAGTAGTATTCCATTGTGTAAATATACCACATTTTCTGTATCCATTCCTCCACTGAGGGATATCTGGATTCTTTCCAGCTTCTGGCTATTATAAACAAGGCTGCTATAAACATAGTGGAGCATGTGCCCTTATTGCATGCCAGGAATCCTCTGGGTATATGCCCAGAAGTGGTATAGCAGGGTCCTCTGAAAGTGTCACCCCAGTTTTCTGACGAACTGCCAGACTGATTTCCAGAGTAGTTGCACCAGCTTGCAGTCCCATCAGCAGTGGAAGAGTGTTCCTCTTTCTCCACATCCTGGCCAACACCTGCAGTCCCCTGAGTTTTTTATCTTAGCCATTCTGACTGGTGTGAGGTGAAATCTCAGGGTTGTTTTGATTTGCATTTCCCTAATGATTAATGATGTTGAACATTTCTTAAGGTGCTTCTCAGCCATTTGAAATTCTTCAGGTGAAAATTCTTTGTTTAGCTCTGTACCCCATTTTTAATAGGGTTATTTGGCTCTCTGGAGTCTACCTCCTTGAGTTCTTTGTATATATTGGATATTAGCCCTGTGTCGGATGTAGGGTTGGTGAAGACCTTTTCCCAATTTGTTAGTTGTCATTTTGTCCTTTTGACAGTGTCCTTTGCCTTACAGAAACTTGGTAACTTTATGAGGTCCCATTTGTCAATTCTTGACCTTAGAGCATAAGCTATTGGTGTTCTATTCAGGAACTTTCCCCCTGTACCCATGTCCTCAAGTATCTTCCCCAGTTTCTTTTCTATTACTTTTTCAGTGCCTCTGGTTTTATGTGGAGGTCTTGATCCACTTGGAGTTGAGCTTAGTACAAGGAGATAAGAATAAATTGGTTTGCATTCTTCTGCATGCTGACCTCCAGTTCAACCAGCACCATTTGTTGAAAAGGCTATCTTTTTCCCCCTGGATGGTTTTAGCTCCTTTGTAGAAGATCAAGTGACCATAGGTTTGTGGGTTCATTTCTGGGTCTTCAATTCTATTCCATTGATCTACCTACCTGTCACTGTACCAATACCATGCAGTTTTTAACACTATTGATCTGAAGTACTGCTTGAGGTCTGGGATACTGATTATTCCCCCAGAAGTTCTTTTACTGTTGAGAATAGTTTTAGCTCTCCTGGGATTTTTGTTATTACAGATGAATTTGAGAATTGTTTTTTCTAACTCTATAAAGAACTGAGTTGGGATTTTGATGGGGACTGCATTGAATCTGTAGATTGCTTTTGGCAAGATGGCCATTTTTACTATATTAATACTTCCAATCCACGAGCATGGAAGATTTTTCCATTTTCTGAGGTCTTCTTCAATTTTGTTCTTCAGAGACCTGAAGTTCTTGTCATATAGATCTTTCACTAGTTTGTTTAGAGTCAAACTAAGATACTTTATATTGTTTGTGGCTATTGTGAAGGGTGCCATTTCCCTAATTTCTTTCTCAGCCTGCTTATGCTTTGAGTATAGGAAAGCTACTGATTTGTTTGAGTTGATTTAATAACCAGCCACTTTGCTGAAGTTGTTTGTCAGCTGTAGGAGCTCTCTGGTGGAGTTTTTGGGTCACTTAAGTATACTATCATATCATCTGCAAAAAGTGATAGTTTTACTTCTTCCTTTCCAATTTGTATCCCTTTGTGGAAGACTCTTGAGAACATGGGCACAAAGGAAAATTTCCTGAACAGAACACCAATAGCTTATGCTCTAAGATCAAAAATTGACAAATGGGACCTCATAAAATTACCAAGTTTCTGTAAGGTTTCAAAGGACACTGTCAAAAGGACAAAACGGCAACCAACAAATTGGGAAATGATCTTCATCAACCTTACATCTGACAGAGGGCTTATATCCAATATATACAAAGATCTCAAGAAGGAAGACTACAGAGAGCCAAATAATGAATGCTATTAAAAATGGGGTACAGAGCTAAATGAATTTTCACCTGAAGAATTTTGAATGGCTGAGAAGCACCTTAAGAAATGTTCAACATCATTAAGCATTAGGGAAATGCAAATCAAAACAACCCTGAGATTTCACCTCACACAAGTCAGAATGGCTAAGATTAAAAACTCAGGAGACAGCGGGTGTTAGCCAGGATGTGGAGAAAGACAACACTCCTCCACTGCTGATGGGATTGCAAGCTTGTACAACCACTTTGGAAATCAGTCTGGTGGTTCCTCAGAGAACTGGGCATGACACTTTCAGAGGACCCTGCTATACCACTCCTGGGCATATACCCAGCATGCAATAAGGACACATGCTCTACTATGTTCATAGCAGCTTTATTTATAATAGCCAGAAGCTGGAAAGAATCCAGATGTCCCTCAGTGGAGGAATGGATACAGAAAATGTGGTATATTTACACAATGGAATACTACTCAGCAATTAAAAACAATGAATTCATGAAATGTTTAGGCAAATTGTTGGAACTGGAAAATATCATCCCAATCACAAAGAATATACATGGAATGCCGTCACTGATAAGTGGATATTAATTAGCCCAGAAGCTCTGAATACTCAATACACAATTAACATATCAAAAGATTCCCAAGCAGAAGGAAGGAGAGGGTACTAGTCCTGGAAAGTCTTGATGCAGCATTGTAGGGGAGTAGCAGGACAGAAAAATGGGAGGGGGTTGATGGGGAATGGGTGGAGTGAAGAGGGCTTATGGGACTTATGGGGAGGGAGGAACAGGGAAAGAGGAAAACATTTGGAATGTAAACAAATAATATAGAAAATAAAAAATATGTTTCTTAAAAAGGAGGAGTCTGGACTTTCTTAGTATTAAGAATATCTCAAGTTATATTCATCTGTAAACTAGAGGGTACAACATATCATAAAATAGTAATCATGTAAGTCTTGTTTTAACTTTGGTATCCAGAGAATATTTTCTTCTGCTGTCATCCCCACCCTTTCCTTTCCATCCAGCCTCTCACCTTATGATACATTTCCTAGTCCTCCATGAAGAATCACAGCCTCTGCAGCAGGGAACCACCACCCAGTTTACTGTCCTTGTATATTTTCTATTCAGAGCATCTACTGGATCTCTGTTACAACTTGTAAACTAAGATTAAGTCTAGCTTTCTCACACTCCCCATATTGAAGAAGAAGATGAGCCACTGCAACTAAAGGAATAAGTAACACCTGGACTGAGACATTTCAATGGGACTGCTAGATTCCATGGTGTGAGAGAACAGGAAAAGAGAAGCAGGGATCAACTAGATCATGGGAGCAAAAGTGGGCTATTCTCCAATGTAGTTATCTAGAACACTTGCAAGATCCTTTAAGTGTTTCGAACTTTAAAAAAGTCCTTTAGCCATTTTTGATAAAGATGTTCATGTGGTGCTTGTACACAAGTTTCAACAGTACTTTAAATTACAGCATTGAATCAATCCAAATTTTGCAGAAGCAGCTAAAAGCATGGGCAGTAAATGAAAATGAAAGCTATTCACATGCTACTCCTTTACTCACTGCATCTGTCCCTAGACCTATAAAACATGTAGGTAGAGTAGACTTGGAGCTAAAAAACACATCTTACTTCTTTGAAAAAGATCAAGAAATGTGTTCTTTATATAGCCAAGATTTTAGTTACTTTTCTCATTGTGGCAATGATTGTGTTTAATTAGTATTGTGCAACCTTTAAGAAGACTTAACAGAGTTCCACATCTCTAAGTTAACACAGGCCTGTGTATATATACTAAAAGAGGTAGCAAGGCATGATGATGATGCACATTTTTGAATCCAGAAATTGAGAGACTGAGTCAAGAGTATTACTTGAGCCTAGCTTAGGATACATAGTAAAACCCTAACCAAATAATAAATAAATAAATAAATAAATAAATAAATAAGCATACATGCATACATACATAGATACATACATACATACATACATACATACATTAAAAATGTTGTGTCTGTCTGCCTAATAGAAAAAAGAAGTGACAATAGAGTAAGTATCATCCTAACAGGGAAATATGTCAGATGAGCATACATGTGAAAAAATTCCACAAAATTTGAAGACAAGGAAAATGTAAGTATGTTAATATGTTAGCAATGTTAGCACATGACTATAGGCAGAGAAATAGAAGAAGGCAGAAGATGAAGAAGTTTGCTGGATTTCATAAGGCTGTCATTATCCCTCACCATCTACCAGGCTGGGCAGCATGCCCCATGGAGGCCAGGCACATAAACTCAGTTCCATACTGTGAGGTTCTTGTAGAACCTTGCCTAAATTTGCCTTATCTATCATAGTCTAGTATTAAGATCTTTCTTAACATCTTTCATGTTTTATAACTTTCAGTGAATAGATTCCTAGGAGATACTAAAATGGTAGTTATTCTCCATGTTGTAAAATAATTATTTTGTTACTGGTTTGTTCTCAGTTTTCAAGTCATGGTAAACAAGAATGTATATTTATGGCATTGGTCACAGTGCTCAGCACTGTAGTTCATATACATTAATCACCTTTCTCCAGCTTTATCTTACTGCTCAGGCTGCCTTCTCTCTTCTGATCATTCCATTGAGAGAAATGAGACCTGTGAACCGCCCCTTGTCCCCATTTCTACCTTCTCATATCTAGAGGGCATTGAAGGCAGAATCACACTCTGTTTCTATAGAAACAGCATCAGTGACAGGGAGTGAGCTACTTGGGCCAACTTCCTCTCAACCATCAGGTTATTAGATGTTTTCCAAACTTTATGATTTTCGGAGAAGGGTGCACCAGTTGACTTTTACTTATGTAACAGTGCTTATTGTCTTAAAACTGCCAAATGGCTATGAACTCCTCTGTGACCCTGTATAGGACAACTGCATTTGTTTCTTGGCAAAAAGCTGTCTTAAAGCCCCAGTACAGGAACATATCTCAACCAAATTTCCTTACAAGGACAAACTATGGCAGTTCCAGAAATCCACAAAACTTTTCACAGTCTGATTCCATATTTTCAGTGTGTGTATATATGTGTGCCTGTGCGTGAGTGCCTGAGTGTATGTGCAGGTAGACATTCCATCAAGAGCTTCCTCAAGCAAGTGCTTGGCCACTGAACAATGTTCCTCAGAGTTACTGTCATTAACTATGAGTTCTTCTATGTATTTTGCCTACTTTTTAAATATCAATTATTACATTATCTATATATTTGAAAGCAAACAGCCTTTCCTTCTTTGGATAAAATAACTTTAGCTCAATTTGTTTCAGATTAAAGTACTAAAATTACGTTAAGCTTTTCTTGACTTCCCCGAAGACTTTCTACAAGACTTAACAAACTTGAAGAAGATCCTGTCATAAAAAGGAACTAAAAATGTTCCACAGCAACTATTTAGAGTAAACAAGTTACTGATAGTGTTAGAAAAATACTTATGTGCCAGCATTTCAACTGTTACATTGGGTTGAGTAATGATCACAAATTGAATGCTTTATGTATAAATTGTGTGGAGCACCTGGTATGCCAAGCACTATTTAGGCAAGGAGATTAATTCAGCACAGTCCTTTTCAGTGTGTGTATCCCAAGGAAAGGAAGCCATTTTTTCATGGAACCATGAAAAAGTCAAAGTATACCCAATAGTTCTAAACTATGTATTGTTGGGACTATTAACTTTACTGAGTATTTACTGTATCAGTAAACATCAAACGGGCTGAACAGTACTAATCCAAATATCTGCAATAAAAAATCATGAAATTTGGAACTTGAGTGCCAACAGAATACTGCAAGTGGAAAAATTTACACGTGCCTCATGTGATGAGTTATACTTTAAAAAGGATAATTGATAACTGCTAGGAAGAGAATTAGCCTGTCCAAGACATAAACCCCCTTATTGAATTGCAGCATAGTCAGCCCCAAAGCCACATACACACAAACAACAAAAACAGATTCAAATGGTTGTTTATTTTATATATATATTAGTTCATATGTACATGTACCTATCTGTGTTCACTTGTGTACATTTGTATGTTTGTGTATAACAGAAACTATCAATTTAAGAAGAAAGATTCAAGCAAGTCTAGCTGTGAGGCACTGGGAGGAAGGAAAGGAAGGGCAGAAAATGATATTATTCTATTTCAAATAAAAATATATTTAGAAAATCCTGAGCATAGTAACATATCTTTAAACCTTGCACTAAGGATGTAGGGGCAAGGGAATTTCTATGAGTTCAAGACCAGCCTGGTCTACAAATGTGTTTCAGGGCATCCATGACTACATAGTGAAACACTGTATCACAAAATTATGGTATAATTTACCTTCAAACTATGTTTATAAAATGTATATGAAATAGAAGAGAATTTTATGTAATCATATTTTGTTATATATGCAAATTTTATAAAATCAAAACACTTCTGATTCCAAGCATTTAAGTTATCAGATGTATTCCCTGAACTATATTTATCATGTCCAGCAGAATACTTAAATTCTGTATCTAGAACGCAAATCACTTATTGTGAAATTGTATGTGTAACAGGATGGGGTGACATTTCTTTTCCTAGAAATCAGCTGAACTCAACAACTTTGGTCTTCCTTAGGCCTGCCTGGTGCAGGAAAACTAGGATTGGTTTTAGGAAAATGAAAAAAACTTGTGAGCCCCTTCTGGTCAAGCACATCTGTATATATTATTCAGATGTTATCTCCCTTTCACGGTATTCCCAAAAGAGGTCAGAAGCCAAGGACTTCCAAGTTTCTTCCTGAACCCTAACTACCAAATTCCAGGGGGTGTGGGTAAAAACTGCTAGTGTAGTGCGCACGCCGGGCTTAGTCTTTGGAGTGGCAGGACCCCAGAGGTTGGCCCAGGGCTTCCAGTGCAGGACCTCGCGGGCTGGGATGTCCGGGGAAACTCAGGTGCGCTGGTGGGGAAGGATGTGACTTGTAGCGATTGGACGCTATGAAGTTACTAAAAGTTCCAATGTATATCTGTGGTAGCAGTGTGTGTGGAGGAAGTGCTGAGCTTGCGGCCACACCTCTCAGGAGCCAAGATCACCACAGCAGAGTTCACAAGAACCCATTCAAGTTCTCGATGCAGATGCTGATGAAGATGTGGAGCTGATCATTTTAGGGGTGGAGAATGTAAATGAAGATGCTGAGCTAATCTTTGTTGGAGTAACTTCAGCTTCACAGTCAGCCAACTCATTTTGAACAGAGCCACCCCAGGTTCATGGTTAAAAAGAAAGCATGACCGACTTAGAACAACTACTATTCAAAGATTGCAACCCTTACATCCTGCTGCCCCCACATCAGGGGTAGTGATTGTCTTGCCGGCATCTCCAACTGAATCAAGATCAACAAATAGTCTTATTATTATTGCGCCTTTGACTGAGTCTGATTATAAAGGTAATTCACCACAAGTTGTGCCTAGTAGCTCTTCAAAGTGCTGTTCACCTCTGGTGAAGGCTGTTAGTTTATTAGGGGTGGGTGGTCGGGAAAGTGAAGTCAAATAATGCCAGCAGCGACAGGGGTAAAGTGATCTGTGACATCATCCCGTGAGACACACGAAGAGCACAGAGCATTTCACACTGACAGAGCTGCTCCACCAATCACAGTGCGGCTCTACAGGCTCGCACCTCCTGTGTGTGTAACATTTGCTTCTTCAGTCGGTTTATGTACAAGTGTGTAAACAGTCTGTAAGTGCATACAGTTTAGACCCAAGGAGCAGAAAACACCACAAGTAGGAGGAGAGTGATACCACAGAGCAGCTCAGGTGGACACGGGGTGGTCCCATTAATCCATCAACTCCTCTCTTTGGATGCTCTATTGCATTTCTAGGCTTGAAAGTCAAATTATGCTAATTGGGGCTACACAGAGGAGCCTTACTTTTTCTTAGGGCAGTTAGCTATTTTTGTAACATGGTGATTTGGTTAAACACAATAAAGTACAGTAGTAACCGATCTACCCTTCTTCCTGGATGAGTGAGCAGATAATTAAATATCGGTGTCTGCATCCTTGAGTATATTCAGATGAGCAACATATAGCTTCTGCTTCCCTTTTAAATGACGCTGTGTTTGATTGTGGTCCGAAGCTTTGAAGCCCTATTTAGCATCTCCTTCCTTGAAGGTCTCACCATTTAAATAACAGATTTGATAACGTGTTGGTAAGTGAGGTCTGGCTTGTCTCCTCCGCTAGGTCATCTTCATATGAACCAATGGTTATACAGTTTTGTTTTAGACATATTTCATTTTTAATAAGTTTTTAGCTGACATTCATGGAAAGAATGAATCCATAGAACTGTGCTGCAATGAAAGGAAATCCAATCTAAGAGTGTGTTTTTTACAGAGCAGTGTCACACCATCCTTTGGACCCTCTGCTAGGAAAGTAGAATCAACTCTCAAACAATGCCTTTTAAATTGTATCCCCTAGGATTATAGATGTAGGGCAGTACTGTATCAGGCTTCTGTGAATGTAAAATAGCATGTACCTATTTTATAATACATAGTAGTAACCATGCTTTATCAGAGATGTTTTTAATGATGTTGCTCAGCATGTTTCTTTCCAGATGATGATTGAGAAGCTAATTTTTAAAAAAAAGTGGTGCCAGGTACCACAAGAATAACAGAACTGTGCTGTTTTCCGAAATTGTTTTTTACTTTTTTTTAATAGAGTGTGCTGGGTGTCTCTACAATATTGTTCAAATGACTGCAGAACCTGGAAAAGCTGTTGCTGATTTTACATATATATACATATACATACACATACACACACACACACACACACACACACACCACACACACACACACACACACACACACACACACACACATATATATATATATATATATATATATATATATATATATAATTTGAATTTGGAACCTTTAACTGTGCTGTCAACAACTTTGGAAAAAAGTATCCCAGTTTACTGAGTTGAGTTGGCATTGTACAGAAATTAACAGCCATATTGATCTAGAAATGTTGAACTTTATATATTCATTATAGAATTAAGGATCAGTTCCCCACTTAAGCGGAACATAGCTGAACTGTAAGGTAGAACTAACAGTATGAAAGAGTATGTCAAGGCCACTCCAGCTGCTAAGCCCACTGTTCCTCCACTAGTGAGCAAAACTACTGTTTTTTGTTATTGTTTAACTTCTTAGAATATATTATTTATATATAATATATGCTTATTATGTCATGTGCATGTATTTATGTCAATTGTTGGCAGAGGATAACCTTGTTGGACATCAGTTGGAGGAGCAGCCCTTGGGCCTGAGGGTGTTTGATGCCCCAGTGCAGGGGAATGCCAGGGCAGGAAGACCCAGTGGGTGGGTGGGGGAGCATTCTCATAGGGGCAGGGGGAGGAGTGATGTGATAAGGGGGTTTCTGAAGGGGAGACCTGAAAAGGGAAAAACATTTGAAATGTAAGTAAAAGAAAATATCCAATAAAATAAAACAAGAACTCTGCATGGAAGCCGAAGCCGGTACTTCCCGGTGGGTGACTCCTTCACTCCTCCAACCATCTGGGCCCCTCAGATGAATGCTGCTCCCAGAAGAGCGTCTGCAGCTCAGCCTCCAGCAGCAGTTACACCATCTGCAGTTGTCTCACCGCCTGCTGCACCCCAGAAGCCAGGCCTGATGGCCCAGATGGCTTCCACTGCAGCCGCTGTGACTGTGGGCTCTGCAGCAGGGCACACCCTGGGTTATGCTATCACTGGGGGCTTCAGTGAGGTAGTAATGCTAAGCCTGCAAAGCCTGACATCACTTACCAGGAGCCTCAGGGAGCCCAGCTGCAGGACCACCAGTCTTTTGGACCTTGCGCTCTAGAGATCAAGTAGTTTCTGGAGTGTGCTCAGAACCAGAGTGAGGGTTTCAAGGAGGTGTTTGTGGCAGTGCAGAATTGCAAATGTCTTAATCTAACTAAGAAATTCAAGCTGAAGAAATGTAAAATTGGTTCTGTAAAATTGATAGTACATGTGTGAACCCTTATTTCTAATGACTCCATTCCTTCAGAATGGTCGCGAAAGAAATCTAACTATAGATGTTTACTGAGGCTTGTAGTGTTGGTTACTGGGCAAGTGTTTGGCCTCCTTGAACTAACTGCATTGTGATTGTGAATTAAGAAAAATAAAGTGGTTTATTCTGAAAAAAAAAAAAAAAGAAATTTGCTTATCTTGTTGACTTTCTCAAAGAACCAGGTCTTTGTTTCATTGATTCTTTCTATAGTTATCTTTGTTTACATTTTTTTGTTTCAGTGCTCAGTTTGATTATTTCCCGCAATCTACTCCTCCTATGTGAACTTTCTTCTTTTATTTCTAGAGCTATAAGGTATGCTGTTTGTATGCTATAAGGTATGTTGATAGTATGAGATTTCTCCAATTTGTTTATGTAAGCACTTAATTCCAGGAATTTTGCCCTTAGCACTGCTTTCATTGTGTCCCATGAGTTTGAGTATATTATACAATAATTTTCATTGAATTTTAGAAAGTTTTCAATTTCTTTCTTTATTTTTGCCTTGATCCAGTAATCATTGAGTAGACAGTTGTTTAGTTTCCATGAGCTTGCAGGCTTCATGTTGTTTCAGTTGTTAAAATCCAGCTTTAACACATCAGACTCTGATAGGATGCAGGGGATTTTTTTTAATTATCTTTTATTTGTTGAGACTTGCTTTGTGACTCTTAGGTCCATTTGATTCATAATGTCTATTAGCTCTAGTATTTTTTTTTAGTTTTTGTCTGGATGACTTAGCTATATTGGTGAGAGTGAGTATTGAAGTCTATCACTCTCAATGTGTAAAGGTATATGTGTGATTTAAGCATTAGTAGTGTTTCTTTAACAATCATGGGTGCCCTTGTATTGGGGGCTTAGATGTTAAGAATTAAAAATATTATCTTGGTTGATATTCTTTTGATGAGTATGTAGTGTCCTTCCCTATCTTTTTTTATTAAGTTTGGATATAAGTCTATTTTGTTACATATTGGAGTGGCTACACGAGCTTGCTTCTTAGGTGAATTTGCTTGGAAAATCTTTTACCAAACTTTTACTTTGAGGGTTGAATTTAATGTTTACTTATGAAAATAAGATTGTGTTTCTTGCATCCAGCAGATAGATGGATCTTTTCTCCATAGCCATTCATTACTCTGTGTCTTTAAGATATCAGTGGCCAAAGATTGCTAACTCCTGTTATTTTGGTGATAGTAGTGATGTTAATGTGTGCGTTCTCCTTTTTTTATGTTTTGCTTGTGTGAGATTATTTATTGCCTGTATTATTGTGGGTGTAGTTCAACTCCTTGGGTTGGAGTTTTCCTTCTAGTAGCTTCTGTAGGACTGAATTGGTGAACAGATGTTGTTTAAATTTGACTTTATCAAGGAAATAAAAACCCTTCACAATAACCACAAATAACATAAAATATCTTGGTGTAACTCTAACCTAACAAGTGAAAGATCTGTATGCCAAGAACTTCAAGTCCCTAAAGAGAAAGTGAGGAAGATATCAGAAGATGGAAAAACTCTCCCTTATTTATGAATCAGTAGGATTGACATAGTGAAAATGGCCAACTTACCAATTTTTTTCTATTGCTTCTTCAATGCCTGAGATTTTCTCTTCCTTTTTATACTGCCTTTGTCATGCTTGTGCCTATAATTCCTGTTTACTTACCTAGATTTTCCATCTCCAGGATTCCCTAAATTCGTGTTTTCTTTATTGCTTTTATTTCCATTTTCAGGTTTTGAATATGTTTATTTCCTTCACCTGTTTATGTTTTCTCGGCTTTCATTAAGCAATTTCTTTATTCCCTCTCACTGTTTGTGTTTTCCTGGGTTTCTTTAAAGAATTTATTCATTTCCTCTTTAAGGGTCTCTGTCTTTATAAAGTTGGTTTCATGGTCTTTTTCTTGTGCTTTGGTTTTGTTGGAATATTCGAGTCATGATATAGGATATCTGAGCTCTGATGGTGACATTTTGCTTTGGCCATTGTTGATTGTGTGTACTCTGGCTCCTAGGCATCTAGCTTTGGGGTATTTATAAGCCTAGGTTTTTCTTTGTTGGATAGGTATTTTGTTAATTGGTTTCTGTTTCCTGTCTGTTCTTCTGGCCTGAGTAGTCTGTGGGTGAATAGTGTATCTCCACCAGAGATAGGAGCTGTAGTTCGATGGCTGGCACGGCCTCTGGTCTATTGAGGTGGCCTTGTGTTCTGGGTGCTAGTACGGCTGCTGATAGGGCAAAGGACTTCCACTGGAAGTGTGGATGGGGATATGGTAATGAGGACAGGAGGGACTGTTGGGAATAGTTTGTTCAGGTGCTGAGGGGGTGTTAGTGGTTCATAGCTGGGATTAGATTACTGGTAGTTCTGGGTGTTGTTGTGCCCTCTGGTAGAGCAGAATACTTCCACCAAAAGTATGGGCCAAGATATTGTTAGAAGAATAGGAGGGGCTGTTGTGGGTAGACTTGGTGAGTTCTGGAGGATTATTGGTGGTTCACAGGCATGATACTTACGTGAAGATCTGGGTGAAGTAGTAAAAGGTTTTGTTTGTTTGTTTGTTTTATTAATAAAATAAAACAAATGGAAAAACAAACAAAAACAAAAACCCAGTGTTTAGGATCTGAGCTGCCGCTATAATTCAAGGTTTAGACAGCAAGCTGACTCTGATTCCAGCCCTACAACACAGGAAAAAGTCTTGTATAAGTCATAAAGGCTTTTCCAGCATGTGTGTCTAGCCAGGCATCCTAATCCATGTCTATTGACCCCTGTTTAAATATTGTTATGCACTCTGCTGTCCTGGGTTCTAGAAATTATAACAAGGAACATTTATAACAACATTATGACACTGGGATAATGAAAAGCAGGGTATTAGTTTTTCATATGTGAAAAATTAAATGGTTGATTTCATGAAGTAGAGAATAAAACAGCTATTATTAGAAGCTAGAGACCAAGTGGAGAAAAGAATAATAGTGGGTACAGAGATACAGTGAGCAGAAGAGGCAATGCCTATCATTCTATAATACCTTATGGAAACTATGGAATCTCAATCAACCACATGTTAATTATAATAATAAAATGTAATGTAATATAATATAATATATAACCAACTATGTATTTCAAAATAGCTATTAGAGAGGATTTAGGTATTGCAAACACAAGAAATGTCAAATTATTTTTTTTCCATTTTTTATTGGATATATTCTATATTTACATTTCATTTCCCCTTTTCTGGTTCTCCAGCCCCCAAAGGTCCCACATGCCCTTTTACCTCCCCCTGCTCCCTCATCCACCCCTTCCCACTTCCCTGTTCTGGTATTCCCCTACGTGAGAGCTCTCCTGACAACCTCAATTTGATTGTAGACATATTATCTCAAGTATCTGTCTTAAGAGTTAAAAATGTTTCTGAAAACAGTATGTATCAGTCCAATAAAAAAGTAAGACGTTCTTTTTAATGTATATGAGGATGTAAAATAGGAAGGAAGGCCTGATATATTGATAAAGGAGAAAGAGTGTCTGGGACTAGATGGGACAGAGTCGTAATGGAAGCTGATCTCCAGTTTCCTGCAAAGTCCAGACAAGTAGACTGCATCATTTTGTTCTGAAACAAAGTGAGCACTGCCTCTCAACAACCTAGAAATGAAAAGGTCGGCTGTGCACACTAGCCTTCAGTTGGATGTTAACTAACACAGAAAATTTCTTAATATAAAATCCTTAGTTGTTCCCATCAGCCAATGAGGAGAAATTGGTTGTGTTGGTTTTTTGTTGTTGTTCTTGTTAAAAATGTGCTTTGTTGGTGGAAGAGTTTGTATCTGATTAATTTTTGGTCTGATTAATTCAGGACCTCTCTATTTCTATGTTCACTATCTTTATATAATCCTTTGTCAAAGTGGTTTACCATTTTTTTTTCATGATTTGATTACAGCTCATAGATAAATTATGGCATTCTCTTCCTAAAGCATAATATCTGGTGACAGTAACCTTGGTGAGATTCAGTTAAAGAGGTTTGTAGATGCTCAGGAAGCTGCTTATGTCAAATATATGCATTCCATATATTATATTATGATCTTTGCTGCATTTTGATAAACCAACTACAAGTCCAGTGACATCTGGTCAATTCTTGTTGAGATCATAAGAGCCATCAGAGGAAAAGCTCTTTCTATACCAGGGAAGAGGGGCTGATACATGATTAGTTGCTAATCATCTAGCTTCCCAATAACCAAAGAAGCCTGTTTAAGACTCCTCTCTTCTCTCGCATCTGCGCCCACACATCTTGGTGGCAGCTGTTTGGACTGAGCAGGCAGAACCAGATACCCAAGATATCCCAAGCATAAGATCTCTGGGGACTCGGGCCGCCAGGCAGTCATCTAGGTATAGGAGCTTAGCAGAGCAGTGGTTCCTGTGTTCCAGCAGGGCGTGGGTTCTCTGCCCTGTGGGAGACCCTGCACTCCCCACTCCCGCGGCCACCACAGGCATCCTTGCTGCTGACTGGACTAAGCAAACAGAACCAGATAAGACAAGCACCATCAGGTCCACAGAGATAACCGAATATAATATTGTTTGGAGCAAGATACACCAGGGGTCCAACAGTACCCAAGAGGAGAACAACACATCAGCAATCTGTACCAGGGGAAAGCCAGTCATCCAGTGGTGGGGAAATAGACTTACAACCTCACAGGAGGTTCAAGCACCAGCTAGTCAAAAGGCAAACGTAGAAACATTACTAATAGAAATCAAGGCAATATGGCAGCATCTAAACCCAGTTCCCAGACAAGAGTAAGTCCCAGATACCCCAACACACCAGAAAAACAAGATTTGGATCTAAAAATCAATGGTCAGGATACTGATAGTGGAACACAAAGATAAATCTCTTAAAAAGAGGACCCTGGTCCTGAAAAGACTGGGTCTAGTTTTGTAAGGAGAGTATCAGAACAGAGAAATGTGGGGAGGAGTGATTGGGGAATGGGCAGAGGGAAGAGGACTTATGGGACATATGGTAAGCGGGGAACAGGGAAAGGGGAAAGCCTTTGGAATGTAAACAAAGAATATAGAAAATAAATAAATAAATAAATAAAATCTCTTAAAGAAATACAGGAGAAGATGGATCAAAAATTAGAAGCCCTTACAATGCAAACACAAAAATCACTTAAAGAAATTCAGGAGAATATGGATAAAAAAATAGAAGCCAATAAGGAGGAATTACAAAAATCAAAGAAATACATGAGAACATGGGTCAACAAGTAGAAGTCATGAAAGAGGAAACACAAAAATCTCTTAAAGAATTACATGAAAATACAAACAAGCAAGTGAAAAATCTGAGCAAAACTTCTAAAAACAGAAGTAGAAACAACTAAGAAATCACAAAGGGAGACAACATTGGTGATAGAAAACCTTGGAAAGAAATCAGGGGCCATAGATCCAAATATCAACAATAGAATACAAGAGATAGAAGAAAGAATCTCAGATGCCGAAGATACTGTAGAAACCATTGATTCAACAGTCCAAGAAAATGCAAAATGCAAAAAGCTTGTAACCCAAAACATCCAAGAAATCCAAGACACAATGAGAAGACCAAAACTAAGGGTTATAGGCATAGATGAGAGGGAAGATATACAACATAAAGGGCCAGCAAATATCTTCTACAAAATTATGGAAGAAAGCTTACCCAACCTAAAGAGAGAGATGCCCATGAATATACAAGAAGCCTACAGAACTCCAAACAAACGACCAGAACAGAAATTCCTCCCGTCGCATAATAATCAAAACCCAAAATGTACTAAACAAAGAAAGAATATTAAAGGCAGCAAGAGAAAAAGGCCAAGTAACATATAAAGGAAGACCTATTATCAGGATTACACAAGATTTCTCACTTGAGACCATGAAAGCTAGAAGATCCTGGGCAGATATCATGCAGACTCTAAGAGAACACAATTTTCAGCCCAAACTAATTTACCTAGCAAAACTCTCAATCACCATAGATGGAGAAACCAAGCTATTCCATGGTAAAACCAAATCTTCATGATATCTTTCCACAAATCCAGCCCTACAAAGGATAATAGGGGAAAAACACCAACACAAGGAGGAAAACCACACCCCAGAAGAAGCAAGATAGAAACTCCCTCTCATCAAACCCAAAAGAAGATAACCACTCAAATATAAAAAATAACACCAAAAATGTCAGGAAGTAATAATTACTATTCCTTAATATCTCTTAACACCAATGGACTCAATTCCCCAATAAAAAGACAAAGACTAACAGACTGGATACAGAAAGAGGACCATACATTTTGCTGCATACAGGAAACACATCTCAGTGTCAAAGACAAACATTACCTTAGAGTAAAAGACTGGAAGACAATTTTATAAGCAAATGGTCTCAGGAAACAAGCCAAAGTAGCCATTCTAATATGAGATAAAATTCACTTTCAAACTAAAGTCATCAAAAGAGACATGGAAGGTCACTTCTTGCTGTTCAAAGGGAAAATCCACTAAGAAGAACTCTCAATAGTGAACATCTATGCTCCAAATGCCAGGGCACCTTCATTCATAAAAGAAACTTTACTAAAGCTTAAAGCAAACATTACAACTAACACAATAATTGTGGGTGATTTCAACACTCCACTCTCCTCAATGGACCGACCAGGAAACCAGAAACTAAACAAGGACACAGTGAAACTAATGGAAATGTTGGACCAATTGAATTTAACAGATTATATATATATATATATATATATATATATATATATATATATATATATATATAACATTTCATCCTAAAGCAAAAGCATATGCCTTTTTCTCAGCACTGCATGGTACCTTCTCCAAAATCGATCAAATAATTGGTCACAAGACAGATGTCAACAAATACAAGAAGAACGAACTAATTCCATGCCTCCTTTCAGATCACTATGGAGTAAGAGTGGACTTCAATAGCAACAAAAACATCAGAACGCCCACATATACATGGAAACTGAAAAATACTCTACTCAATGACACCTTGGTCAAGGAAGAAATAAAGAAAGAAATCAAAGACTTTTTAGAATTTAATTAACGTACAACCTACCCAAATCTATGGGACATAATGAAAGCAGTGCCAAGAGGAAAACTCATAGCCCTGAGTGCCTCCAAAAAGAAACTGGGGAGAGCATACACTAGCAGCTTAAAGGCACACCTGAAAGCCCTGGAACAAAAAGAGGCTAATTCACCCAGGAGGAGTAGAAAACAGGAAATCATCAAAGTAAGGGCTGAAATCAATCAAGTAGAAACAAAGTAAACCATAAAAAGAATCAACAAAACCAAGAGCTGGTTCTTTGAGAAAATCAACAAGATAGATAAACCCTTAGCTATACTAACCAATGGGCACAGAGACACTATCTACGTTAACAAAATTAGAAATGAAAAGGGGGATATAACAACAGAAACTGAGGAAATTCAAAAAATCATCAGATTCTACTACAAAAGCCTATAGTCAATGCAACTGAAGAATATAGGGGAATTGGACAATTTCCTAGACAGATACCAAATACCAAAATTTAATCAGGATCAATTAGATCAGCTAAACAGTCCCATTACCCCAAGAGAAATAGAAGGGGTCATAGAAAGTCTTCCACCCAAAAAAAGTACGGGACCAGATGGTTTTAGTACAGAATTTTATCAGACCTTCAAAGAAGACCGAACACCAATACTCTTCAAAGTATTCCACAAAATAGAAACAGAAGGAACACTGCCCAACTCGTTCTACAAAGCCACAATTACACTGATACCAAAACCACACAAAGATCCAACAAAGAAAGAGAGCTACTGGCCCCTTTCCCTTATGAATATCGATGCAAAAATACTAAATAAAATCCTTGCCAATGGAATCCAAGAGCACATCAAAACGATCATTCACCAGGATCAAGTAGACTTCATCCCAGAGATGCAGTGATGGTTCAATATACAGAAATCTGTCAATGTAATCCACTACATAAACAAACTAAAAGAAAAAAAAAAACACATGGTCATCTCATTAGATGCTGAAAAAGCATTTGACAAAATTCAACATCCTTTCATGCTAAAAGTCCTGGAAAAAACAGGAATTCAAGGCCCATACCTAAACATAATAAAAGAGACATACAGCAGACTAGTAGCCAACATCAAAATAAGTGGAGAGAAACTTGGAGCAATCCCACTAAAATCAGGGACTAGACAAGGCTGCCCTCTCCATATCTTTTCAATATAGTACTTGAAGTTCTAGCGAGAGCTATTAGACAACATAAGGAAGTCAAAGGGATATATATTGAAAACGAAGAAGTCAAACTATCACTATTTGCATATAATATGATAGTATACTTAAGCGACCCAAAAACTCTACCAGAGAACTTCTTAAGCTGATAAACAACTTCAGCAAAGTGTCTGGTTAAAAAATCAACTCAAGCAAATCAGTAGCCTTTCTGTACTCAAAGGACAAGCAGGCTGAGAAAGAAGTTAAGGAAATAACACCCCTCCCAATAGCCACAAACAATATAAAGTATCTTGGCATGACTCTAACCAAACAAGTGAAAGATCTGTATGACAAGAACTTCAAGTCTTTGAAGAAAGAAATTGAAGAAGACCTCAGAAGACGGAAAAATATTTCATGTTCTTGGATTGGCAGGATCAATATAGTACAAATGGCCATCTTGCCAAAAGCAATCTACAGATTCAATGCAATCCCCATCAAAATCCCAAATCAATTGTTCATAGATCTACAAAGAGCAATTCTTTTCTTTTTCCTTTTCTTTTTTCTTTTTCTTTTCTTTTCTTTTCTTTTCTTTTCTTCTTTTCTTTTCTTTTCTTTTCTTCTTTTCTCTTCTCTTCTCTTCTCTTCTCTTCTCTTCTCTTCTCTTTTCTTTTCTTTTCTTTTCTTTTCTTTTCTTTTCTTTTCTTTTCTTTTCTTTTCTTTTCTTTTCTTTTCTCTTCAGGGTTCCTCCATGTATCCCTGGCTGTCCTGGAACTCACTCTGTAGACCAGGCTGGCCTCGAACTCAGAAATCTGCCTGCATCTGCCTCCCAAGTGCTGGGATTACAGGCATGCGCCACCACCGCCCTACAAAGAGCAATTCTTAAATTGATCTGGAGTAACAAAAAACCCAGAATAGCTGAAACTATTCTCAACAATAAAGGAACTTCTGGGGGAATCAATATCCCAGACCTCAAGCAGTACTACAGAGCAATTGTGTTAAAAACTACATGGTATTGGTACAGCAACAGGCAAGTAGATCAATGGAATAGAATTGAAGACCCAGAAATGAACCCACAGACTTATGGTCACTTGAGCTTTGATAAAGGAGCTACAACCATCCATTGGAAAAAGATAGCCTTTTCAACAAATGGTGCTGGTTTAGCTGGAGGTCAACATGCAGAAGAATGCAAGTTGACCCACTCTCATCACCTTGTACTATGATCAACTCCAAGTGGATCAAGGACCTCCACATAAAGCCAGACACACTGAAACTAATAAAAAAGAAACTGGGGAAGAACCTGGAGGGCATGTGCACAGGGGGAAAGTTCCTGAACAGAACACCAATAGCTTATACTCGAAGATCAAGAATTGACAAATGGGACCTCAAAAAATTACAAAGTTTCTATAAGGTAAAGGATACTGTCAGAAGGACAAAATGGCAACCAACAAATTGGGAAAAGATCTTCACCAACCTCACATCCAACAGAGGGCTAATATCCAATATATACAAAGAAATCAAGAAGTTAGACCCCAAAAGAACCTAATAACACTATTAAAAATGGGGTACAAAGCTAAACAAAGAATTTTCACCTGAAGAAATTCGAATGGCTGAGAAGCACCTTAAGAAATGGTCAACATCATTAGTGATCAGGCAATGCAAATCAAAACAACCCTGAGATTCCACCTCACACCAGTCAGAATGGCTAAGATTAAAAACTCAAGAGACAACAAGTGCTGGCGAGGATATGGAGAAAAAGGAACACTCCTCCACTGTTGGTGGGATTGCAAGATGGTTCACCTGCTCTGGAAATCAGTCTGGCGGTTCCTC
Source organism: Apodemus agrarius (assembly GCA_964023405.1). NCBI lineage: Eukaryota > Metazoa > Chordata > Mammalia > Rodentia > Muridae > Apodemus > Apodemus agrarius. The sequence goes on along the minus strand of OZ030018.1, from coordinate 88,086,779 downwards.
AGAAAATTGGGCATGACACTTCCAGAGAACCCTGTCATACCACTCCTGGGCATATACCCAGAGGATTCCCATGCATGCAATAAAGACACATGCTCCACAATGTTCATAGCAGCCTTATTTATAATAGCCAGAAGTTGGAACGATCCCAGATGTCCATCAAAGGAGGAATGGATACAGAAAATGTGGTATATTTACGCAATGGAATACTACTCAGCAATTAAAAATAATGAATTCATGCAATTTTTAGGCAAATGGTTGGATCTGGAAAACATCATCCTAAGTGAATTAGCCCAATCACAAAAGAATACACGTGAAATGCAATCGCTGATAAGTGCATATTAAAAAGCCCAGAAGCTCTGATTATTCAAGGCACAATTAGCAAATCAAAAGATTCCCAAGAAGAAGGAAGGAGAGGACCCTGGTCCTGAAAAGACTGGATCCAGTTTTGTAGGAGAGTACCAGAACAGAGAAAGGGTTGGGGCATGATTGGGGAATGGGGGTGGGGGGAGGACTTATGGGACATATGGTGAGGGGGGAACTCTGAAAGCGGAAAGCCTTTGGAATGTAAACAAAGAATATAGAAAATTTAAAAAAATTAAAAAAAGACAAAAAAAAAGACTCCTCTCATATTGTTGCAGATTCAAACAGGACCATGGGCAGAAAGAGGAGCATGATACATGGGAACCACAGGAGAGACTTCCATGACATCAATGACTAAAGCTTTATATCCAGGCATACCCTGATCTGTTAAGTTGCAGCCTAGAATGTTTACAGCTAAGCTTTAACCTCCTGACAATGAGACCCTGCAATGGAAAGGCTGCCAGACCTTCAAATATAGTGACACCACTATAATATTTATAAGTATCTTACACTCTTCCCAAACTCATGTGCTCATTACTTATGTCTTTGCTTCTGCCTCACTTCTGGAGAAAACTCTCTGTATAAACAAATCAGAACTGTCTGCTTATACTTCCAAAATTTAATTGCTCTCCATCTCTATTTGTCAGAAGAAAGTGAGCCCCAGGGCTCAGTAACAATGCCTGCCTATCTATTCATTATCCAGTAGCACAGAGGTTGCCCCTACTCTTGTCACTATCAGTACTGGTCAGTGTGCATATCTTTTAGTGTTTGCTTCTAATTCTTTCTTTCAATTAGGAATGTGAGGGAACACCTGCCAGCAGGTTGGAGGCAAGCCATGAACCCAGTGACTCTGACAGATTCTGACCATCAGGCAGGTTTTAAGTGAATGAGACCAGGCACCTAACATTAGTGAAAGGCCACTCAGACTGCTGACAGCTTATCTGGTTCAACACATATAGGATTCCAGAGAAATTGATTGCTTAATACTGATGAGGAATGAGAAGGATTTTTTAGCTCTTCTGTGCAAAACTAACGACAATTGTATGTCTGCACTGAACTCTGGCCTAGATGCAGAGATGCTAAGCAATGTACGTACTTATGGCCTGCAGATGAGAAGGAGACTATCCTCATGATGACTTGGGTCACTCAGTATCCATCTTCTAGACAGAATACAGAAGGTGGAAAAGAGACTTCAAATTTTTTCCAGGCTGGCCAAGGTCAGCTAGGTGCCCAACCTTCAATATGTTGATGTAGACTTGTACAACATGGTCTTGTTCAACAAACATTCTCCAAGGGCATTTTAGTTAGCGTTTGTGTTGCTGTAGTAAAACCCCAATGCAAAAAGCAACTTAAGAAGGAAAGCATTTCTATCTTAAAAGTGATAGTCCATCATAGAGGGAAGCCAAGGCAGGAAGGAACCTAGAAGCAGAAACTAAAATGACTACATGGAAACTCGTGCTTACTGGTTTGTTCCTCATGGCTTTCTCAACGTACTTACTTACATGCTCTAAAAGAATTTGCTCAAGAATGGCACTACCTAACCAACAAATTGGGAAAAGATCTTCACCAACCCTACATCTGACAGAGGGCTAATATCCAATGTATACAAAGAACTCAAGAAGTTAGACCTCAGAACACCAAATAAGCCTATCAAAAATGGGGTACAGAGAAGCTGGGCGTGGTGGTGCACGGCTGTAATCCCAGCACTTGGGAGGCAGAGGCAGGTGGATTTCTGAGTTCGAGGCCAGCCTGGTCTACAGAGTGAGTTCCAGGACAGCCAGGACTACACAGAGAAACCCTGTCTCAAAAAACAAAAAAACAAAAAACAAAAAAAAAAGGGTACAGAGCTAAACAAAGACTTTTTACCTGAAGAACTTCGGATGGCTGAGAAGCACCTTAAGAAATGTTCAACATCATTAGTCATTAGGGAAATGCAAATCAAAACAACCCTGAGATTTCACCTCACACCAGTCAGAATGGCTAAGATTAAAAACTGAGGAAACAGCATGTGTTGGTGAGGATATGGAGAAAGAGGAATACTCCTCCACTGCTGGTGGGATTGCAAGCTGGTACAACAACTCTGGAAATCAGTCTGGCGGTTCCTCAGAAAACTGGACATGATACTTCCAGAGGACCCTGCCATACCACTCCTGGGCATATACCCAGAAGATTCCCCAGCATGTAATAAGGATACATGATCCACTATGTTCATAGCAGCCTTATTTATAATAGCCAGAAGCTGGATAGAACCTATATGTCCCTCAACTGAGTATTGGATACAAAATATGTAGTATATATACACAATGGAGTACTATTCAGCCATTAGAAGCAATGAATTCATGAAATTCTTAGACAAATGGATGGAGCTGGAAAGCATTATACTAAGTGAGGTAACCCAGTCTCAAAAGACTACCCATGGTATGCATTCACTAATAAGTGGATAATAGCCTAGAATCCTGGAGCACCAAAGACACAATCCACATACCAAATGATGTCTGAGAAGAAGGAAGGAGTGGACCCAGGATCTGGAAAGGCCAATGCATCAGTGTAGGAGAATATCAGAACAGGGAAGTAAGAAGGGGAAGATGGGGGAACAGGGGGTGGGAAAAGGGTATATGGGACCTTTGTGGGGCGGGGAACCAGGAAAATGGAAATGAAATGTAAATAAAGAATATATCCAAAAAAAATAAAAAAAAAAAAAAGAATGGCACTACTCACAGTGAGAAAAGCCATCTTGCATCAATCAGTAATTGAAAAAATGCCCCCATACATGCCCAGGGACTAATCTCAGCTTTTCAATTGTGTCTCTTTCTTCTCAGGTGTCTATTGTTTGTGTCAAGTTCACACAAGATATTAAAGTGTCAAGTATTAAATATCAAGTTGGTTAAGATATCCAGGCAACATGAATGCAGCAAGGCAGTTCCCTAAAATTCTATCTCTAATGAAAAACAGAATTTACAGTCATAACTTTGCATAACTCTGATGTTATTGATAGACAGTGAGATCTTGGGTATCATAAGCACAGAAACAGCATAGCGCACATTTTCCTTAAAGTCAAACAGTGCAGATTTGAGAACTAGTCAGAAAGCAAACTTCCCAAAACAGTGCAAGCATGATTCACAGTCACCAGCAGCCTCTGACAAGGTACACTGTAGGCAAGAAATATGGCCTGTACCCATCGAAATAATGAAAGAATTTCATTGTTGATGATTTAGGAATGATGAGACCAGTAACGTTAGAAGAACATCCATGGGCTCAGTTTTGAGTACCAGTTATCAGCTGGAAAATTGTCATACAACAATGTCAGCCACTATGCTTCAGTGAGTCTTGTGTAAGTATTTGCTCTGTGTGGCTGTTTCATCTAAGTAAACTTCTTCAATATTAAACTAGGTTAGTCACTATTTTGTAGCAATTACCAGGATTCATGTGTGTGTGTGTGTGTGTGTGTGTGTGTGTGTGTGTACTCTCAATGAAAACAAAATGTGCCTTTGTGATTTCTAAGGAAAATACATGATTTATAGATTTCCTTCTGAGGCTCCTAAGAAAACATGATGTGGGGAGAAGACTAATGAGGATGTTTGCTACAAAAATCATGCCAGAGAATCACATTTGTTCAAAGAACATGAATTTCCTCTAGGCACTTAAGCAAACTTGTTAAGCTATCACTATCTTTCTGGAACTGCCTTAGACCTCAGCTAGGGGGAGTAGGAACATCAACATATTTTGAGTGATACCTTCAGAGAAAGCTATGTGGGGCCCATGACCATATGTGCCTACCCATCACTGCCAGTGGGGTTTGTGGGAACAGAGACCATGCCACAGATATGGGCTGTATTTTCATTCTACCTGTCCTTAAAATTCCTCCCCATAGTCTCCCCAAAGCCTAATTGAAGCCATTTTATAGGTTGTATATGACTGATTGACTTCAAATTGATCTTGAAAATGAAAAAAGCAAGTGGTATAATTTTATGGAAATATTTGGCAACTCATGAAGGGTAACACAAATCACAAATTTTATGTTAAAACTATTTTTCTCTGTAATCCATCAGAATTTCCTATGGCAGAAACAATTGTAGGATTAAAGACTTAAAGCCAATAATGTAAAAAAAATATTAAAAAGTCCTTTTTGACAGAGGCAACATCACAAAAGAATCACAGTTTTCCAGTTTAACACATTTGAAGTAACGGACAGGCAGATGGAAGAAAGGGGAGTGCCAATCTAAATATGAAGAAGAAAGCTTTCACATAGCTTTCCCCCACAAAACATTACTACACATTTCATAATGTTTTCATAGACTCTGCCTCCAGCCAAATGAGATGATAAATATCTGTCTCGAGGGCTGAGACGTCATCTCCCTAGGGCAAGGGAGAGTCACACACTAAAGAAAATGTTATGAGAAATTCTGTCTGCTCTAAATGTGTTGATATCCAATTCAAACACGTGGAACATAAAACTGTACCTGAGCTAAACAAACAATTGAAGCAGTGACCCAATTCCATTGGAGCTGGTGAAAATCTTGACAACTTTCTTGTCAGCTTTCTATGGTTGTGACAAAATTCCTAAGAAATAAATATAAATGGCAAAGGGATTTGCCATTTGAATTCCATTTAGGTTTTAATTCATGGTCACTAGGCTAATTGCTTTAGGGCCTGCTATTTGGCAGTCCATTGTGATGGGAGCATTTAATAGATGGAGATCATCACACCTTATTGGAGCTAGGGAAGAAGGAAAAGGGTCAGAGAGTCAGTATCTGCTTTCAAAAGAGTAAGCACAATGACTTGACTTTCTTTGACTAGGCCTAACATCAAAAATATCATACGCTCTGGGCTTAGGGTCAAGACTTTAATACATTGCCCTCTGGGAGCCATTTCAGATTTATACCTCACTTCCTTCTGGTGCCACAAGTATCATGCATGTTTCTTCCTCTGGTATCAAGCCTTCACATCCAGATGCTGATTCACCTCATTCACAGTCCACTCTTCACCTTCAGTTTGTTCCACAGATGTGTGGTAGTATGGGATGCACACTTCATCTGCAAATATATTTTCTACTTTTAGCTTGTTTCATGGGACTGATAGCATAGACTGTCAGAGCAGGTGGCAACTGCTCAGTAATTCCTGAGAAAGAAAATTATTTTCTGATGTCCCCTAACCTGAAATCATTCTCTGGAGAACTATACAATGTCCCCTAAGTGAAGATAAACAGTTCTAGTACAAGGGATGTCCAAATGTAAACCCTCAATGCTCCAACTCTACCTTTAAAAATATGGTGCCCCTCATAGACCATTAGCATCATTAAAGCACCCTCCCTGATTCAATAACATATTCAGTTCAAGAGTCGGATTTCAGTTCTGAGAGAATGCTAAAATTAATGTGAATTTCACACAATCTGCATCTCCCTCCAAGAAGCTATCATTTTGAAAACGAAAATGAATAACAGTCTGTGTTAATTTGCTTCCTGTAGTTACAACAAAATGAAACAAAACATGTGTGATCAAGATCTTAAAATGAGAAATTGTTTATTTGGCTCATAGGTTTAGAGGCTCTGGTCCATGATCAACTGACTATGAGGGAGTATGGGATAAATCAAAGCAGTGACCTCACTGACAGAGAAAAGGAACACGTAGAAGTTGAGATGCCATTGTCCTTTTCAAGATACAACCTCAATGATCTAAAGACAGTCCATTGAGCCCTTGAAGTTTCTGTCATCTTCCCAACAACACTACTCTGGTGGCCATGCCTTTAACACATGTGCACGGGAGAACATTAAGCATATAAATTATAGCACAGTGGTCCATTAGTACTTATAGTTTCCAGAACTCCATGAGGATACCAAACAACACAGACACCCAAGTCCCTAGTAAAAATGGCATTTCAAGATGACTTAAAAATGTATTGCAGATTTTCTCTCCAGTAACTGAGCAAGTGCTCCAGTGCACTCCCTGCACTCACGTGACAGTCAGGAGCACAGGAATCACAGGAGTGGCAGAGCAGCTAGGACATGGTCCTTCCAGGCTCCATCTGCACCCTGGAACTGGGCTGAGCCAAAGCCTTCTGTGCCAAGAAAGTGCTGGTCTCCCAGGGGTGCTGAGACAGGCTTGCAGGCCCATAGGTGGGACAAGCTCCAGCCAGAGACAACAGTACAAACTAACACCAGAGATAATCAGATGGCAAAAGGCAAACTCAAGAATGTTGCCAACAGAAACCAAGGGGACATGGCACCACCTGAACCCAGTTCTCCCACAACAGTAAGTCCTGGATACCCCCACACATGGGAAAAGCAGGATTTGAATTTAAAATCACAGCTCATGATGCTGATAGAGAACTTCAAGAAGGACATAAATAACTCCGTTAAAGAAATACAGGAGACCACAAGTAAACAGGTAGAATACCTTAAAGAGGAAACACAAGTCCCTTAAAGATTACAGGAAAACACAAGCAAACACGGGAAGGAATTGAACAAAACCATCCAGTATCTAAAAATGGAAGTAGAAATAAAAAAGAAATCACAAAGGAAAACAACTCTGGAGATAGAAAATCTAGGAAAGAAATCAGTAGTCATAGACATAATCCTCCAGAATCTACCAGAATCCAAGAGATAGAAGAGAAAATTTCAGGTACAGAAGATACCATGTGGCTTATGCTCTATGAACAAGAATCAACAAATCGGACCTCATAAAATTGCAAAGCTGCTGTAAGGAAAAGGATACTGTCAATAGGACAAAACAGCAACCAACAAATTCGGAAAAGAACTTTACCAATCCTACATCTGATAGAAGGCTAATATCTAATGTACACAAAGAACTCAAGAAGTTAGACTCCGGAGAGTCAAATAACCCTATTAAAAATGGGGTACAGAGCTAAACAGGGAATTCTCAAGTGAGGAAACTCGAATGGCTCTGAAATACCTAAAGAGATGTTCAGCATTCTTAGTTTTCAGAAAAATGCAAATCAAAACTACACTGAGATTCTACCTCACACCAGTCAGAATGGTTAAGAACAAAACCTCAGGGAACAGCAGATGCTGGAGAGGATGTGTAGAAAGAGGAATACTTCTCCATTGTTGGTGGAATTGCAAGCCAGTAAAACTACTCCGGAAATCAATTTGGTGGTTCCTCAGAAAACTAGACATATTACTACCTGAGGACCCAGCTATAACACTCCTGGGCATATACCCAGAAGATGCTCCAACTTGTAATAAGGACACCTGCTCCACTATGTTTATAGAAGCCTTATTTAGAAAAGTCAGAAGCTGGAGAGAACCCAGATGTCCTTCAATAGAGGAATGGATACAGAAATTGTGGTACATTTACACAATAGAGTACTACTCAGTTATTAAAAACAATGAATTCATGAAATTCTTAGGCAAATGGATGGAACTAGAAAGTGTCATCCTGAGTGAGGTAACCCAATCAGAAAAGAACACACATGGCATGCACTCACTGATAAGTGGATGTTAGCTCAAAAGCTCAAAATAAACAAGTTACAATTCACAGACCATGGGAAGCTTAAGAAAACTGAACTGGAAGCACTTTGGTTCCTCTGAGAAAGGGAACAAAATACACACAGGAGCAATAAAGGAGACAAAGTGTGAGCAGAGACTGAAGGAAAGGCCTTGCAGAGACTGCCCTACCTGGGGATTCATCCTGTGAACAGTCACCAAATCCCCACACTATTATGGATGACAAGAAGTGCATACCAAAAGGAGCATGTCATGGTTGTCTCTGGAGGGTCCCTGTCAGAGCCGTACACATACAGAGGCAGATGCTAGCAGCCGACCATTGGACTGGGCGTGGGGTCCCCAATGGAGAAGTTGGAGAGCAGTCCAGAGGAGCTGAAGGAGTTTACAACCCCAGAGAAGAACAAATATGTCAGCCATCCAGACGCCCCAAGACTCCTAGCAACTAAACCATCAACCAAGGGGAACACATGGTTCCAGCCAAAAATGTGGCAGAAGTGGGAGGAGTGGTCCTTGGTCCAGTGAAGGCTCAATAGATGCCCCAACAAGGGGAAATCATGGCTGGCGAAGGTGGGCATGGGTCTGGTAGAGGGACATATACTTGGAGGCAGGGGGTGGGAGGAGGGGTTGGGGGTTTTCTGGGAGGGGGGAAACCAGGAAAGGTTTTAGCATGTGAAATGTAAATGAAGATTATATTCAATTAAAGAAAGAAAGAAAAAAGAAAAAATTCACACAACAATTAAAGAAAATACAAAAGGCAAAAAGTACTTAACCCAAAACATCCAGGAAATCTGGGACACAAGAAGACCAAATATAAGGATTATAGGTATAGAAGAGAGTTATTTCCAACTTAATGACATTGCCGAATGTCTTCAGCAAAAGTATAGAAGAAAACTTCTCTAACCTAAAGACAGAGATGCCCATGAACATACAAGAAGCCTACAGAACTCCAAACAGACTGGACCAGAACACAAAGTCCTCCTGGGACAAATGCATCCAAAAAGAAACTGGAGAGAGCATACACTAGTAGCTTAATGGCACAACTTAAAGCCCTGGAAGAAAAAGAAGTTAATTCACCCAGGGGGAGTTAAAGACAGGAAATCATCAAACTCAGGGCTGAAATCAATCAAGTAGAAACAAAGAAAACCATACAAAGATTCTTTGAGAAAATCAACAAGATAAATAAACCCTTAGCCAGACTAACCAAAGGACACAGAGACAGTCCCCAAATTAACAAAATTAGAAATGAAAAGGGAGACATAACAACAGAAACAGAGGAAATTCAAAACATCATCAGACCCTACTACAAAGGTCTATACTCAACACAACTGGAGAATCTGGAGGAAATGTACAATTTCCTAGACAGATACCAAATACCAAAATTAAATCAGCATCAAGTAGATCAGCTAAATAGTCCCATAACCCCTAAAGAAATAGAAGGGGTTATAGAAAGCCTCCCAACCAAAAAAAAATACAGGACCAGATGGTTTTAGTGCAGAATTCTACCAGACCTTCAAAGAAGAATTAACACCAATACTCTTCAAACTATTCCACAAAATAGAAACAGAAGGGACACTGCCCAACTCATTCTTCAAAGCCACAATTACACTGATACTTAAACCACAAAACGATCCAACAAAGAAAGAGAACTACAGGCCAATTTCCCATATGAATATCAATGCAAAAATACTAAATAAAATTCTTGCCAACCAAATCCAAGAACACATCAAAACAATCATTCACCATGATCAAGTAGGCTTCATCACAGGGATGCAGGGATGGTTCAATATATGGAAATCCATCAATGTAATTCACTACATAAACAAACTAAAAGAAAAAATCACATGGTCATCTCATTAGATGCTGAAAAAGCATTCGACAAAATTCAGCATACTTTCATGCTAAAAGTCTTGGAAAGAGCAGGAATTCAAGAACCATACCTAAACATAGTAAAAGCAATCTACAGCAAACCAGTAGCCAACATCAAAATAAATGGAGAGAAACTTGAAGCAATCCCACTAAAATCAGGGACTAGACAAGGCTGCCCTCTCTCTCCATATCTTTTCAATATAGTACTTTAAGTTCTAGAGAGAGCAATTAGACAACATAAGGAAGTCACAGGGATACAAATTGGAAAGGAAGAAGTCAAAGTATCATTATTTGCAGACGATATGATAGTTTACTTAACCGACCCAAAAAAACTCCACCAGAGAACTTCTACAGCTGATAAACAACTTCAGCAAAGTAGCTGCTTATAAAATTAACTCAAGCAAATCAGTAGCCTTCTTGTACTCAAAGGACAAGCAGGCTGAGATAGAAGTTAGGGAAATAACACCTTTCACAATAGCCACAAACAACATAAAGTACCTTGGTATAACTCTAACCAAACAAGCAAAAGATCTGTATGACAGGAACTTCAAGTCCTTGAAGAAAAAAATCGAAGAAGATCTCAGAAAGTGGAAAACTATTTCTTGCTCCTGGATTGGCAGGATCAATATAGTAAAAATGGCCATCTTGCCAAAAGCAATCTACAGATTCAATGCGATCCCCATCAAAATCCCACTCAATTCTTCATAGATCTAGAAAGAGCAATTCTCAAATTCATCTGGAGCAACAAAAAACCCAGGATAGATAAAACTATTCTCAACAATAAAAGGACTTCTGGGGGAATCAATATCCCTGACCTCAAGCAGTACTACAGAGCAATTGTGTTAAAAACTGCATGGTATTGGTACAGCAACAGGCAAGTAGATCAATGGAATAGGATTGAAGACCCAGAAATGAACCCACCGACTTATGGTCACTTGAACGTCGATAAAGCAGCCACAACCATCCAGTGGAAAAAAGATAGCCTTTTGAACAAATTGTGCTGGTTCAACTGGAGGTCAATATGCAAAAGAATGTGAATCGACCCACTCTTAACTCCTTTTACTAAGATCAACTCCAAGTGGATCAAGGACCTCCACATAAAACCAGAGGCACTGAAACTATTAGAAAAGCAACTGGGGAAGACCCTAGAGGACATGAACACAGGGGGAAAGTTCCTGAACAGAACACCAATAGCTTATGCTCTAAGATCAAGAATTGACAAATGGAACCTCATAAAATTACAAATTTTCTGTAAGGCAAAGGACACTGTCAGAAGGACAAAACGGCAACCAACAAAGTGGGAAAAGATCTTCACCAACCCCACATCTGACAGAGGCCTAATATCCAATATATACAAAGAACTCAAGAAGTTAGACCCCAAAGAACCAAATAACCCTATCAAAAAATGGGGTACAGATCTAAACAAAGAATTTTGACCAGAAGAAATTCGGATGGCTGAGAAACACCTTAAGAGATGTTCAACATCATTGGTCATCAGGGAAATGCAAATCAAAACAACCCTGAGATTCCACCTCACACCAGTCAGAATGGCTAAGATTAAAAACTCAAGAGACAACAAGTGCTGGCGTGGATGTGGAGAAAGAGAAACACTCCTCCACTGTTGATGGTATTGCAAAATGGTAAAACCGCTCTGGAAATCAGTTTGACCGTGCCTCAGAAAATTGGGCATGTCACTTCCAGAGGTCCCTGGCATACCACTCCTGGGCATATACCCAGAGGATTCCCCTGCATACAATAAAGACACATGCTCCACTATGTTTATAGCAGCCTTGTTTATAATAGCCAGAAATTGGAAGGAGCCCAGATATCCCTCAAAAGAGGAATGGATACAGAAAATGTGGTATATTTATACAATGGAGTACTACTCAGCAATTAAAAATAATGAATTCATGCAATTTGTAGGTAAATGGTTAGATCTGGAAAATATCATCCTGAGTGCGTAACCCAATCACAAAAGAATACACATGAAATGCAATCACTGATAAGTGGATATTAATGAGCCCAGAAGCCCTAAATACTCAAGACACAATTAGCAAGTCAAATGATTCCCAAGAAGAAGAAAGGAGAGGATCCTGGGCCTGAAAAGATTGGATCCAGTTTTGTAGACCCAGAACAAAGAAATCGTGCAGAGGGATGATTGGGGAATAGTTGGGGGGGAGAGGAATTATGGGACGTATGGTGGGGGAAAACAGGAAAAGGGGAAAACCTTTGGAATATAAACATAGAATGTAGAAAATAAAAATTTAAATAAAAAATAATCAAAATACCAAATGCACTAAGACAAAGAAAGAATATTAAAAGCAGAAAGGGAAAAAGGTCAAGTAACATATAAAAGCAGAACTATCAGAATTATACCAGACTTCTTGCCAGAGACTATGAAAGCCAGAAGATCCTGGGCAGATGTCATGTAGAACCTAAGGGAACACAAATGCTAACCCATGTTACTACACCAAGCAAAATTCTCAATTACCGTAGATTGAAAATCCAAAAGACTCCATGACAAAAACAAATTTATACAATATCTTTCTATAAATCTAGGCCTTCACAGGATAATGAATGGAAAATATCAACAAAAGGAGGGAAACAACACCCTAGAAAAAGCAAGAAATTAATCTTCTTTTAACTAACCAAAAAGAAGAGACACACATATTGTTATACCAAAAATAACAGGAAGCAACAATCACTTCTCTTTAGTAGTTTTTTTTTTTAATTTTCTATAATCTTTGTTTACATTCCAAAGGCTTTCCCCTTTCCCAGTTCCCCCCTCACCATGTGTCCCATAAGTCCTCTTCCCTCTGCCCATTCCCCAATCACCCCCCCACTACCATTTCTCTGTTCTGATACTCTCCTACAAAACCTGATCCAGTTGTTTCAGGACCATGGTCCTCTCCTTCCTTCCTTCTTGGGAATCTTTTGATTTTCTAATTGTGCCTTGAGGATTCAGAGCTTCTGGGCTCCTTAATATCCACTTATCAGTGATTGCACTTCATGTGTATTCTTTTGTTATTGGGTTAGCTCACTTAGGATGATATTTTCCAGATCCAACCATTTGCCTACAAATTGCATGAATTCATTATTTTTAATTGCTGAGTAGTATTCCATTGTATAAATATACCACATTTTCTGCATCCATTACTCCTTTGAGGGATATCTGGGCTCTTTCCAATTTCTGGCTATTATAAATAAGACTGCTATGAATGTAGTGGAGCAAGTGTCTTTATTGCATACAGGGGAATCCTCTGGGTATATGCCCAGGAGTGGTATGACAGGGTCATCTGGAACTGTCATGCCCAATTTTCTGAGGAACCACCAGACTGATTTTCAGAGTGGTTGTACCATCTTGCAATCCCACCAACAGTGAAGGAGTGTTCCTCTTTCTCCACATCCTCTCCAGTACCTGTTGTCTCTTGAGTTTTTAATCTTAGCCATTCTGACTGGTGTGAGTTGGAATCTCAGGGTTGTTTTGATTTGCATTTCCCTGACAACTAATGATGTTGAACAATTCTTAAGGTGCTTCTCAGCCATCTGAAGTTCTTCAGGTGAAAACTCTTTGGTTATCTCTGTACCCCATTTTTAATATGGTTATTTGGTTCTTTGGAGTCTAACTTCTTGAGTTCTTTGAGTTCTGTCGAATGTGGGGTTAGTGAAGATCTTTTCCCAATTTGTTGGTTGCCATTTTGTCCTTCTGACAGTGTCCTTTGCCTTACAGAAACTTTGTAATTTTATGAGGTCCCATTTGTCAATTCTTGATCTTAGAGCATAGGCTACTGGTGTTCTGTTCAGAAACTTTCCCCCCTGTGCCCATGTCCTCCAGGTTCTTCCCCAGTTTCTTTTCTATTAGTTTCAGTGTGTCTGCTTTTATGTGGAGGTCCTTGATCCACTTGGAGTTAAACTTAGTACAAGGAGATAAGAGTGAGTCAATTCTCATTCTTCTGCATGTTGACCTCCTGTGGAAAAACATAGCCTTTTCAACAAATGGTGCTGGTTCAACTGGAGGTCCTTAGTAGTTCTTAATATCAATAGACTCAATTCTCTAATAAAAAGACATAGACTAACAGACTGGTTACCTAAACAGGACCCAACATATTGCTGCATGCATGAAACTCCCTCAGGCACAAAGACAGACAATACCTCAGAGTAAAAGGCTGGAAAAGAATTTTCCAAGCAAATAGTCCCAAGAAACAAGCTGCTGTAGCCATTCTATTATTGAATAAAATCAACCTTCAACCAAAAGTTGTCAAAAAAACATAATGACAGACACTTCATATGCATCAAAGGAAGAACTTACCAAGATGAACTCTCAATTCTGAACATCTATACTTCAAATGCAAGGGCACCCACATTCATAAAAGAAACCTTACTAAAGCTCAAAGCACAAATTGCACCTCACAAAATAATAGTGGGATAATTCAATTCCCAACTCTCAGCAATGGGCAGCTCATGGAAACAGAAACTAAACAGAGACACAGTAAAACTAACAGAAGTTATGCACCAAAGGAATTTAAAAGATATTTACAGAACATTTTATCCTAAAAAAACAAAAAAAACAAAAAACAAAAAACAAGAATATACCTTCTTCTAAGTACCTCACAGTACCTTCTCCACTGACCATATACTTGGTCACAAAACAGATCTCAACAGATATAAGAAGTTTGAAATAATCCCATGCACCATAAAAGATCACCCCTGACTAATACATGTATTCAATAACAACAAAAACAACAGAAATTACACTACACATGGAAACTGAACAACAGTCTACTCAACAATAACATGGTCAAGGAAAAACTAAAGAAAGAAATTGAAGACATTTTAGAATTTAATGAAAAAGAAGACACAACAAACCCAAACTTAGGGGACACAATGAAAGCAGTGCTAAGAGGAAAACTCATAGCTCTGGGTGCCTCCAAAAAGACAATGGAAAAAGCATACACTAACAGCTTGACAGCACAGCTGAAGGTTCTCAAACAAAAAGAAGCAAATACACCCAAGAGGAGTAGAGAGCAGAAAATAATCAAACTCAGGGCTGAAATCAACCAAGTAGAAACAAAAAGAACTATACAAAGAATCAACAAAACCACGAGCTGATTCTTTGAAAAAAACCACCAAGATAGGTAAACCCTTAGCCAAACTAATCAGCGGGCACAGAGACATTACCCACATCAACATTTCAGAAGTGAAAAGGAAGATAGAACAACAAATACTGAAGAAATTCAAAAGATGATCAGACCTAATACAAAAGCATATACTCAAGAAAAGTGGAAAATCTAGATGAAATGGACAATTTTCTAGACAGATGCCAGGTACCAATATCATATCAGTATCAGATAAATGACCTAAACAATCCCATAATCCCTAAGGAAATAGAAGCAGTCAATAACAATCTCCGAACAAAAAAAGCCCAGGACAAGTTGGGTTTAATGCAGAGTTCTATCAGACCTTCAAAGAAGACCTAATACCAATACTCTTCAAACTATTCCACAAAATAGAAACATAAGGAACACTACCTAATTTGTTCTATGAAGTCACAATTACCCTGATAACTAATCCACATAAAGACCCAACAAAGAAAGAGAATTTTAGATCAATTTCCCTTATGAATATCCATGCAAAAATACACAATGAAATTCTTGCCAACTGAATCCAAGAACACATCCACTATATAAACAAACACAAAGAAAAATCCACATGATCATTTCACTAGATGCTGCAACAGCATTTGACAAAATTGACACCTTCATGATAAAAGTCTTGGAAAGTTCAGGAATTCAAGGCCCATACCTAAACATAGTAACAGCAATATACAACAAACCAGTAGCCAACATCAAACTAAATGGAAAGAAATTTGAGGCAATCCCACTGAAATCAGGGACTAGACAAGTTTGTTTACTCTCTCTAACTACCTATTTAACATACTACTCGAAGTCCTAGCCAGAGTAATTAGACAACAAAAAGAAGTCAGAGGGATACAAATTTGAAAGGAAGAAGTCAAAGTATCACTATTTGCAGATGACATGATGGTATACTTATACCACCCTAAAAATTCCACCAGAGAACTCCTAAACCTGATAAACAACTTTAGCAAAGTGGTTGGATATAAAATTAAAATCAAACAAATTATTAGCCTTCCTATACTCAAAGGATAATGAGGCTAAGAAAGAAATTATGGAAAAGACACCCTTCACAATAGTCACAAATAATATAAAATACCTTGGTATGATTCTAACCAAGCAAGTGAAAGATCTGTATGACAAGAACTTCAAGTCTCTGAAGAAAGAAATTGAAGTATATCTCAGAAGATGGATAGGTCTCCAATAATCATGGATTGTCAAAGTTAATAAAGTAAAAATGGTCATCTTGCCTAAAGCAATTGACAGATTCAATGCAATCCCCATCAATATTCCAACTCAATTCTTCATAGAGTTAGAAGGAGCAATTTCCAAATTTATCTGGAAAAACAAAAAATCCAGGATAGCAAAACTATTCTCAACAGCAAAAGAACCTCTATAGGAATCACCATCCCTGACCTCAAGCTATACTACAGAGCAATAGTGATAAAATATACATGGTACTGGTACAATGATAGGCAGGTAGATCAATGGAAAAAAATTGAAGACCAAGAAGCAAACCCACATACCTATGGTCACTTGATCTTTGAGAAAGGAGCTAAAACCATACAGTGGAAAAAAGAAGACATTTTCAACAAATGGTATTTGTTCAACTGGCAGTTAACATGTAGAAGTATGCAAGTTAATCCCTTCTTACCTACCTGTACAAAGCTCAAGTCCAGGTGAACCAAGGGCCTCCACATAAAACCAGATACATTGAATCTTACATAAGAGAAATTATGGAAGAACCTGGAGCATATGAGCACAGGGCAAAAATTTCCTGAACAGAACACAAATGGCTTATGCTCTAAGATTAAGAATCAAGAAATGGGAGCCATCGTGGTAGGTCTCCATATTGCTACCAGGACACAGCTAGAGAGGCCCAGGTAGACAGACTCCAGCCGGGGCTACCATTGTGCGGGTGGATCCGCGAGGCTCTCACCACCAGCCAGGCCCAGGGCCGAGGCTCTGCAGGACTTCTCCACGCCCTTCGGCCTTGCACCAAGGCAGTTGGCAGCAGCCTGCCTGCAGTCCCTTACAGCAGTGGTCGCGGTAGGTCTCCATATTTCTACCAGGACACAGCTAGAGAAGTCCAGGTAGACAGACTCCAGCCATGGCTACCATCACGCAGGTGGATCCTCCAGGCTCCAGCCACCAGCCAGGGCCAGGGCCGAGACTCTGCAGGACTTCTCCACTCCCTCTGGCCTTGCACCAAGGCAGCTGGGAGCAGCCTGCCCGTGGTCCCTTACAGCAGGGGTCGCGGTAGGTCTCCATATTGCCACCGGGACACCACTAGAGAGGCCCAGGTAGACAGATTCAATCAGGGGCTACCATCACTTGGGAGGATCCTCCAGGCTCACCCCACTAACCAGGGCAAGGGCGGCAGCTGGAGAGACATCTCCACGCCCTCCGGCCTTGCAACAACTCAGTGGGGAACCGCCTTCCCTGAGGTCACCTGAGCATTCTCAGAGGCAGTCTCTATCTTGCAGCATAGTCACCAGTTGAGAAACAACAGGTGAGGCCAGCCTCGTGGGAGGGCCAAACACCAGCCAGTGACAACAAGGCAAACTAATGCCAGAGATAACCAAATGGGAAAAGGAAAATGAAGGATTGTTACTAACAGAAATCAAGGCAGCATGACAGCATCTGAACACAGTTCGCCGACAACAGGAAGCCCTGGGTACCCCAACACACCACAAAAACAAGACTTGGATCTAAAATCACTGGTCAGGATGCTGGTAGCAGAATACAAAGATAAAACTCTTAAAGAAATACAGGAGAAAATAGATGAAAAGTTAGAAGCCTTTACAAGGCAAATACAAAAATCACTTAAAGAAATTCAGGAGAATATGGATCAAAAACAGAAGCCAATAAGGAGGAAACACAAAAATCACTTAGAGAAATACAGAAGAACGTGGGTCAACAAGTAGAAGCTATGAAAGACAAAACACAAAAATCTCTTAAAGAAATACATGAAAACACAAGCAAGCGAAAGATCTGAGCATATCCATCCAGGTTCTAAAAACAGAAGTAGAAACAACTAAGAAATTGAAGAGGGAGACAACATTGGAGATAAAAAACCTTGGGAAGAAATCAGGGGCCATAGATGCAAATATCAACAATAGAATACAAGAGATAGAAGACAGAATCTCAGATGCCAAAGATACCATAGGAACCATTGATTCGACAGTCAAAGAAAATACTAAATGCAAAAAGGTTGTAACCCAAAACATCCAGGAAATCCAGGACACAATGAGAAGATCAAACCTAAGGATCATAAGTATAGATGAGAGTGAAGATTTACAAGTTAAAGGGCCAGCAAATATCTTCTACAAAATTAGGGAAGAAAACTTCCCCAACCTAAAGAGAGAGATGCCCATGAATATACAAGAAGCCTATAGAACTCCAAACAGACTGCACCAGAACAGAAATACATCCCGTCACATAATAATCAAAACCCCAAATGTACTAAACAAAGAAAGAATATTAAAGGCAGCAAGAGAAAAAGGCCAAGTAACAGATTAAAAAAGACCTATCAGAATAACACCAGACTTCCTGGGCAGACTTCCTGGGCAGATATCATGCAAGCGCTAAGAGAACACAAATTTCAACCAAAACTACTTTACCCAGCAAAACTCTTAATCACCATAAACAGAGACATCCAGGTATTCCATTACAAAACCAAATTTGCACGTTATCTTTCCACAAACCCAGCCCTACAAAGGATAATAGGGGGAAAACACCAAGACAAGGAAGGAAACTACACCCGGGAAGAAGCAAGGTAGAAACCTCCTCTCATCAAACCCAAAAGAAGATAACCTCTCAAATATAAAAAAAAAAATTTCAAAAAGGTCGGGAGGTAATAATTACTATTCCTTAATATCTATTAACATCAATGGACTCAATTCCCCAATAAAAAGACATAGACTAACAGACTGGATATGGAAACAGGACCCTACATTTTACTGCATACAGGAAACACATCTCAGTATTAAAGACAAACATTGCCTTAGAGTAAAAGGCTGGAAGACAATTGTACAAGCAAATGGTCTCAGGAAACAAGCTGGAGTAGCCATTCTAATATCAGATAAAATTGACTTCCAACCTAAAGTCATCAAAAGAGACTCGGAAGGTCACTTCTTGCTGGTTAAAGGGAAAATCCACCAAGAAGAGCTCTCAATACTGAACATCTATGCTCCAAATGCAAGGGCACCCTCATTCGTAAAAGAAACCTTACTAAAGCTTAAAACACACATTACACCTAACACAATAATTGTGCATGACTTCAACACTCCACTCTCCTCAATGGACCTATCAGGAAAGCAGAAACTAAACAGGGACACAGTGAAACTATTTGAAACTTTGGACCAATTGCATTCAACAGATATATATAGAAAATTTCATCCTAAAGCAAAAGAATATACCTTTTTCTCAGCACAGCATGGTACCTTCTCCAAAATTGATCATATAATTGGTCAAAAGACAGATGTCAACAAATACAAGAAGATCGAGCTAATCCCATGCCTCCTATCAGATCACCATAGAGTAAGAGTGGTCTTCAATAGCAAAAAAAATAACAGAAAGCCCACATACACATGGAAACTGAACAATACTCTACTCATTGACACCTTGGTCAAGGAAGAAATAAAAAAAGAAATCAAAGACTTTTTAGAATTCAATGAAAATGAAGATACAACCTACCCAAATCTATGGGACACAATGAAAGCAGTGCTAAGAGGAAAACTCATAGCCCTGAATGCCTCCAAAAAGAGACTGGAGAGAGCATACACTAGCAGGTTAATGGCACACCTTAATGCCCTGGAAGAAAAAGAATTTAATTCACCCAGGAGGAGTAGAAGACAGGAAATCATCAAACTCAGGGCTGAAATCAATCAAGTAGAAACAAAGAAAACCATACAAAGGATCAACAAAACCAGGAGCTGGTTCTTTGAGAAAATCAACAAGATAGATAAACCCTTAGCCAGACTAACCAAAGGGCAAAGAGACAGTCTCCAAATTAACAAAATTAGAAATGAAAAGGGGACATAACAACAGAAATTGAGGAAATCCAAAAGATCATCAGATCCTACTACAAAGGTCTATACTCAATACAACTGGAGAATCTGGAGGAAATGGACAATTTCCTAGAAAGATACCAAATACCAAAATTAAATCAGCATCAATTAGATCAGCTAAATAGTCCCATAATCCCTATAGAAATAGAAGGGGTTATAGAAAGCCTCCCAACCAAAAAAATTACGGGACCAGAAGGTTTTAGTGCAGAATTCTACCAAACATTCAAAGAAGACTTAACACCAATACTCTTCAAACTATTCCACAAAATAGAAACAGAAGGGACACTGCCCAGCTCATTCTTCGAAGCCACAATTATGCTGATACCAAAACCACACAAAGATCCAACAAAGAAAGAGAACTACAGGCCAATTTCCCTTATGAATATCAATGCAAAAATACTAAATAAAATTCTTGCCAACCAAATCCAAGAGCACATCAAAACGATCATTCACCATGATCAAAGTAGGCTTCATCCCAGGGATGCAGGGATGGTTCAATATATGGAAATCCATCAATGTAGTAATCCACCACATAAACAAACTCAAAGAAAAAAACCACATGGTCATCTCAATAGATGCTGAAAAACATTCGAGAAAATTCAGCATCCTTTCATGCTAAAAGTCTTGGAAAGAGCAGGAATTCAAGGCCCATACCTTAACATGGTAAAAGCAATCTACAGCAAAGCAGTAGCCAACATCAAAATAAATGGAGAGAAACTTGAAGCAATCCCACTAAAATCAGGGACTAGACAAGCCTGCCCTCTCTCTCCATATCTTTTCAATATAGTACTTGAAGTTCTAGCGAGAGCAATTAGACAACATAAGGAGGTCACAGGGATACAAATTGGAAAGGAAGAAGTGAAACTATCATTATTTGCAGACGATATGATAGTTTACTTAAGCGACCCAAAAAACTCCACCAGAGAACTTCTACAGCTAATAAACAACTTCAGCAAAGTAGCTGCTTATAA
Organism: Apodemus agrarius; assembly: GCA_964023405.1. NCBI lineage: Eukaryota > Metazoa > Chordata > Mammalia > Rodentia > Muridae > Apodemus > Apodemus agrarius. The sequence goes on along the minus strand of OZ030018.1, from coordinate 88,065,916 downwards.
AATTAACTCAAGCAAATCAGTAGCCTTCTTGTACTCAAAGGACAAGCAGGCTGAGATAGAAGTTAGGGAAATAACACCTTTCACAATAGCCACAAACAACATAAAGTACCTTGGCGTGACTCTAACCAAACAGGCGAAAGATCTGTATGACAGGAACTTCAAGTCCTTGAAGAAAGAAATCAAGGAAGACCTCAAAAGATGGAAAAATATTTCTTGCTTCTGGTTTGGCAGGATCAATATAGTAAAAATGGCCATCTTGCCAAAAGCAATCTACAGATTCAATGCAATCCCCATCAAAATCCCAACTCAATTCTTCGTAGATCTAGAAAGAGCAATTCTCAAATTCATCTGGAGCAACAAAAATCCCAGGATAGATAAAACTATTCTCAACAATAAAAGGACTTCTGGGGGAATCATTATCCCTGACCTCAAGCAGTACTACAGAGCAATTGTGTTTAAAACTGCATGGTATTGGTATAGCAACAGGTAAGTAGATCAATGGAATAGGATTGAAGACCCAGAAATGAACCCACAGACTTATGGTCACTAGCCACAACCATCCAGTGGAAAAAAGATAGCCTTTTCAACAAATTGTGCTAGTTCAATTGGAGGTCAACATGCAGAAGAATGCGAATTGACCCACTCTTATCACCTTGTACTAAGATCAACTCCAAGTGGATCAAGGACCTTCACATAAAACCAGACACACTGAAACTATTAGAAAAGAAACTGGGTAAGACCTTGGAGGACATGGGCACAGGGGGAAAGTTCCTGAACAGAACACCAATAGCTTATGCTCTAAAATCAAGAATTGACAAATGAGACCTCATAATTACAAAGTTTCTGCAAGGCAAAGGACACTGTCAGAAGGACAAAATGGCAACCAACCAATTGGGAAAAGATCTTCACCAACCCCACATCTGACAGAGGCCTAATATCCAATATATATAAAGAACTCAAGAAGTTAGACCCCAAAGAACCAAATAACCCTATCAAAAAATGGGGTACAGAGCTAAACAAAGGATTTTGACCAGAAGAAATATAGATGGCTGAGAAACACCTTAAGAGATGTTCAACATCATTAGTCATCAGGGAACACTTACTACTCAACTATTTCAAACAATTAATTCATGAAATTCTTAGGCAAATGGATGGAACTAGGAAATATCATCCTGAGTGAGGCAACCCAATCACAAATGAACACACACAGTATGCACTCACTGATAAGCCCATAATCTGAGAATATCCAAGATACAACTCATAGACCACATGAAGCTCAAGAGGAAGGAAGACCAAAGTGTGGATACCCAAGACTCAAGCCAACCAAAAGACTATAAATAAGGTCCCCATCGAAGGAGTTAGGGAAAGGACTCAAGGAGCTGAAGAGGTTTGCAGCCCTGAAGGAGGAACAATAATATACCAACCTCTATCCTTAGAGCTCCCAGGGACTAAAGAGAAAGATATGGAGGAAATAACAGGAATGGGTGACCTATGACTGAGTAAGTATTTGTTTACTATCTCGCTATGGACAGAAAAATCATCTAGAAGTACTTATAGAAAGATGGACTTGTTTGAACTTTTTATGCAATGACAAATTTTAAATGTAGCTTTAACTGCAGTAAAATACATTAAAAAAGAACATTTGATAACACATGCATACATACATGTATACATACATACATACATACATCCACACACATACATAAATACAAACATTTTCAGCAAGGACTTCTTATCTCAGTTCTGGGAGTCAAAGAGGAATTCCTGAACAATATCTGATTGTAGTTTCAAACTACTACAATTATTATCTTAACAAATTACTCTATATTTAGCACCTTCAGTTTGGCTTCTAGGTCCTTTTGATACAATCCCAGGATACTTTCAAAGTATTCAAGATAGTCTAGTCTTAGCTTAAACATTTCCTGCTCTCAAACTGGAACTAGCCTGTCTACAAAAACAACTTTTTTATTGGATATTTTCTTTATTTAGATTTCAGATGTTATCCCCTTTCCTGGTTTCCCACCCCAGAAACCCCTCTCCTCCCCTCTTCCCCTGCTTCTATGAGGATGTTCCCTCACCCACGCACCCACTCCTGCCCCACTGCCCTTGCATTTCCCTACACTGGGGCATTGAGCCTTCACAGGACCAAGGGCCTTTCTTCCCACTGAATGTCCAACAAGGCCATCATCCACTACATACACGGCTAGAGCCATGGGTTCCTCCATGTGTACTCCTTGGTTGATGATTTAGTCCCTGGGAGCTCTGGGGGGTCTGGTTGGTTGATATTGTTATTCTTCCTATGGGGTTGCAAATCCCTTCAGCTCCTTCCAAAACAACTTGTGATGGTTTCCCTAAGCAAGGACGTCTATAGGTCACAGTCTAGAGAATGGGGAATCAGAGCTCAACACTATTAAAATGATAAAAGGAATCTCAGATTAGTGATACTCAGTTTTCAAAGCTATATACATTTACATTAATGATGGCACCATGTGTAAGAACACAAAGTAACTAAAGATAATGTCCAGAAGAAAATGTCATTTGCTTTAGGATGCTCATTGGTTAAAGGACTAAGTGAAATAGGGAAACGAAGGTAAAACAGCTGGCCCTTCATACATGACTAAATCCATCATATATTGTTGAAATTAAAGGTCATTACAAGATTACAAGAATAAAGGACTGTGGTTGGACTGTAGCTCACTTAATAGAGTACTTACACAGCATTCATTAGGTCCTGAACTATCTCCCCAGGAATACAAAAACAAATGAACAGCAACAAAAAAGAAACAAAATATCCTTAAAGGTCAGACCATAGCATGGCCCAAGCACACCATCCCACAGCAGCTTTCTTTACACTTGCCTGGTACTCCATCTGAAAGTGCTTGCAGCACATCATCAAACTCCCAACTCTCTTCTTCCCCTGGTCTGAGTTAAACCTTCACTGTCTTCACCTCCCAGTTCCAAGTTTCTGCATGTCTCTTCAAGAGCCTCTCCACTCAATATTCCAATTTCATTTCAAATAACTATCTGGCGAAAAGAAGTTTTCTTTTCAAAAGTTTTATTTCCTCAGTATGCAAATCTCTTGATCTGTGGTATAAAAGTTTTTTTTTTTAAGTAAGTTAGAAGATCATTGCTTCCCTCAGTCTCCTAAATTTACTGTTCTGACTAAATGGTGTGATTTTGAACTTGAGAGTTAACAAAAGACAATTTTCATATAAAACCCATGAGAAAGTGTCCATTATGGTTATATTCTGAAAACTTTCCATTAATACATCATCAGTTATAAATGGTGAAAGTATTTTTGATTATTCCCTCACATTTGCAATATTATAAAATAACTATTAAGGAGTTAATCTAGAAATATCTAAAATGCCACAGTGGCTGTAAGCTCCAGATTATATATGTTTTAGCTATGATTTCAGGGAAAACTACTTATTCTGGCTGTGCATCAATTTTCTTTGCTACAAACTGATCATGATAAGTTTCTATTTCAAAACAATGTTATGAAGATTAAATGAGACAACAGAAGGAGGATGTTAAAATACTGACTGTGGGACTGCTGATCATTTCCAATACCAACTACCAGGATCCAACAGTTTACACAGAGTACATAACAGAGCAATGTTAGCATGCAGAGGTCATATAACAAAGACTGGTGAGCCCAGAGTAATATGAAACAAGCCAGGAATACCCTGAGTTGCCAAAAGCTGGAGAGAGTTCCCAGTTCTAGCACAGAGAAGAGACCTGAGCAGAAATCAACCTTGTTAAGGTCAGGAAGCCATGATCTGACAGGGATCCTAAGGCTATCAGAGGCAAAACTGGAGAGGAAATATAATTCCTAAACATCTAAATCACTTTTATGGCTTGGCACGTGACAAGTGAAAGAGTTTAGCTCTTAGTTTGGCAGCAAATTCTACTCAGGGCCTCAGCTCCTCCGAGGGGACCAAAGAACCATGCACCCAGCACAGTATAGTGAAGCAACACCCTGAGAGCCAAACCATGCTGCAGCCCCAAAAATCAAAAGCAAAAGAAACAGAAAACAAATAAACAAAGCAGGTATATTTGTATAGTTTAAAATAACTGTTAAGCAATAAGGGTGAGTTTTGTAATCCCCACAATCCGCTCAGAAATGCTCATGTTTACGATCCACAAACAGAAAACAAGAACTAAAGCTGACCCAGACAGCAGGCTGACTTTGTGGACAAAGACATTAATGACTACATCCCATGTGTTGAAATGTTAAATAGAAATACATAAAATATTTTTTTTAAAAAACAGACTCTAGTTTAGCTTTAGAATTGGAAACAATAGCATCTGAAATGAAATTAGACTGACTAGAAGTAGCAACAGAATAGGCCTTGTTACCTACAGAAAACATTATCCAATTTGAAAATGGAAATACAAATGATCCAAAGCAAATCAGTAGAAAAGAGTTAAAAGTAACTAGCAGAGCCACAGCAGATCTGAGGAACTTGAGCACAGTTGTCCTCATATTTCAAAGAGAAGGGAAGTTGACAGAGAACATATGCAGATAAACCCCAAATTTCCAGACATACTGAAAACTATGATATATACACAAATATGTTATATATAATACATATATACAAATATATTATATGTGTATTTATAATGAAAACTATAATGTATACAAATATAAATGTACATACAGAACTCAAATCAATTTAAGCACCAAGAAGGAAATAAATTTTTCTTTATGAAAAAACTATAGAAATGCCTAGCATATCAAATTGCTTAGAACAATTGAAAAAGAAATTAAAATCTTTAAAATAGAGAAAGAATTCCAAAAGAAGAGAAATGTTTCATAGAGAACTAATTTAAGTTTTACAGACAAGTGTTATCTGGAAACACTGTAGGCAAGATGACAGTGACTAACAATCTAATAAGCATTGTCAACATAGAACTTTACTTATATTCAGGAAAAAATTGAAGCTGAAGATGAAAGTAACAAATTTATCAATATAAGAAATGATTTTTAGAGATGGGGGAAGAAAGTAACAGAAGTTTCTGGACAGTCAGTTCATCAAGAGAACATTATCGTTCTAAATGCTTATGGACCTGGCTAAAGGACTTCAAAAATTCAAAGTAATCTAGTACTTATACTGAGGAGACGGCTCAATAGATTAAAAATCTTAATCTGCAAGCATGAAAACCCGAGTTCAAATCCCCAGGGCCTATGTCAAACCCAGACATTGGTTGCTAGGTTCTATAACCTCAGTGCTGTAGAATCCCAGGGGCTCACTGGCCTGCCAGTTTAGGTAAGATGGTGTGTTTCCATCTCCCTATGTGTTTCCATCTCTCTATGTGTTCTTGTTTTATAGCAATATGGAAGAGATCAATAGAGAAAGGTACCTGATTTTCTGGTCTAATCTCTGCAAGCATGTCATCGGTACATACACTATACCTACACATTTATATACATGCTTTACACATAGGCACAACACACAATACATTATATAACACAAAACTAATATGATTGTGAAACTACCCATGGAAAAATGTCTATTAAGCTTAATTTAACACTTACATTAATTTTTTTCCTTATAAGAATTACTGTTAAGGAAACAAGCCACAGACTGGAAGAAACTATTTACAAAACATGAGTCTCTTAAAGGACTGGTACTCAAAGTGTGTGAAGAACTATAGAACATAAAAAATAAGTAAGTAAACAACCTATTAAAATGCAAAAGCACTAAGGTACTAAGCACTATCAATCCACTGAAGAAAGAGGTTGAAAAAAAACCACAGATTGCTGAGTGACTGGCCATCTAAAAAGGCTAATTTGTGATCTTATTGACACTACATTCTGGAAATAGATCCCTAGCTATTTAAAAAACAGATCAGTGTTTCCCAGTTGTTTGGTTTGTGCTGAAAGGTGAAATGCAAGGCTGTGCTCAGAGTTTTCTGTGGAAGGACATAGTGCTGGCTTAGTAGCTGTACCAACTAATAAAACCATAGATATTTCCAGCATAGAAAGATCATTCACATATGCAATTTCAAAACAGTGTAGTCGATCACAGAAGGTTGTAATGAAATACAGTATATGAAAAGCAATAAGATTGATAAATGTCAAAATCAATTTCAGGGGAAGGAATCAAGAAAAAGTGATGCTTACTTAAATCATCTTTGGCATGAATCAAGCAAAGTGTAAATGAAAATGTCTACAGACCAGCATACTCATTGATAAAAATGTCCCCTTGTACCTATGAGAATGCAGGTTAGTAATTTTGACACCTGTATGTATTTGTGGAGATGGAATAGCTGGGTTAATGGATAGTAGACTGTGGAATTTCCTACTACCATGGTGAACCAAACAGGCAGAAAATGAAGATAGACCATTCTGTATGGTAAGTGCATAAGACATTAATATGCACATGTTCTAAGAGCATCATAGATACAAATTGTTTTATATAAAACACTCCACCTATGTGTACAGATGCAGGTTTATGTGCACATTTATATTGCTTCCTCTATAATGGAAGCAATGATAGCTCAGTAGTATTGTGCATTTGACATTTAGATTTTTTAATTCCATTCTCCAGTAAAAGGAACCAAAGTTTACTAGGGGTAAATAGCTGGCATTATTGATAAGTAATCTGAAAGATGAACTTATCTTTCCTCTAGCACTAGAATACAAGATATACAAGAAGATTCATGAAAAAAAGTTCCCAGTGACCAGTGAGAAAGCAATTTGAAGAGGCAAATAAAAGACCCAAAGTAGAAAGCAACAGTAATGTGAAATGTGACTGAAAAAATACAGGTGGAATGACAGACAAATCTCTAATCCAGCAAGATTCTGAGAAAGGTGTGGTAGGCAGACTATCTTCCCATCCTCTACAATCAACACCTTCAAACACTGAAGAAATCAAGACAGATACTAGAAGATGGAGAGACCTCCCATGCTCCCTACTTTGGAAGAAACAGTATTGTGAAAATGGATCTTATGACAGCAATCCACATAAAATATCAATGTCATTCACAGAACTAAAATAGGCCATCATGAAATTTACATGAAAACACAAAGGATCTCAATGGAGCCAATGCAATTCTGGGAAAACAAGGAATATACTACTAACACGTCAAGTCCATAGGTTTAGCTGAGTTGTGTGGTCCAAAATATATAACTGCCTGCTTAGAACCTTGGACCTGATGAAGAGCCTTCTCCAGTTCCATGCCCACACAAAGCTAGCAACTTTCTAAGTGTCTTGATATATGCACTTCAGTAACACACCTAAGTGAAGAATGCATTGTCTCCAGAATCCAAATATGCTCACCAAATATTGTGTTTCTTTTTTGATGGTCCGTGGAGCTAAGGGCAATAACTTATATGAAGACACAGTGCTGAATATTTACTATGTCCTTGAGCTAAAACTGTAAAGATATACTGTTGGCTTTGCCAACTGAAAGTAAATAGCTTATGCTGGTTCTTACATACAGATACTAATAAAAATAATTTTCTTGATCAATAGTTGCATACTGTGCACCAGGATATAGCAACTGCAACTGGGAGTCAACTACATGATTAAGTTCTTGGCAGTCTACTCTCATGCTCCATGATCTAGTTGTCTGTTGCACTGCTCAGATAGGTGAGTTAAAGGGAGATGTGGTAGAAACATAGAACCCTGCATCTTTCAAGTTCTTAATAGTGACACTAATTTCTACAATCCCCTCCTGAGATGCAATAAAGTTTTTAATTCACTATTTTCTTTGGCAGAGGCAACTCTAAAGACTTCTATTTAGACTTTCCAACAATAATTGCCCTAGCTCCACAGTTCAGGGAAGCAATGTAAGAAATCGGCCAACTTCTAAGTATATCCAATCCAATTATACATTCTGAAACTAGGGAAATAACTACAAGATGAGTTCAGGATACACTGGACCTACTGTGAGTCAGACTTCTGCCAAAACTCCATTAATCATTGGGCCTCTATAAGCTCTTAGTTTTACTGGAGGGCCAAAATGTTTCTTGTGTTCTCTCTGAATTGGTTACAATTTAGAACCAATATCCAAAAAAAAATCCCTGAAACTGACTATTTTCTTTCCCCCAGTGTAACCCTTTTATCCTTATATCCTTATATCCCTCTAATTAAAAACTATGGAAAAGCTAACAGCCAAATTTTTAGCTATTTTATCAAGGTCCTTCCTCAGGGAAGGCTGGTCATCCCTTCATTAAAGGAGTTCTTAGTTCACAAAGTGGCTCAAGCGTGGAGATTATTTCATGGGCTAATTTCCATAATTGAACATAGCCTTCCTTCCTTCCTTCCTTCCTTCCTTCCTTCCTTCCTTCCTTCCTTCCTTCCTTCCTTAAATTTGAGACTTTTTCCACATATACAAATCAAACAAAACTTCAGTAAGCTACTTATCTATTTCATGCTTGTAAACACCATGATTGGTTAGCCACTACCAAATATTCATACAAGTCATACCACCATGAAATACACTTTGCTGAACTACCCATTACAGGTCAGGCCATCATGAACACTGCTTTGTCTATGCTGCCCATTACAATAAAACAATCACCTTGCCTTTCTAATTCAGTGCTGCCGCCTAGCCCCTGCTTCTCTGTGGCCAAATTAAATCCATAGAATTTAATTCTTCCAATGGAACAGCAGCATTTCTTTATTTTTAATTGTATTTTTTCACTTTACATCCCAATATCAGCCACCTTCTCCTCCCATTACCCCCTCATGAAGATCTTGCCTCCTTACCGCTCTCCTTTGATAAGGCAGAAATGCCTCTGAATATGCCCCCAGTTCTCTCTCCTTAACCATGACCATCAAGTCACTGCAGAACTAGTCACATCATATGGCCTGACAAGGCAGCAAGTTAGGGGAATGGGATCCACAACCAAGTAGAAATAAAAAGAACTATACAAAGAATCAACAAAACCAGGAGCTGGTCCTTTGAATAAAACAAAAAGATAGATAAACCCTTATCCAAACTAACCAGAGGGCACAGAGGCACTAACCAAATTAATAAAATCAAAAATGAAAAGGAAGACATAACAACAAATCTGTGGAAATTCAAAAAAAATCATATACTATTATAAAAGCTTATATGCAACAAAATTAGAAAATCCAGATGAAATTGACAATTTTCTAGATACATACCAGGGGCCAAGGTTGAAACAGGATCAGATAAACCATCTAAATAAGGCAAAAGCAATATACTGATTCAATGCAATTGCCATCAAAATCTCAACTCAATTCTTCAGAGAGATAGAAAGAGCAATTCTCAAATTCATCTGGAATAACAAAAAACCCCGGATAGCTAAAACTATTCTCAACAGCAAAAGAAATTCTGGGGGAATCAGTATCCCCTGCCTCAAGCAGTACTACAGAACAATAGTGTTAAAAACAGCACGGTATTGGTACAGTGACAGGCAAGTAGATCAATGGAACAGAATTGAAGACCCAGAAATAAACACACACACCAATGATCACTTGATCTTTGAAAAGGGATTAAAATAAATCTACCATATAACCTGCTATACACAAAGGATTCCATGTCAACATGTCTCAGGCACAACAGTGATTACTGCACCATTGTTCACAGCAGCTGAGCTGTGAAGCAGCCTGAGTGTGTTTAACCTGTTACAAAGATAACATATGCAGAAAAATAGATCCTATAGAACATGATTACATTAAAAGAGTTAAGCTAGACTCAGAGAAAAGCACTACTAGGTTTACTCTCAAATATGATTCCTAGATGTTACATAGATACATAATGTTATGACATGAAAAATGAAATTGAAAATGTCTAGGAGAACAAAAGGGATTAGCAGGAAGGGGATCAGGAAAACAGGATAGAGGATTTGGGGGAGTTTGCTCAATGTATAGGATAGCCATTTGTGAAAATTAAATATTAAAGTCAAAACTCTAATAGTACTTGAGCCTCTCCTTAAGATTTATTTTTTTTATTTTAAGTGTGTGTGTGTGTGTGTGTGTGTGTGTGTGTATGTATGTGTAGTGTGTAGCTTTACATATCTAGAGGCATCAGGTCACCCTAGAACTGGACTTAGAGAATTATGAGTTGTCTAATTTGGATTCTGAGAACTAAACTCAGGCCTTCTGCATGAACAATGCATGTTTTTAATTGCAGAGTCATCATCATATACTTCTGGTAGACACAGGGACATCTGAAAATTTTGAGGGACTCGTAATCTATACAATTATAGAAATTGCTAATTTTGGTTTTTATTCTTTTTAATACTAATTATATTATTTATTTTTACCCCAAATGTTGTCCTTCCCAGTCTCCTCTGGCAGAGTCTTCCCCCAATTCCCCTTCTCATTCACCTCTGAGAGGGTGATTCCCGCCCCCAGGATATTCCCTCTCCCTGGGCCATCAAGTCTCTATAGGTTTAGGTGCATCTCTCTCACTGAGGCCAGATGAGGCATCTCTCTGCTACATATGTACCAGGAGACTCAGACCAGCCTATGTATGCTCTTTGTGTCTCAGTCTCTGGGACCTTCCAGGGGTCACGATTAGTTGACACAGTTGGTCTTCCTGTTGGGTTGCCATCCCCTTCAGCTCCTTCACTCCTTGCCCTAATTCTTCCATATGGGTCCCTGACCTCTGTACCATTCTTTGTTGTGGGTATATGCATCTGTTTCAGTCAGCTGCTAGGTAGAGCCTATCAGAGGACTGGTGTGCTAGGTTCTTGCTGCAAGCAAAACATAGCATCAATAATAGTGTCAGGGATTGGTGCCCACCCATGGAATGGATCCCAAGTTGGGACTGTCAAAGTTTGGCCAGTCCTTGAGTCTCTGTTCTATCTTTGTCCCTGCAAAGACTCTAATTTTGAAAATGAAAATAGTCATAATGTAACATTAGAATTGGAACCTTATAAATGTATCACAAGAAGTTCTAGGTGATAATAATTTTTGGCTAAGCTTTCATAATACAAATAAATAGCTAAATTTCTTTCTCCTGATTAGCAATAGTCACAAAGTTTGAAAATTACTGGAAAATGAAGTATAAGTTACAGGAATCTAACCTTGGTTATCTCATAGATCTTCAAACAAGGAATAAGTTGTTAGCAAATACCTGAGGATAAAATGCAGGGTAAGGACTATAACAAGAGGTAACACATTCACTCAAACTACTCATCTTACAAAAATCACCCATGTAGGTGATCTGAGCATGTATGCCAAAATGATATCATTAGGCTTGCTTTGCACAAGAATTATAAGACATAAAATTTGATAGGCAGAATCAGTGTCTATAAGTGTCAAATAGGGCTGTGGTAGGTGAAGAATTCAGAGAGACATTCTTAGGGCCACCCCTGGTCTCAACAGGTCTCAACAGGAATGCAGACTGTAGGGCAACCGTCAGGCACCAATAGAAGCACACTGGTAATTAGCTACAGCCTAAGCTGAGTGCCCAGCATGTTGGAGCAGGTTGGAATTAGGTTTAAGATGCACCTGTTTATGATTAGCTACAATGGATTCCATATCCCATACCTCATTTCTTGGAAGGAAGGAAGAACTTGTTTGAGCAATGATTGCAAGCTTTTCTTTCTTCAATTTCAAACTCATTCACCTGGTCTGCTTTTAATATTATTTCTTTTCAATTCTCTTGCCAATGTATTCATGTACAGTGCCTGGTAAAATTCAGAAAAGGGCTCTTTCTTCTCTCTGCTGTGGTAGGCAGACACAGCTTTGCATAGTGTCTTAGTATTCAAACCTCATTCCTGTTCTGAGCCACAGATCTCACAACAGGCTTGGCACTGTAACTTATCCTCACAGATGCTAGAACATTCTGACCCCTGGCCAGTTTTTATGAAGTCCGTTGTGTTCCTACACAGAAGAGACACTGAGCATGGCACACATACTCCAAAGCTATCTGCAAGCACCTGTGAGTGTGAGATGAGCAGATTCTTGTCACTATCATCACTGATGTAAACAAGAGCCAAGGGCAATAGAAAGACTATTTCATCATCTTAGGTAAATAAATAAAGCCAATGAGTAATCTTAGTTACCAACAAACACTAATAATTTCAAGTCAGACTTCTTCCCTGCCAATGAACCTGATGCTTCTGCTCTCATTCTCTCTTTTAAAAAGAAATACCTGCTGGTCTTTTAACTTCACTATTGGTCTCCAGGTTCTAGTCCACTTCCATTCTCTGACAGCTCCTGTGGTTAGGGTCAGAGATAGATCCCAGAGGTGCCTTTAGGAGTGAGATCTCACCTGAGAAGACAGAGTCAGTATCCCCTCAGTTGCTGAGGACCTAAGAGTCTCATATTTCCAGAGTTCCTGATCATACCCTAACAACCACCAATCCTGGGAGGTTCTAGTGAATGCAGGAAGGACATTCTCCATCAACTTGATTCTAATCCAAGTTACATTCATATAGCCAGCATGAACCCAGGAGTGCTAGTCAGGGCAAGCAAGGAGCTTTTTATTTTTCTTTGGCTCCAGCTGGGACATGGTATGCCAGGTGTCTCTTTCTCACTTAGCCATCCTGTCACTGTTGCTTGGCACCCCTGATTTTTTAGGTATGCTGCTCTACACTGACTTATTCCTAGCACTCAGACTGGAGTTTGCCATGTTAGCCAATGAAAGAGGGCAGATAATAAGTTCTAAGAATTTCCTAGATTCTAGAATGTCACCATATTTACCTTCTGACACAACACTCTTGAGATTTCATAGTATTCTTGTCACTGGCAAAACTGGGTCAAATTGCTCAGAAGTTACAGAGGCTGGTCCCTATTACTCTGCAATTGTGCTGAGATACACTGACTCAAACACAGGGTATGCTGTAACAATCTTCCATTGTGGGAGAGCCCTGGTACCAGGACCCTACATGAAATTTTTGAGTTTATATACCACTCTACTTAATCCTATTAGGATCTATTAAACTATTTACTTATTTAACAAATTTTTATTGAAAGCTTATAAAACTCATAAAATGGGGCATTTGTGTTTCAAAATTAAGTTTTCTGCTATTAAAGAAAAATGATAAAAAAGAAAAATAATAACCTTGGAATGATCCATCACATTCTCTAAATGGATATTAGTACCCAGCATTTTTTCAGAAACTAAGACAGAACCATGTACAGATAAATGTGTGTGCCCTTAATATATTTTTTAAGCATGAAAGTTTCCCACATGGTATGCACTCACTGATAAGTGGATATTAGCCCAGAAGCTCAGAATATCCAAGACACAGTTCACATATCAAATGATGCCCAAGAAGAAGGAAGAACAAAGTATGGATACTGTGGTCCTTCTTAGAAAGTGGAACAAAATACCCAAGGAAGGAGATACAGAGACAAAGTGTGGAGCAGAGACTGGGGGAAAGACCATCCAGAGACTACCCTACCTAGAGATCCATTACATATACAGTTACAAAACCCAGACACTATAATCAATGCCCACAAGTACTTGCTGACTGGAGCCATATAGATGTCACCTGGGAGGCTCTGCTAGTGCATGACAAATACAGAGGGGGACACTTTCAGGCAGCCATTGAACTGAACTGAGGGTCCCCAATGGGGGAGCTAGAGAAAGGAACCAAGGAGATGAAGGTGTTTGCATCGCCATAGAGGGAACAACAATATGAGCCACCCAGAGCTCCCAGGGACAAAAACAACAACCAGATAGTACACATGGTGTTAGACATGGTTCCAGTCTCATAGGCAGCAGAGGATGGTCTTGTTGGACATCAAAGGGAGGAGATGCCCCTGGTCCTGGAAAGGCAGTACCAGGACAGGGAAGCAGGAGGGGGTTGATTGGGGAACAGGGGAAGGGGAGATGGCTTAGGGGATATTCAGGGGTGGGAGGACAGGAAATAGGGCAACATTTGAAATGTAAATAAAGAATATATCTAATTAAGAAAACTTAAAACAATCTGTAAAAAAAGGAATAAAAGTTTTCTTTATAAAATATTTGATTTGGGGGGGGTCTGTGCCCGGCTTGCAGCAGAGGCCGCCATCTTGCTTCAGAGCACTACAGACAGCTAGCAGCTGGGGCTGGGTAGGATGACAGAGTCTGAATCTAACATCAACTATCCCTCCAGGCTCTTGCTTGCACCCAGAGCCTAAAAAGCTCAGCAGGCTGTCGCCGACCTGCTCGGGCACCAGTTTGCTTGGGGGTCTGTGTCCAGCTTGCAGCAGAGGCCGCCATCTTGCCTTGGGTCACTGCAGATGGCTGGCAGCTGGGGCCAGGTGCATGGACAGAGTCCGAGTCTAACATCTACTATCCCTTCAGGCTCTTGCCTACACCAGAGCCTAAACATCTCATCAGCTACCCGCTCGGGCAACAAGTTGCTCAGGGGTCTGAACCCGACTGACAGTGGAGGCCGCCAGCTTTCCTTGGAGCACCACAGGCAGCTAACCAGATGGAGCCCTATGGACTGAGAGCACCACCATCTAAGCTCCAGTAGTCTAGCCAGGGAAGCTCTGGTCCTGCAGGGAATCCCATGGTTAGACAGAGCCCCGAGACTGACCACCATCTTGGAGCTGATAGCCTGACAAGGTCACCAAAGAGAACCAACAGAGGAGCCCAGGTAACCATAGAGAATCAACAGACAAGCCCAGATCAGTGGAAATAAAGAACTGATTCTTAAGGACTGGCATCTATGCAGGCCAGGAGGTGACTGCAGGAGGCCAGTTGCACGCCCAGCAGCAAGATGGGAGGAGACTTGGATCCGGACCAGCAGAGCTGAGAAGGTAATTAAGAGCACAGTAGATGAAAGCTTCTGGTTTCCACCTTGGAAATGTGGACACCCTCTGCAACAGCAGCTCCAAACACAAGGCTCACAGGAGCTTCAAACATCAACCAGTAACAACAAGACCAACTAACTCCAAAGAAAAACAGATGGCAAAAGGCAAACATAGAAACGTTACTAACAGAAATCAAGGCAATATGGCAGCATTTGAACCCAATTCTCCAACCACAACAAGTCCTGGATACCCCCAACACACCAGAAAAACAAGATTTGGATTTAAAAGCACTGGTCATGATGCTGCTAGAGGAACACACAAAAAAAGACATAAACAAATCTCTTTAAAAAATGCAGGGGAACATGAATAGGTTAGAAGCCATTACAATGGAAACACAAAAATCACTTAAAGAATTCCAGGAGAATATGGGTCAACAGACAAAAGTCAATAAAGAGAAAACGAAAAAAAATCACTTAAAGAAATGCAGGAGAAACTGAGTCAACAGGCAGAAGTTATGAAAGAGAAAACACAAAAATCTCTTGAAGAATTGCAGGAAAACACAAACAAACAAGTGAAGGAACTGAGAAAAACCATGCAGGATCTAAACACAGAGGTAGAAACAAGTAAGAAATCAGAAAGGGAGATGACTTTGGAGATAGAAATTCTTGGGAAGAAATCAGGGGCCATAGATGCAAATATCAAAAACAGAATACAAGAGATAGAAGTAAGAATCTCAGATGCTGAAGATACCATGGAAAACATTGACTCTCCAGTCAAAGAAAATGCAAAATGCAAAAGGCTTGTTACCCAAAACATCCAGGAAATCCAGGACAAAATGAGAAGACCAAACTGAAGGATTATAGGTATAGATGAGAGTGAAAATCTACAATTTAAAGGGCCAGCAAATATCTTCAACAAAATTATGGAAGACAACTTCCCCAACCTAAAGTGAGAGATGCACATGAATATACAAGAAGCCTACAAAACTCCAAACAGACTGGACCAGAACAGAAATACCCCTGGTCACATAATAATCAAAAACTCCAAAGGTACTAAACAAAGAAAGAATATTAAAGGCAGTAAGAGAAAAAGGCCAAGTAACATATAAAGGAAGACCTATCAGAATCACACCAGACTTCTCACCTGAGACCATGAAAGCTAAAAGATCCTGGGCAGATCCCATGCAGACTCTAAGAGAACACAAAAGTCAGGAAAGACTACTATACCCAGCAAAACTCTCAAACAACTTAGAAGGAGAAACCAAAATATTCCATGACAACACAAAATTTACACAATATCTTTGCACAAACCCAGCCCTACAAAGGATAATAGGAGGAAAACTCCAATACAAGAAGGGAAACTACACCCTGGAAAAAGCAAGATAGTAACCTTCTTTCATCAAACTCAAAAGAAGATAACCATGCAAAAACAAAAATAGTATCAAAAATGACAGGAAGAAATAATCACTATTCTTTAATATCTCTTAAAATCAATGGACTCAATTCCCCAATAAAAACACATAGACTAACAGACTGGATATGGAAACAGGACCCTATATTTTGCTGCATACAGGAAACACACCTCAGGGTCAAAGACAAACACTACCTTAGAGTAAAAGGCTGGAAGTTAATTTTACAAGCAAATGGCCTCAGGAAACAAGCTGGAATAGCCATTCTAATATCAGATAAAATTGACTTTCAACCTAAAGTCATCAAAAGAGACAAAGAAGGTCACTTCTTGCTGGTCAAGGGAAAAATCCACCAAGAAAAACTCACAATTCTGAACATCTATGCTCCAAATGCAAGGGCACCCTCATTTATAAAGGAAACTTTACTAAAGCTCAAAGCACACATTGCACCTAACACAATAATTGTGGGGGACCTCAATACTCCACTATCCTCAATGGACCGATCAGGAAAACAGAAACTAAAGAGGGACACAGGAAAGCTTATTGAAACATTAAACCAATTGGATTTAACATATATATATATATATATATATATATATATGTATAATATATATATACATATGTATATGTATATATATGTATAATATATATATACATATGTATATGTATATATATATATAATACATATATATATAAAACATTTCATCCTAAAGCAAAGGAATATACCTTTTTCTCAGCACTTCATGGTACCTTCTCCAAAATCGACCATATAATTGGACACAAGACATACCTCAACAAATATAGGAAAATCGAACTAATCCCGTGCCTCGAATCAGATCACTGTGGAATAAGAGTGGTTTTCAATAGCAACAAAAACAACAGAAAGTCCACATACACATGGAGGCTGAACAATATTCTATTCAATGATACCTTAGTCAAGGAAGAAATATAGAAAGAAATCAAAGACTTTTTAGAATTTAATGAAAATGAAGGCACAACACACCCAAATCTATGGGACACAATAAAAGCAGTGCTAAGAGGAAAACTCATACCACTGAGTGCCTCTAAAAAGAAACAGGAGAGAGCATATACTAGCAACTTAATGGCACACCTGAAAACTCTGGAACAAAAAGAATCTAATTCACACAGGAAGAGTAGAAGACAGGAAATCATCAAACTCAGGACTGAAATCAATCAAGTAGAAACAAAAAGAACCATACAAAGAATCAAGAAAACCAGGAACTGGTTCTTTGAGAAAATCAACAAGATAGATAAACCCTTAGCCAGACTTACCAAAGGGCACAGAGACAGTATTCAAGTTAACAAAATTAGAAATGAAAAGGGAGATATAACAACAGAAACTGAGTAAATTAAAAAAATCATCAGATCCTACTAAAAAAGCACAACACAACTGGAGAATCTGGAGGAAATGGACAATTTCCTAGACAGATAACAAATACCAAAATTTAATCAGGATCAAATAGATTGTCTAAACAGTCCCATAACCTTCAAAGAAATAGAAGGGGTCATAGAAAGTCTTCCAACCAAAAAAAGCACAGGACCAGATGGTTTTAGTGCAGAATTCGATCAGACCTTCAAAGAAGACCTAATACCAATACTCTTCAAACTATTCCACCAAATAGAAAGAGAAGGATTACTACCCAACTCATTCTACGAAGCCATAATTACGCTGATACCAAAACCACACAAAGATCCAACTAAGAAAGAGAACTTCAGACCAATTTCCCTTATGAACATCGGTGCAAAAATACTCAATAAAATTCTTGCCAACTGAATCCAAGAGCACATCAAAACGATCATACACCATGATCAAGTTGGCTTCATTCCAGGGATTCAGGGATGGTTCAATATACAGAAATCCATCAATGTAATCTACTACATGAACAAACTCAAAGAAGAAAACCACATGGTCATCTCATTGGATGCTGAAAAATCATTTGAGAAAATTCAGCATCCTTTCATGCTAAACGTCTTGAAAAAAACAGGAATTCAAGGCCCATACCTAAACATAGTCAAAGCAATTTTCAGCAGACCACTAGTCAACCTCAAAGTAAATGGAGAGAAACTGGAAGCAATCCCACTAAAATCAGGGACTAGACAAGGCTGCCCCCTCTCACCATATCTTTTCAATATAGTACTTGAGGTACTAGCTAGAGGAATTGAAAAACATAAGGAAGTCAAAGGGATACAAATTGGAAAGGAAGAAGTCACACTATCACTATTCGCAGATGATATGATATTATAATTAAGTGACCCAAAAAACTCCACCAGAGAACCCTTACAGGTAATAAACAACTTAAAGTGGCTGGCTATAAAATCAACTCAAGCAAATCAGTAGCCTTCCTATACTCAAAGGATAAGCAGGCTGAGTAAGAAATTAGGGAAATGACACCTTTCACAATAGCAACAAACAATATAAAGTATCTTGGTGTGACTCTAACCAAACATGTGAAAGATTTGTATGACAAGAACTTCAGGTCTCTGAGGAAGGAAATGGAAGAAGACCTCAGAAAATGGAAAAATCTTCCATTCTCATGGGTTGGCAGGATTAATATAGTTAAAATGGCAATCTTGCCAAAAGCAATATACAGATTCAATGCAATGCCCATCAAAATCCCAACTCAGTTCTTCATAGAGTTAGAAAGAGCAATTCTCAAATTCATCTGGGATAACAAAAAAAAACCAGGATAGCTACAACTATTATCAACAGTAAAAGAACTTCTGGTAGAATCAGTATCCCGGACCTCAAGCAATAATACAGAGCAGTAGTGTTAAAAACTGTATCGTATTGGTACAGTGACAGGGAGGTGAATCAATGGAATAGGATTGAAGACCCAGAATTGAACATACACATCTATGGCCAACTGATCTTCAACAAAGGAGCTGAAAACATCCAGTGGAAAAAAGATATCCTTTCAACAAATGGTGCTGGCTTAACTGGAGGTCAGCATGCAGATGAATGAGAATTGATCTACTCTTATCTCCTTGTACTGAGCTCAACTCCAAGAGGATCAAGGACCTCCACATAAAACCAGACACACTAAAACTAATAGATAAGAAACTGATGAAGACCCTTGAGGACATTGGCTCAGGAGGAAAGTTCCTGAAGAGAACACCAATAGCTTATGCTCGGGACCTCATAAAATTACAAAGTTTCTGTAAGGCAAAAGACGCTGTCAAAAGGACAAATCGACAACCAACAAATTGGGAAAAGATCTTCACCAACCCTACATCTGACAGAGGGCTAATATCCAATGTATACAAAGAACTCAAGAAGTTAGACACCAGAAAACATAATAACCCTATCAAAAAATGGGGCACAGAGCTAACCAAATACTTTTCACCTGAAGAACTTCAGATGGCTGAGAAGCACCTTAAGAAATGTTCAACATCATTAGTCATTAGGGAAATGCAAATCAAATCTTTGAGATTTCACCTCACACCAGTCAAAATGGCTAAGATTAAAAACTCAGGAAATGGCAAGTGTTGGCGAGGATGTGGAGAAAGAGGAACACTCCTCCACTGCTGGTGGGATTCCAAGCTGGTGCAACCACTCTGGAAATCAGTCTGGTGGTTCCTCAGAAAACTGGACATGCCATCCGGAGGACCCTGCCATGCCACTCCTGGTCATATACCCAGAAGATTTCCCAGCATGTAATAAGGATACATGCTCCACTATGTTCATAGCAGCCTTATTTATTTACATTTCATTTACCTTTTCCTGGTTCCCCGACCCCCAAAGGTCCCATATGCCCTTTTCCCTCCCCCTCTTCCCCCATCTTTATTTATAATAGTCAGAAGCTGGAAAGAACCCAGATGTCCCTCAACGGAGGAATGGATACAAAACAATGTGATATATATACACAATGCAGTACTATTCAGCCATTAAAAACAATGAATTCATGAAATTCTTAGACAAATGGACAGAGCTGGAGAACATCATACTAAGTGAGGTAGCCCAGTCTCAAAAGAATACCCATGGTATTCACTCACTGATAAGTGGATATTAGCTTAGAATCTTGGAACACCAAAGACATAATCCACATACCAAATGATGTCTGAGAAGAAGGAAGGAGTGGACCCTGGCTTTGGAAAGGCCCAATGCATCAGTGTAGGGGAATACCAGAACAGGGAAGTGGAAAGGTGTGGATGGGGGAAGAGGGGGAGGGAAAAGGGCATATGGGACCTTTGGGGGTCGGGGAACCAGGAAAAGGTAAATGAAATGTAAATAAAGAATATTTCCAATTAAAAAGTATTTTATTTTATTTTAAATGTGTAAACATGTATATTTCTATATACAGGTGCTCACAGAAGCCAGAAGCTCTAGGTTTTTCTCAAGCTGGAGTAACAGGCATTTCTGAGACAACCAATGAGGGTGCTCAGGACTAGATATTCTGGAAAGCCTTTGGGCTCTTAACTACTATTCCATCACTCCAGCATCTGAGATAATTTTTCTGACAAAAAAAGCCTATATCTTAAAATCTTGTTCGTTAAAACTCATTGCATAGCAAATTTAGAATCTTTATATTTTCAGATGCTTTTGCCTGCACTGTTTTAGAACTAAGAATAACTTACTAAGCCTGCTGGTTTGGCTAAGGGTAGCCCCAAACAGACAACTGAACATGAATTAAAATATTTACAAATAAACTTATTTTTTCCTCTTTAATTATTTTTATTTCATTAGTTTTTTATTGTACACAATAATGGGATTTGTCACACTGTCAATATTTTATTATTAAACTTACATTGGCATTCACTCATTATATACAGTTTAAGTGTTTTTAAGAATATCACATAATTTAACAAATTTGTCCTCAAAATTCTTCCCTTTGTCCTGCTCTTTTCTTTCCATGCGTCTCTCCCTTTCACTTCTGATAGCTAGTGTCTCCTTCTATATATCTGTAGAGCTTATTTCACTTGCTATGATGATCATTAGTTGTGTCCATTTTCCAGAAAATGGCATTATTTCCTCATTCTTCATAGTCAAATAAGACTGTGTTATGTATATATGCCACAGTTTTTCATCAATTCCTGTACTGACAGACACCTAGACTGATTTTGTAACTTGGCTATTATAACTAGTGCAGGAACAGACATGGATAGAGATACTTTTCAAAATATATTTCCATTCTCTTTTACTAAGAATTTTTTTCTTCCTTTAGTTCTGTTTCTCAAGTAAACTATAAAGCTTCTTCTTTTTCCTTAATGAGGATTTAGAAGACTGATTATGTGATTTTGAATATAGGAAACATCAATGTCTGCCGTGGAGATGTTCTTTTCTGACAGAGGGATTTTCTCCTTTCTGTTCAAGGCCTGGAATCTCTCTTGATTCAAGTATTTATAGGTTTTGGCACAGACATCCTTTGCTGAAGCTGATCTCCATGCTGATAGATGTCCTTATGTTAGATGATTATTTGAATCTTCTACTACTAGCAGACCCTTTGCCCTACTTAATAGAAGCAGAAGTAGTGGCTATGCTGGAGACCAAGCCACACATGCATTTGAGAATCAATCCACATTCAAAACATAAGAGGTTATTAGATGCTGTGACATTTCTAAAATACTTCTTATCACTTAATGGAAACTTGTGTTAGACTCTAACACAGAGAAAATTCTGACAAACATTCATCTTTGTCAACAATCCTCCTTGAGCCCTTTAGATTGGTATTCTCTCTCTCTCTTTCTCTCTTTCTCTCTCTCTCTCTCTCTCTCTCTCTCTCTCTCTCTCTCTCTTTTTCTTTATCTCTCTCACACACACATATATCCATTCATATACGTATGAATATATATATATATATATATATATATATATATATATAATCATAGACATTTTAAAGCACTCATTGTTGCCCATTCACTAAAAGCTATTACTAGAGTCTTACCATCATGCGAGGTACATGAAACTGCTACCACAATGCATTGTGACATATGTTGCATGCGTAAGCATACAAAAGACAAATTAGTCAATCAAAAAATCTCATTTGAAATAATAGCAAGCCATAATGCCCAGTTTAGGAACAGGATTAGGACTATCATTCTTTTTGATATTTTTTCTATTTTTCTTTTATTTCTTCTTTTTGCAAGTTTATGAATTTGTGCAGCAGAGCCAATGTGCATTTCTTGGAGTATGCATTTCTTGGCATGCTCAGTTTATGTTTATAGCTGCAGTGCTAAACATCAACTCTGCTGTCTTAGTGCAAGGTTGAACCTGGCTATTCAAGTCTAGCTCCAATAAAGACTCTGTTGATATTAGTTCACAAAAATACAACAGCTAACCTCCCACTTCTTCTAAGCTGAAGATGGAATCCAAAGATAAACTATAAAGCATTTTTAAAATATATTAACAAAAGCTGTTCTGAGAAATTATACCCACTCAGGGTCATAGGAGCGGTAGTAAGGGTAATGACTGGTAAAAAGGAAGCATCATCTTGTAGAACTGAGCTCCAGATATGGCACAGGGTCATCTGGTGGCCCACACCTGTTCCACCAAGGTCTCCAAAGTTGTTTAGTAGTAGTATCTCATTAAACACCTAAGAAAAAAATTGTTGGGGTGGAGGGAGGGGATTAGAACTTGGTTGACATAATCAAAAGAACTCTATGCTAAGACATTACCCTAGGAATGCTGTGTAGTAGAGAAGGCAAAACTGAACTGACTGGGTCTGAAGGAAAATTGAATCTTTGTTGAATATACATATGCTAGATTCTGTCATGCTAGCAGGCTGTTTCTGAAGTTACTAACAAGCAAGACTGTTTGACTAGCAGATATGAGGCCTTCCAGATGGTCTCAATGATCCAGGACAAGAGATAAGGGGTACATATGAGACTCTCCCTGGACCATTACATGCTGAGGGAGTTATGCCTTCTTATTACACATTCCAGTGCTTGAGCTGTTCCTTGTCTCTTTGAGCAGAATCACCCCTTTATCTCTTCTCCTACCTACTGGCCCCAAGTTTGGCTTATTTTATAAACCTTCTTGGAGAGGTAGAGTCATTACTTGAACAGTCTTATACCTGGCTTCTAGAATGATTAAATACTAAGCATTGTATTCATGACTGAAAGGCAAAACAATAACAAAAGGATGCATGTAATTCTGCAAACTCCATGCACTTTGTCAATACATTGAGGAAAAATGTGCCTGAACCTAAATGAGTATTCAGAAAATACTATACAGTTTGTAATAAAGTAGAATATCCAAATATTTCTGTACTTCAGTGTTATATGCTCTGTGCACTCTGTAACTCTCTTTGTTCTGCATTCCCTTATTGAAAGTACACATAGTTACCCTATATTTCTGTCAGGAATGGCTGAATTTTTTAAACACATACGGAACATGTTGTAAACAGTAGATTGCTGCCTTTCTTCAAGACACTTAATGTCCATGGTTTCAAGTGACTTGCCATTTAATAATCATGAACTTCCAAAGAATAATATAAACATGTCTCCAGCTGCAAGGCAAAAAGAGCTACATGTAGCCCAAATGAAGCCTGGGGTGTGAAGCAAGGCATTGAGTACACAGTGGAAGAAAGAGGGTATGAAATATCTAGCTATGGGAAGTCCAGAGGTGTAGACCATCCTTTCCAGGGCTTTTCTGAATAGATGTTTTTCTAAATGTCTAAAAGTGAACACTTTCTAGGCTCATTGGAAGTTATAGAACTGAAAGTCATGGAGAATCAACTCACCTCTACAACAAGTTCTAGGTGTCTGTTCTCATCGCAGGCTCCCTGATCCCCATGTACAGTCAAAGAACTAAGGCACTGTGGTGAGATAAGAATGGTCAAAGGAGAGACTTTCTGGGACCATGTGTGCTGACAAATGAAGAGCTGTTGAAATAGCTGTAGAATCTGATTACAGCTAATTGCCAACATTCATGCCCAGTGGGACATTAGAGACAAGTGACAACAGCCTTGACCATGTAAGAATGCCCAAGACAGCCCTGTAGCTATAGGTGACAAACTGTAAGTGACAATTAAGTAGTTTGAAGAAAGAGTAAGTATCTGGTTGGACATTGAACATGGTAGAATGCTATGCCATCATGCAAAATTTAGTAGGACCTTACATCTGCAAAGCAGTAAGTATACAGCAAGACCTTATGCTCGTTAAGACAGTTTATCTTGCCAACAAGAGAAAGCCTTTCTCATTTCAATATTTGGTGGGCCTAGGAGAATGGAAGGAATATAGCTGGTGAAGAGAGGTGGAGCATGTGATTATTTGATTACAGAACCCAGCTCTGGGCCACCCCTATGCCTCCTGTAATGACTTTTGAAAGTGCCCAATGGGTGGAAAATGCTTGACACATAATGCAAATAGGAAACATGAGGGGCAGAATGCGAATCCTATTGTGGAACTAAACTCACTGTTGCCAAAAAGTAATATCCCTGAGTGTTAATCATGGCCCATTACCTTGGAATCAAGAGAGAAGTGGTTTTCTGTTAGTTCTCTATTCCTCCTCTTAACCTTTAATAGTGTGTATTCTAACAATGAAGAAACAAGCACTCTAAGGTAGTTTACACAAAAAGAAAGACTTCATTTGCCATTTAACTTTCATTTCCCTTTCCAAGACTATTTGTATGTTAAAGAACCCAGATGTCCCTCAATGGAGGAATGAATACAGAAAATGTGGTATATTTACACAATATTCCAATATTACCCAGAAATTAAAAAACAACAAATTCATGACATTTTTAGGCAAATCGTTGGACCTGGAAAATAACATACTAAGTGAGATAACTGATTCACAAAAGAAGACACATGGAATGCAGTCACTGATAAGTGGATATTAGCCCAGAAGAACAGAATATCCAAAACACAACCCACATATCAAAACATTCCCAAGAAGAAGGAAGGAGAGGGCCCGGGTCCTGGAAAGGCTTGATGCAGCATAGTAGGGGATTGCCAGGACAGTGGAGTGGGAGGGGGTTGATTGGGGAACTGGCAGAGGGAAGAGGACTTATAGAACTGGGGGGGGAAGGAAAGGGAAAATCATTTGGAATATAAACAAAGAATATAGAAAATAGATAAATAAATAAATAAATAAATTCAGATATTACCTAATTGTTAGTTACTTTAGGCTTTGACTTTTATTTAGCTATTCATAAGTCTTTCATACATCTTCACATCCCCTTATCATTGTGGGGTACATTGTTTCCTTTTTGCATATATTTAGAAGCATGAGAAGTGTAAATTATTTCCAAACAATGAATTGATTGTTAAAATGTCTCTGTGCTCATTCCTCTGAATGAGTAGTCAAAAGCAGTCTATAAAACTAATTGTTGTAGATTCAAATGGATTTTTAAAGAGGTTTGTGTAAAAATAAGATAAAATGAACACTCTCTATGACTTCCCCTTGTAATAACTTGAGACCATATTTCAGTTATTTGAGTGCTGTTTGCTTTTCTTTTATCTATTTTGGAACATATAAATATTTTTAATATAATAACTTGAATCAAAATTTTAAAGCAAATATTTCACAGTCATAGACAGTTCTTATATAAAATTATATTTGTAGCCTTCTTGTTTGAGTGTTGCTGTGTCACTGCAGTTGAATAATGTTTGTTCCTGAAGAGTATTCCCAAGTAGGGAGTGTCATCATCCTTAGCACAGGTTGGTGTCCTTTGGCCTGTTGTTGAGAGCTACTAGATGTTCAGCTACTATCAGCACATCCCATGCCAGAGTTTAGCAAGTTATAAGAACTTCTAAGACCTAATAGCAAGAGATGAGTGCATTAGAACATATGCTCTTTCCTGGTGTTTTGCTGTCCCCTTCCTGGGCAACTGCAAGTCCAACTAGCTGCTACCTCAGCCCAGCAATACTCATTCTTCATTCTAAGTAAGTTCTTTTTGCAAGTCAGTGTGGATATTTTATCCTCATCATTTTCCTCCTCCATTTTGTCCAAGATAAACAAACCTTTATCTAACTCAGTGATTCTCAGTCTGTGGATTGTAACCCCTTTTTGAGGTCAAATGACACTTTCACAGAGGTTGCCTAGGATAATCCTGCATACTAGGTATTTACATTATGATTTATAACAGTAATAATAGTAAAAGTTATAAAGTAGCAAAAAATATGTTTGGGGGTCACCATAACATGAGAAACTATATTGAAGTGTCACAGCATTAGGAAGGTTGAGAGCAACAGGTTAGGTTAGACTCTAACCCAAGTTCCATACTTTCTGGCAGAGTAGTAGGCAGATCTCTACACCATCCTAACTTCTCCTTGCCACCTCCCACCTTCCCTCTTCTTGCAGTGCAAACACCAAGTCATATGGACTTGGATTCTGGTTCTCTTTTCTTTGCCAAATTCATATTATTGAGCAAGTGAGGAGTTGAGCCAAAATGAACTAAGTGACGCCACAGCACACTGTGTGGTGCAGAGCTAGCACTTTGGATATTGTGTAATTAAGGCTTTAATGAACATCACATAGAGAATTAGACTTCAGTTTGTGACACAAATAAATCTGCTTGGCTTTTAGAGACGTTCCTTAAAAAAATATTTTGGTACCAGAATATGTTCAGGAGGGAAATAGCCCATGCCCTTGACACAGAAAGTAGATAATACCTGTCAGAAGAATCCAAACCACCTGCTCGGGTGCATCTGGGAATAAGTCTGCAGCTAGTACTATAGTCTATCACTTCTGAGCCATAACTTTAGGGCATAGAGAAGGTTCACAGTGGAAAAAAAACATTCACAATCTGGAGGACACCAGCAATGGGATTTCTGTGAAATTATGTTCCCTGGGGATAAGCATTGTAATACACTCCATCTTCATGATTTGGCTCTGCCCAGTGCTTCATATTTTATGGGCTTATAATCTACACACTGTCCTTGTTCCTGATATAAAAACACAAGAACACAAGTCCTAGTACGCTAAGTCTGTTCCCAAGAAAGGGAAACCATTGAAATACTTTCCTGCAGCATTCATATAAAAAAAATAAGCAGAAAAAACAAAGTAAGCCCTTCTGCTAGACTGTTTTATTCCACTGCAAGACAGTGCTATTATTCCAAAGTAACCCCTTCTGCTAGACTGCTCCACTCCACTGCAAGGCAGTGCTGTTATTCTTGGGAAACCCCTTCCTGGCTTTAACTACGTCAATGCCTCATAGGTGTTTATCAAAGGCATTTCTTTCATGTTAGACTTTTTTTCTAGAATTTTAAAGAAATCAAGTTTTAGTCATAAAAAGCCCCCAAGATATACTGAAAGTTCACACCCGCAGTTGTCTTTCTTCAGTTGAAAAGTTGAAATTTTCAAGAAGAATGAATATTGAAAATGTGTGGGAATAATATTGGAATTCACAGTAAAGGGCTCATTTCACTCAGGAGGGGGATAGAGATAGTTGCTCCTGTTGATCACAGTTTATTTGACCCCTTCTTGTTCTTCTCTTTACAAATGTACCAGAATGGATCTCTCTTTTTAATCAATGTATGGAGTACATGTTTTATTACAAGTATAGCTATTAAAAATGGGATTGAGTATGTAAAACTGCCTTCTAGAATCTGAATGGAAGTAGGATTCTTGCACAAACCATATGTAAAGACATTAAAAGGCAAGGCCAGAAGACTTTTCCTCCCATGCTTCCTCTGTGCATTCTTTGTGTAAATGTGTGCCATATGTCAGGCTGTTTACAGAGAAAAAAGGGTTCTTTCTCAACCACACATCTGGTAGGCATGCCAACTCTGACAGAGAGAAGAATGGAGATGCGGCTCTTCCAGCGAATCCCCATATCCACTAATGGACCAGCAGCTATGAGTGCCAGCAGCTCATAGCTAAATATGTTTCTAGAAAAGTCAAGAAAAGACCTGCCTTACAGCTCAGAAGAATCCTAGTTTGGGGGAGCTGCATGTGTGTGTGTGGGGGGGGGTGTTACCTGTTTTTAAATGTGAATGTCCTTCCTATAGTCCAGACAGAAAACAGAGAGGAAAGCAGTCTTAATAGAGAAAGGTAGCATGTCAGAAACATGGGATCTCAAAGTAAGACAGTGAGTGATATGCCAGCGAAACATGTGGCGCCCAAATGAGGAGGGTGACCTATCACTGTGGAGGTTGTGAGTTCAATCCTGAAGGCCATAGAAACTGTAAACACATTGGGATGCTCT
This sequence comes from Apodemus agrarius, assembly GCA_964023405.1. Lineage (NCBI taxonomy): Eukaryota > Metazoa > Chordata > Mammalia > Rodentia > Muridae > Apodemus > Apodemus agrarius. The sequence continues at coordinate 88,037,714 of OZ030018.1, read as the reverse complement.
GAGGTTTCTGAGGGTCAGTGACATGCACAGCTGGGTAGTAGAGTGCATGGAAGAGAGACCTAGACCAAGAAGTGGAAGTACAAGTATTTGTCCTTGTTGTCATCGACTCATACACAGTGCACATGCAACAAAACTACATGCTTCTTTCCTACCCAAACGTATCCCCAAGCTTGATAGATGGACTCCAATCACAGGACATTCATCCAAAGTCTTTCTTCTCTGAAGGTATGTGGAAGAAGATTCAAGATGGGCCTGCAGAAGGAACTTTCCAATGTGTGGACATCTGTCTCAGCCACATCTCTTCTCTGTCTCTGAAGAAGTACAAGCCCTTACCCAGGAAGACCACATATGTACTTTGCATATACTTCTACTCAGGCCATCCAGGGCTTCTGACCAACAGCTATCTCCTTTCATTGCATGGAACACATTGCTATCATGATGCCCTTGCTTATAGAATTATTACTAAGTAATTGCAATGTTGATAGCAGCTCTCACAAACTGAACAAGTACTACTTACCATGCTCTCAATTAAGAGGTTTGCATGCTTTTTTTCTCAATACACCTTGAAATCAAGTCTACCATTATGTCCATTTTAAAATAAGGAATTTGAGTTTTCTGTTTATGCAACTGGCACAAAGCAGATAATATTCACGGGCTCTGAGCTTTCAGCTCAGAATTATCAAAAAGTATCTCACATTTCATAGGGAGCCTCAAGTAAACACTCATTCCCAGCAGGGATACTTCTCAGTGTTCTTACTTCACAACAAGGCTACCCAGAGGAGTTTCCTTCACTCCCTGCCTTCCTTCCAGGAAAGTCTTTCCATAGCTCCCCGAATCTTCCTCAGTTAACCTATCAGCACTTGAGGTTTGAACTTGCTCCATAGGCCACTGGAATCACACTAGCACCTCAAGTAGACAATGAACTCTTTTATTTCCCCTGACTCTTCATCTCAATATATCCTTCAGTTGAATTCCATCCACAAAGGTGGTCTTACCAATCATCTGATCATTCAGGTCTGAAATCTGAGTTACCATACCATAAGAGTTCTTCATCAAGCTCTTTATCTATTTGCTTTTCCTGATCTGGTCCCCATGCCCTCCACTACCTAGTACTTTCCTTTCACTATACATGTTACTAGGCCTCAGAAACCTAACAGCATCACAATGTGTCTTCAGTTGGCCTTCAGGATAGAGCACAAAGCCTCCACAGTGATAAGGAACCCTCCTCATTTGGGTGCCACATATTTCTGTGGCATACCACTCACCTTCTTACTCTGGGAAATCATATTTCTGTCTAAGCACACTTGTCTCATCCTCATACTTCTGCACCTTACTGACTTCTTAGAGGAATCAAGCAACATTTCTTTCCTGAGCTTGTGGGCTTGCTTTTACACTCTACCTTCCCATGGGATTTATTGGGTATTTAGGGGTGGGGAATGTGGTTTCATGGCAAGCAACTTGTAGAGAATGAACAAGGTCCCTGAGTCCATTCCCAGTACTACAAAACAATGAACAAAACCTGACCTGTCCCCCTACTATAGGTTGGGAATTCTACTGAAGGCAAAGAGTGCTTCTCCAAGTCAGGATCCAGGAAAAAGTTAAGGAACAGTAATGGATACCAATAGTCCTGATAGTCAGAACCATCCTTCTATCCAGAAGTACCTAGTCTAGCTTTCTAGTGGGTCAGAGACTGAGATGACAGCCAGTAAGGAAGAAAATTATGACACCTACTGCATTCATCCTATCAATTTGAAGACACAAATAACATCTGAAGCTGTCCTAAATATACATGCTTCCTTTGATCTCTAGAGCAATTAATAAACCATCACAAATATATTAATACACATTTTTAAATAACATGTAAAATAAAATTTGATTTTCCAAATATGCAATACCTTTTAAAAAATGTTTCAATTTATATATCTGTGCAAGTTTTCCTGGAGACAGATTTTGTTCTTACTTGTAAAATCAGCATTATTGAGAGAAAGCTTGTCATGATGCCACCAGAGCACATTGGAGTAGGGCTACATATAGAAAGTTGGTATTGTCTTCACTTTATTGTCTTTCCACTCTGTTCCAGTGTAAGAAAGAGAATTGGCCATTGTCTTTGAGAACATCATATACACAAAGCTGTCCCCAGACTCAGCTATCAAGGAAAAGACAGATTACATAACCCAGGGAAGGGTAGTCCTAGTTAGTGGACAGCCATCCATCCCAGGACAGGATGGGGCATGCTCCCTGACAGAAATAAAGAGATATGCCTAGGCCTAGCCCTGCTACTTCTGAGAGAAGACATAGAAGACAAGGGGAAGAATAAAGACAAAAATAAAACCATCACTGACTTCAAGGCATTCATGGAAACGGTCCTTAACCAGAATAACACAAAATGTTTCTGGCTTGATATTCCCTCACTTGCTTCTTTTAATACTGACCCATACTACAGGCACAGAAACTGAGATTTCTGAAAAGCTAGGCAGTTTGCCCAACTAGGTCTCAGATTCTACATCCTCCACTCTGAACAACTATGCCATGGTCTTTGCTCTGAGTCTTTTAATCTTCAAATAGTGTCTAGACATAGCATATACTGAGAAATAAGTGAGCACTGAACATAGGAGTCTTCTATAAAATGACAATTATATTTCTTTTGCAAATGTTATAACTGTTAATAAACAGAATGAAAAATATTCTGATCTGGGCAAACAATGACAAACAAAAAAACATACAAACAAGACCATGCAGAGAAACTGAGTTTAAGCAGATTACAACCAACCTTTGCTCCACACTTCCTGTCTCTGGGATTTCTCTCAATGTTCCATTGACCACAAATGCCTCACCCACACTTTAAACATCCCAGGTTACTCAGGTTACAGCAACGAAGGATTGCTTTTCCTAATTGAAGATCCATCTTTCCGGGAAGCTACATGGACTCCTTTCTTATTTTACCTAATATCAGCTGCCAAGAGAGCTCTCAATTGCTCTATTGCTCTGTCCCAAAGTTTAAACATTCTATGGTTATATTTCCTTGAGTTTTACACTTAATTCATCTAGTTCTAACATATTCAGAACTTGAACAAATTCAATTTCTTCCAAAGGGCATATTAAAATAAAAGAATAATGAGCAGAAACAAGAATCATTTTTACTTAAGAAAATAGAAGAGAGAGATAGACAATAGCAGCCTATGTCTGCTGGCAGAATCTACCATGTCATCAGCAGCCAGGGCTCAATTTTACTGTATTCTGCTGAAACAAGTTGTACTGCCAACTTCTATTGTGAAGAAGAGACATGATGTGGTTTGTATCACCACAGGCTCAAAGGGAGATGACAATGCTAAAATTTGTACCTGGAATGTCTCTCAAATGCTCCTATATTGAAGGTATTTGCCCCAGTCTGTGATATTATTGGGAATATTGTAAATTATCAGAAGTGGAGGCTAATGTGAGGAGGCTAGATAGCTGAGGTGAATGTTGGAGATACATAGAGGTGGATGTTGGAATGCACTCTCTCTACCACCACCTCTCTCTGTTTCTCAGCCTGCACAAAGTGGCCAAACCCTTCTGATGTGTGTCTGCACTATGATGTCTGTGATACAATTCATCCAATGCAGAAGTTCAAACGGCCCCAGGCTGGAACTATTAATCAAAATAGACTTTCCCTCCTCATTACATTGTTTACTCTGGGTGTTTTGTCACAGTGATATAAAGCTAACTAATACACATGGCCTTTAACTTTGGTTCATTCTTAGAAATGCAAGTATTAAATTTCTTGAGAGCATTTCCTGTCTTTCCCTAAAGAAGGCCAGTAGATGGGAATCTACAATTCATTCCTGCCTTGCCACCCACCACTGCATGACCTCAACAAGGTTCTCAGGCTTGACTGTTATCTACAGATGAAAAGCAGCAGACAAGGATTCCTTAGGCTTTTTTCTCAGTTCTAAATATTGCTGATTTCCCAGGGCCGCAAGAAAAGTTCCTTGGGCTGACTTCTTATTCTCTGTGGTACTGCTGCCTTGTGGGATTAAGAACAGGACTTCTCAGACTGCAGAGCTGGACATTACTCAGTGCCCAGCTGGACAGTGACAGATCCCAGAGTATGAGAAGTTCAGCTGACATTTCCCAGGAAGATAAGCAGGAGGCTTCCAAGCGCAGAACAGGCAGACATATTTTCACAACATTTCTAGAATGTTCTCAATTATATAAAAGATAAAGATATGAAAATCTTAAATTCCTACTTCACTGTATCACAATGAATCAGAAAAACAGAAAAGGGGGCAGTGCCACAGCTCTGAGCAGACACTGCTGTCTCTAGTACACAAAGGCTCCTGAGGTTTTCTTCTTTCAAAAGGTACTTTGGATGACAGACGTTAGAAACAGTCCCTGGCTACACAGACTCTGGGTTTCCATTAAAATAGAAGGCCTTAAAATGTTATGTATAATGTTTGAGTTTTTAAAATGATAACTATTTTTCATTTCTTATAATTCATCATACCCTACCAATAACCTGAAACAAAAGGACTGCTAACCACAGGCAATACAGATAAGTGGAAAAAATCTAGGCTTCCTTTTCTTTCTCCCACCCTCTCTCTTTCCTCCATCCCCCTCTCTTCCTTCCTCTCTTCCCCATTCCTTTCTTTCTATCCATCTATCTGCCTTCCTTCCTTTTTCTTCATTCCTTACTTTATTCCTTTATTTCTTTTTGAAATAGGGTCTCACTCTTTGACCCAGACTGGCTTTAACCTAGTGAAGTCTTGCTAGTTGCAGCTTTAAGTTCTGAAATTGCAGGTGTATGCCACAACATGTGGCTTAGAACTGTGCACATATGTGTTTACTCATGTTTTGCTTTAAGAGCAAAGAGATTGATGAGATATTAAATTAATCTTAAAGAACACATAGAAAAATAAATTTCCCAAAGCTTAAATTTTGTAGACAAAATCATTGTGCATAAATTCAAAACCTAAAGTTTAATATTGTGTTGTTAAGTCTTGCTGCAGACACATAATATGATTCCTGAGGACTGCCGACTAGAAAGACACTGCATAGAGAAGGATTCAGCACAATATGACAGATGTATGGAATTTTGAAGATGTTCCATCCTGAGCTTCAAACTTCAGGTATCATCAGAAACCTCAGGAAGCAACAGAAATGTATCACCATGTCATCAGCAACAATTATAGGCCACTTCTTAATTAAGCCAAATGTCTGATGAGTTATCATCTCAGGCTCTGTGAAAAAACCTTTAGGGCAAGTTCTTCTTTTTTTTCCTTAAGAATGAGAAAACAGAGCTTCAGAGTTGAGAAAACACCCTACGATCATCAGTGAGAAACACAGCTGTTAGCTGGCAAACCTAACATGCTAGTTTTACAGGCTGGGATTTTATTAGTTCTGTTCTCTGCATGTTTCTGGCACCTACTGTGTGGTACTGTGTGATGTACAGTTCCAGTGAACATTGACCTCAGGAGCTCAGAGGACACAAAGTCTTGAAGGATGGATGCCTATGCCATCATGTTTGTTTTGATGTGAATGCAGGAGTTTTTTAGTGCAGGATGACAGAATCCAACTTAAAGTAGTATGCCCACCTCAGGAGAAAAATTGGATTCCCATCCTGGGGTCAAAGATGACTATTAACGTGACATGCTCCTTAAGTAGCAAAAAAATCTGCTCCCCCCAAATCTGTACAAACAGCTACCATGTTTTTATTGTGCTTGGGCCTCCGGCCCATGTGATGATACAGATGAATATCATACTAAGAAGGCCTAAAGCTGTGGTTCTAACCAATCAGACCTGTCTCAAGGTGTGGAAAGTCTGATATCTTTTAGGAACATTAGAAGACTCTACTCCAATGTAGGGTTCAGAAGGAAAAGAGGAGTGGGTATTCATTGCTCAAGAGATAATTACTGTGAGGCTAGCTTTATAGGAATGTGAAGCAGGAGACATACTGTAAAATCTACATTTAAGTATTTTAAAAATTGTTTAGAACATTTATCTTGTTAAGAACCCCAAAGTACATTACATACTTTAATAATAATGACAGAGAGGTTTTATGTATTAAGGAAACTGGGCGTATTTAGTTCAACTACTGTAAAAGCCAGCAAGCTGCATAAGTGCTGAAGACACAGAAAAATCCTTGTGAGCTAAGGGTCTTCTGTTTACATTGACATATTGAAGAAGTAGGTTCTAATACTTGTAAAAGGGTTCTTTCAGTAGCATAGTCCACAAACTTGCCAGTGAAAGTAATGCAAAAAGCAAAAGCTTTCTTCTTCCATGTCCTTTTATGCAGGCAACCACCTAGATATAGCTGCGTCTTCTGACCTCAAATGATCCAATCAAGAAAATCTTCCACAGGCCTGCTTACCTCCTTAAGTTTTAGCTGATTCCAGACGTAGTCAAGTTGATTACAAAGATTAGCAGTATTAGTCACTGTTCTCTAAAATCACAGAACATATGAGTAGTCTTTATATAGTAAGGGAATTTGCTGATGACTTACAGTCTGTAGTTCAACTCCACAACAATGGTCAGCAGCAGCTGTGGATGGAAATCCAAGGATCTAGCAGTTGCTCAGTCCCACAAGGCAAGCAGGTGAAGAAGATAGAGTCAATCTTCCTTCAGCCAATGTCCTTATGTAGGTCTCCAGCAAAGGATTTGGCCCAGATTAAAGGCAAGTGCCACCATGCCTTTAATCCCAGATGACCTTGAACTCAGAGATCTCCCTGTCTTAATCATCTGGAATCATAGCCACTATGTGTCTAGATCTCGATGCCAAGATCCATGTCAGAAACTTGTTTTACTGAGCCTCCAGATTAGGATCCCAGGTGAGCCTTCCAATTCTTGATTGTAGTTCATTCCAGATATGTTCAAGCTGATAACCAGGAATAGCCACTACAATCCACAACTTGTCAACTTGACACAAATTGACATATCTCATGTTCATATGAAACAAGAGACATCATGAATAAGCCTAACATGATATAACCATTCTTTGCATAATCATAAATGAATTTGTAAATTTACAATGGGGCAATGTCCCTTGGGAACATTCTTTTGGTGTCTCAAATACCAATTGATGTTAAAGAAATTGGAAGAAAGACAAATATATTCTTAACAAAATAAAACAGAAACATTCATCTTACTTTATAATCCTCATTTCTGTCACTTATTATGTGGCCTGAGCTAGTATTTATACCTACCTTTCTCTACTACACATTCTGTATTTCCTTGACCCTCGGCAAGCACCTCAGCAGGTCTTGGCTCTTTTCCTGGAGGACTGACCCATTCCTTCATTCCTGAAGGGTCTGCAACCTTTGTCTTCCTGCTTGGATTAGGCATTTGCAGTTTCCCATTAACTTTAATCACAGGACATAGTAGTACTAAGAGATGCCCTAAGGGATCTCTTATACTCTAGACATAATCCTGCTTACCTCCATTATGGGAAGGCAATCCACTTTCCCCATAGTAATCTGGATCTATCACCCATTCTAAAACTGTTATTCCTTTCTTAGACTGTTGGTTTAATGGCATGAGAAGCCCAAAATAACCAGGAGGAAGCCTGAGCTTCCAGTTCAAAGGAATGTTTGTTGTGGCTCCTGGTAGGAGCATTTCCCCCCCTGGAACCAAAACTTCTAGGACAGCATAACCTAGAGTTGTGGGGACAGGACACAAAAATTTTCCTACAGGGACACTAGAAGCAGTAGTGAATGGAACTATTCCCTTTTCCATCACTTGATTCCTGGACCCATGGATCCTGGCTATGGAAGAGATTGTACTGTATATTGGACACTGATTCAAAGCATATACTGCCTTCTGAAGAACTCTGTCCCAGTCCTCCATTCTGTTGCCACCTAATTGGCATTAGTGCAGTAACTGTGCCTTCAAAAGACCATTCCATCTTTCTATCAGATCAGCTGCTTCAGGATGGTAGGGAACATGGTAAGACCAGTGAATTCCACGATCATGGTCACACTGTTGCACTTCTCTGGCTGTGAAATAAGTTCCTTGGTCAGAAGCAATACTGCATGGAATACTGTGAGTTCATGGATGGTGATTTTGCCAGAAGCATTATGTGCAGGAAAGGCAAATCCATAACCAGAATAAGTATATACTCGAGTAAGAACAAAACATTGTCCATTCCATGGCGGAAATGGTCCAATGTAGTCAACCTGCCACCAGGTTGCTGGCTGGTCACCTCAAGGAATCATGTCATATCTGGGGTTCAGTGTTGGTTTCTGCTGTTGGTGGATCTGGCATTCAGCAGCAGCTGTAGCCAGGTCAGCCTTACTGAGTAGAAGTCCATGTTGCTAAGCCCAAGCATAACCTCCATCTGGGCAACCATGGCCACTTTGTTCATGTGCCCATTGAGTAATGACAGGGATGGCTGGGGAAAAGAGGCTGACTGCCCACAGAATAGGTCATCCTATCCACTTCATTATTGAATTCCTCCTCAGCTGAAGATACCTTTTGGTGAGTATTTACATGGAACAGAAATATCTTCACATCCTTTGCCCATTTGGAGAAATCTATTCATGTACTTCTGCCCCAGATATCTTTCTCACAAATTTTCCAATCATGATCTTTCCACATCATACAGCCAATCCTTTGGCTACAGCTCATGTGTCAGTGAACAATCATACACCTGGTCATTTCTTCTTCCAAACAAACTGTAATACCATATGTACTGCCCAAAGTTCTGCCTACATTGAAGACTTCCCTTCACGTGTATCTTTCAGGGTTGTCCCAGAAAGGGGTTGTAGTGCTGCAGCTGTCTACTCCTGGGCCTGCATAACATACAGAGCCATCAGTAAACCAGGTCTTAGTCTTCTCTTCTTCAATCAGCTGATCATAGGGAATACCCCATGAGGCTATAGGCACATACTTGGCAGCAGATGGCATTGTAAAAGAAGTAGAAACTATAGGCATTTGAGAAACTTCTTCATGTAATTTGATGGTGCCTTCAGGACCTGCTCTGGCATGATCATATATATGCCACTTACATTTGATAATAGACTGCTGCTGTGCATGTCCTACGTTATGACTTGGAGGATCTGATAGCACCCAGCTCATGATGGGTAGTTCAGGTCACATAGTAATGTGGTGTCCTATTGGCAAACATTCAATTTCCAATGAGGCCCAATAGCAGGCCAAGAGCTGTTTTTCAAAGGGAGAATAGTTGTCTACAGATGATGGTAGCTTTTTGCTCCAAAATCCCAAAGGTCTGTCCTGTGATTCACCTAGAGGAATCCAAACAACATTTCTATCTGCTGCCTACAACTCGAGTACCATCAGGTCTGCAGGGTCACATGGTCCAAGTGGTAGAGCAGCCTGGACAATTTGAAGACACTTCTCCTGTTCTAGGCTCCACACAAAGCTAGCAGCTTTCCAAGTAACTTGGTAAATAGGTCTAAGTAACACACCCAAATGAGGAATGTACTGTCTTTAGAATCCAAATAGACCCACTAAACATTGTGCTTCTTTCTTGGTGGTGGGAGGGACCAGGTGCAATAACTTCTTTCACCTTAGAAGGAATGTCTCTGCATGCTCCACACCACTGTACTCCCAAGAATTTCACTGAGGTAGACGGTCTTTGAATTTTGGTTGGATTTATTTCCCATCCTCTGATATTCATATGTGTTACAAATGAATCCAAAGTAGTTGCTACTTCCTGCTCATTTGGTCCAAACAATATAATGTCATCAATATAGTGATATTTTGTGGAAGAGACAAATCAACAAGATCCCTTCTAACCAAGCTATGACATAAGGCAGGAGAGTTAATATAGCTCTGAGGCAAAACTGTAAAGGTATATTGCTGGCCTTGCCAACTGAAAGCAAATTTTTTCTGGTGGTCCTTATGGACAGGCACTGAGAAAAAGGCATTTTGCATATCAATAGCTACATACCAGGTACCAGGAGATGTGTTCATTTTCTCAAGTAACAAAACTACATCTGGTGCAACAGCTGCAATTGGAGTTACTACCTGATTTAGTTTTTGATAATCAACTATCATTCTCCATGATCCATCTGTCTTCTACACTGGCCAGATAGGAGAGTTAAAGGGAGATGTGGTGGGAACCACCACACCTGCATCTTTCAAGTCCTTGAGAGTGGCAGTAATTTCTGCAGTTCCTCCAGGAATACAATACTGTTTTTGATTCACTGTTTTCTTTGGCAGAAGCAACTCTAAGGGCTGCTATTTACCTTTTCCAATCATAATAACCCTGACTCCACAGGTTAGGGAACCAATGGGAGTATTCTGCCAATTTCTGAGTACATCTATCCCAATTATACATTCTGGAACTGGGGAAATGACTACAGGATGTGTTCAGGGACCTATTGGACCTACTGTGAGTTGGACATCAGTCAAAACTCCATTAATCACCTGTCCTCCATAAACCCCTACTCTAACTAGAGGGTCACAATGTTTCTTGGGATCTCCTGGAATCAGTGTCAATTCAGAACCAGTATCCAATAGACCCCAGAAAGTCTGATAATTTTCTTTCCCCCAGTGTACAGTTACCCTTGTAAAAGCCTGTATGCCCCTCTTGGGAAGAATTGGAGAAAGACTAACAGCAAAACTTTTAGGTGTATTATCAAGATCCTTCCTCAGGGAAACCTGGCCACCCTTTCATTCAAGGGGTTCTGGATCTGCAAACTGGCTCGAGTCTGGAAATTGATTCACTGGTTGAGATTGCCCATTGCCATGATCCAAAGTAGCCTTTCTTTCATTTGAGAATTTTTCTGCTTAAACAGATCAAACAGATATGTAGTAGACTTCCTATCTATTTCATGCCCGGAAACACCATGATTGATTAGCCAGCCAATGAGTCATGCCATTGTAAATTTCACCTCTCCTGTGCTGACCATTATGGGGTATGTCATTATAAACATTGTTTTGTCTACTCTGTCCATTATGATAACTATGATCATCTTGTCTCTGTAGATTCAATGCAGCCATCAGGTCCTTGTTACCTAGGGGCCCAATTAAACCCAAAGAATTTAATTGGATCAGCAGCATCTCCAACCCTAAGGTCTGACACAAGGAAAAGGGCAAGAACAAAACTCTTCAAATGTTCTGGTATCCCTCTCACCAGTGTGTGTATTATATGATTTGTGAAGGACCTAACTTCTGGGACTTTCCATTGTGGAGGTATCCACTCTAGCATTGCACTTTCCCTAAGCCTTAAAATTCCTTTGGCAACACTAAGCCAAGAGATATGAGGCATCTCCAACTCCTTTTCAGTAGGCCATCTTTTGAGAAACACTTCAGCCAACCATTCAAACAAACTTCTTACACATTTTTTAATTGTGTGAGCTTCCATATTAAACCTAGAATCTCCACTCAGAGGACTCATGTCAATAAACTCAGCCTGCTCTAGTTTTATGTTCCTTCCACGATTATCCCCCACCCTTAAAATCCATTCCCACTCATATTCCCCAGACTTCCACTTGAATGAATTAGCAAACTCATTAAGCTCCTTAGTGTAGCACACTTCCTCATGGGCTACACTTCCTACCTACCCTATAGGGGCCTCGAGTCTGGTAATAGGTCTAGAAGAAACTATTGGTGTACCTTGAGAAACATCACTATTGTCTTGTCTGGCATTTTCTTCAGTGAAAGTTACAGCTGGCTTATCAGGCTCTGCGGGATTAATTTCAACTGTGGAGAGGACATTATTTCAAGGGGTGGGGCTGAGGGTACTACTTACTCAGGTAGAACAAACCCTTGAGAATCTGAAGATTCCAAATTCTCAGCCACAACAGGGTCCCCATACATTCCCACCCCAAGTTATAGGGTCCCATTCTTTGCCAATTAATGCCCTTACTTTAACTGCTGACACCCTCTGAGGCTGAGACTTGAATTTTGGCTGTAGTTCAGCCAACCGTATAATGAGGGCTTCAGTTCAATTTCTGTAACTTGAGCTCTATGGATGCTGGAGAGAAAATTCTCTTCAAGGACATACTTAGCAACTTTTAGATTGTTTACTTGCATCTGGATACATTGGATTTTATCATACAATTCCTTTTCCTTCATTTTTTTCCCCAAGATGCTAAGAGCAACAAGCCAGCAAAATCATTTTCCAATTTTGTCTCCAACTTGTAGAAAGTTTTGTATACTGAATCACCTAATTCATCAAGATAATCAAAGGCATTATTTCTATAAGTTTGAAATATAATTTCAACCACAGCTCTTCAATATTCTTCAAGCTCCTATGAGGTAGAGAATCTGGAGAGATTTCAGTACTTGAAGATGCTGGTGAATTTTCAAACCAACTCCAGATTTTTAAAAGATTCATCCTTATATATCTGCTCTAGAACCACTCCTAGTACCAACTTCTGTATTAGTCAGGGTTTTCTAAAGTCACAGAATGTATGAGTAGCCTCTATATAAAAAAAATTTTGTTGATGACTTACATTCTGTAGTCCAACTCCCCAACAATGGTGAGCAGCAGCTGTGGATGGAAGTCCAAGGATCTAGAAGTTGCTTAGTTCTACAAGACAATTAGGTGAAGAAGAGAATCGATCTTCCTTCTTCGAATGTTCTTATGTCAGTCTCCAGCAAAGGGTATGGCCCAGATTAAAGGCATGTGCCCAGATGACCTTGAACTAAAAGAACATAATTCTGCTGAAAGAACATAGCAAAATTATTACTAATGGCATACTGCGATGCCCATAGACCAGAGAAGGATCTTCTTGCAGTAGATGTGAATTATCACAAAGACTCACAATTGGGTAATATGCAGAGAGTGAAAGTCTTTGAAGCTCTCAATCCTAAACCAAATGTCTTCATTACAGTACAGCACTCAAGGCTCAGAGCCTTATTCAGAAGAAGATATGTGAGGAATATCAAAACCAGAAGTGGTAGCTGACTTCAGAGAAACATTACACAGACACAGCAGGATTGATATACATATAAACTCACATATACTGATCTGCATGCCTAAGACTTGCATAGGTTCAAAGAAGATGGGGTCCCAACACTGAGAACTGAAAATTTACATGGAGTCTCACCCCTAACCAAGAAGCCATTTAAAACTAGAGAGCATGAAGTTGGGAGGATAGGAAACTGAGAAGAATCTGGGAGGAGTTGGAGGAAGGGAAAATTTGATCAAAATATGTTGTATGAGAAAAAGTAAGCAAGCATTCTACTAACTGAGCCACATCTCTACCCCCATCAAGGAAGCTCTTGACTTTCTTTTCTTTAAAGACATTTTAGAACTCACTAAGTGTCTCAGAGGAACAGTGTGTGTCAGTTTGGATTGTCATATTTCATGTGCTTGGCAGTCATCATTGTTGGACCACAAGATCACACAGCACATTCTCAGAGGAACAATTATGAAGTGGAAAATGTTGAAATGCAACACAAGAAAGTCAACAAAATCACCCACTAATTTAGGGTGTTTTATTCTGTAGGTCATGGGAAACAATAGATGGCAAGTGGCTTTGAAAAATAGAATTGAAGAGGAAAACCTGGAATTGAGTTGCCATTTCTAGTTCTATAAACCACTGCTAGGTAGTTTATAGAGAGCATGTTTCATTTATTTTAGAGATATAAAATCTTGGAAGGTTACTGGCATCTGCTGGCATTTTGTGATAGCCTTTTTTGATACTTCCCAACATAGTGGCAAGGGCGAGATTTAGCTAGTTTTGGTATCTCTTATTTTCTGTTACTTTTATAGCCCTTAAAGCCAGGGCTTCTTCCCCCACATCCTCTTTCTCTGACTTGTTATTTCAGACAAGATTATATCAGTAAATCACTTTTCATATAAAGCCACTAATCTGATAATAGGAGTTTTATCATCCTGAGCTCATCTAATCCTACTGACTTTCCAAAGACCAATTGTAATTCATTTTACATCCCCTCACTGCCCCCTCCTTCACCCCTTCCCACAAACCTTTCCCTCCCCCCTCACCTTCTCTTCTGAGTGGGTGGGTCCCCTGGATATTCCCCAATTCTGGCATTTCAAGTCTCTATAGCACTAAGTTCATCCTCTCCCACTGAGGCCAGACCAGGAAGCCCAGATAGAAGAATACATCTCATGGAGAGGCAAAAGCTTTTGGGATAGCTCCAATTATTTGGGACCTACATGAAGACCAAGCTGCACATCTGCTATATGTGTGCATGGATACCTACCTCCAGCCTGTGTGTGCTCTTTGGTTGGTGGTTGAGTCTGTGAGACCCTCAAAGGTTCAAGTTAGTAATAAAATGTGAACTTTCAGAGAACATATATGTTTATAAAATTTCAAACCAGATGGTTACAGAACCCAAGAGCTGGTGTTAAAAAATCACAAATATTGAGGAAGAAATATCTGTAGGATTCTAACACGTTTAGTGGGGGAAGGTAGAGTATGAAATGTGAGTTAAGGATATCTTCTAAGTTTCAGCTTTGAATTACTGCACTTGAAAAAACAGAGACTATAGGCAGATGATCATTCTATGCATAATATTCTCTATTACAGAAATATGCTGTGCATAGGAATCTATGCTAGTTCCATTGAAGATTCACACCTTAACTCAGAACTTATTGGAATAAAAGTATCTAACATGTACAAAATGCCAGAGTTATTTCCATCACTACTTGCAGAGCTTTGGGGGCACTTAGTGCAATAAGTCAGCATGGAACAAATGCCCTAAATGTATTATTAATTTTAGTTAGGAGGGATTATTACATATCTCACATTAAAACTGATTGGGGTGAGAATTATAGGGTTCAATAAAGCACAAGACATTCAGATGCCCAGGCAGTCACACCCCTATCCAGACAGTGGCACAAAACTCATTAAAAAAGCTAATCCTTCATTAGACATCTCCAGGTCTTTCATGAAATTAAATAGCTCAACTGGCAGAGACTCTCAGGAGACCGCTATATCAGGCTCCTGTCAGCAAGCACTTGTTAGCATCTACCATAGTGTCTAGATTTGGTATCTGTATATGGGATGGATCCCTAGGTGGGGCAGTCTCCACACTTCTAAGAAGAACTGATGTGCCCACACTTTGGTCTTCCTTCTTCTTGAGCTTCATGTAGTCTGTGAATTATATCTTGGGTATTCCTGGCTTCTGGGCTAATATCCACTTATCAGTGAGTGCATACCATGTGTGTTCTTTTGTGAACACCACTGTGCATACCATTTGTGTTCTTTTGGGTTACCTCACTCAGGATGATATTTTCTAGTTCCATCCATTTAACTAAGGATTTCATGAATTCATTGTTTTTAATAGCTGAGTAGTATTCCATTGTGTAAATGTACCACATTTTTTGTATCTATTCCACTGTATGCTCTCAGCACAGGGTCCCAAATGGAGGAGATAGAGAAAAGACCCAAGAAGTGGAAGGAACACCATAGGAGGAACAACAGTATGAATCAACCAGTACCTCCAGAGTTCCCAGGGGCTAAACCATCAACCAAAGAGTACACATGGAGGGACCCATGGCTCAAGCCACATATATATATATATATATATATATATATATATATATATATATATATCAGAGGGTGGCCTTGTTAGACATCAATGAGAGAAGAGGCCTTAGTCCTGTGAAGACTTATTGCTCCAGTGTAGGAGAATGCCAGGATGGGAAAGTGGGAGTGGGTGGGTTAGTAAGGGGGGATGGAATAGGGGGTTTTGAAGGGGAAACAAGGAAAGGATATAACATTTGAAATGTAAAATAAGAAAATATCTAATAAAAAAGAAAGAATGAAAGGAAATACCTCCACAATTTTACTAACCTACAGGTTGGGACTTTTCCAGCATTAAGATACATTTAATAGAGTAAGCAAAAAGCATTAAGCTCTGTAACACTCGGGTCCCTGCATGTCAGAGTAATGATCACAAGAAACCATACTCAGTCACTTCCAGAATAAGAATGGACAAACTATAACAAAGGTCATTCATATTAGAATTTGATACACTTCTTATCCACAGCATAAAAACAGGCATTTAGATTGAAGGACTCTTGGGAAATTTCACAAAAAAGATTGGGTTACATTCTTCTTATTTTTATTAACCTGACAACTAAAATATAAGAACAATAAACACCTGATGTTGGGAAGTCAATGAACACCAGTGTGTACCTGATTAAATGCTAGTCCTAATTGTGTGAGCACAGAAATAAGGTACCATGTGATCACTAGGCAAGTATTCAGGATTAGTATTGAGATTGGAAAGGTACAGAGTGAGCCCTTTTCCAACACTGGTGGCCATGGGTCCTATTTAAATATGATGCTGAGGAACAAGAAGTAAAGCAAAGACAGGACATCATTACAAAAAGCTACTCTTTCATAGATTAGCAGTTGTATATAAAAGAACACCTGGGCCTTGCCTCCTCTGGGACATTTCCAAGGAACTCATCATTATAGATTTGAACAAAGAAGCCTAACTTACTCCAATAAAATGGACAGGGGGAAGAGATATGGTGAGAGGGGACAGCTTTATCTAGTCCCTGATTTTAGTGGGATTGCTTCAAGTGTTTCTCCGTTTACCTTGATGTTGGCTACTGGTCTGCTGTATATTGCTTTTACTATGTTTAGATATGGGCCTTGAATTCCTGCTCTTTCCAAGACCTTTAGCATGAAAGGATACTGAATTTTGTCAAATGCTTTTTCAGCACCCAATGAGATGACCATGTGGTTTTTTTCTTTGAGTTTGTTTATGTAGTGGATTATGTTGTTGGATTTCCGTATATTGAACCATCCCTGCATCCCTGGGATGAAGCCAACTTGATCATGGTGAATGATCGTTTTGATGTGCTCTTGGATTCGGTTGGCAAGTATTTTGTTTAGTATTTTTGCATCGATATTCATAAGAGAAATTGGCCTATAGTTCTCTTAGTTGGATCGTTGTGTGGTTTTGGTATCAGGGTAATTGTGGCTTCATAGAATGAGTTGGGTAATGTTCCTTCTGTTTCTATTTTGTGGAATAGTTTGAAGAGTATCAGTATCAGGACTTCTTTGAAGGTCTGATAGAATTCTGCACTAAAACCGTCTGGTCCTGTGCTTTTTTTGGTTTGAAGACTTTCTATGACCCTTTCTATTTCTTTGGGGTTTATGGGTCTGTTTAGACAATCTATTTGATCCTGGTTTAATTTTGGTATTTGGTACCTGTCTACAAAATTGTCCATTTCCTACAGATTCTCCAGTTGTGTTGAGTATATGTTTTTGTAGTAGGATCTGATGATTTTTTGAATTTCATCAGTTTCTGTTGTTATATCTCCCTCTTCATTTCTAATTTTGTTAATTTGAATACTGTCTCTGTGTCCTTTGGTAAGTCTGGCTAGGAGTTTATCTATCTTGTTGATTTTCTCAAAGAACCAGTTCCTGGTTTTGTTGATTCTTTGTATAGTTCTTTTTGTTTCAACTTGATTGATTTCGGCCCTGAGTTTGATGATTTCCGATCTTCTACTCCTCCTGGGTGAAATTGCTTCTTTTTGTTCCAGAGCTGTCAAGTGCGCCATTAAGTTGCTAATATATGCTCTCTCCTGTTTCTTTTTGGAGACACTCAGGGCTATGAGTTTTCCTCTAAGCACTACTTTCATTGTGTCCCATAGATGTGGGTATGTTGTGCCTTCATTTTCATTAAATTCTAAAAAATCTTTGATTTCTTTCTTTATTTCTTTCTGGACTAAGGTATCATTGAGTAGAATATTGTTCAGCCTCCATGTGTATGAGGGTTTTCTGTTGTTTTTGTTGCTATTGAAGAACACTCTTACTCCATGGTGATCTGATAAGAGGCATGGGATTAGTTTGATCTTTTTATATTTGTTGAGGTCTGTCTTGTGACCAATTATATGGTCGATTTTGGAGAAGGTACCATGAGGAGCTGAGAAAAAGGTATAGTCTTTTGCTTTAGGGTGAAATGTTCCATATATATCTGTTAAATCCAATTGGTCCCAAGTTTCGATGAGTTTCTCCGTGTCCCTGTTTAGTTTCTGTTTTCCTGATCGGTCCACTGAGGATAGTGGAGTATTGAGGTCCCCCACAATTATTGTGTTAGGTGCAATGTGTGCTTTGAGCTTTAGTAAAGTTTCTTTTACGAATGAGGGTGCCCTTACATTTGGAGCATAGATGTTTAGAATTGTGAGTTCTTCTTGGTGGATTCTTCCTTTGACTAGCAAGAAGTGACCTTCTGTGTCTCTTTTGATGACTTTAGGTTGAAAGTCAATTTTATCTGATATTAAAATGGCTATTCCAGCTTGCTTCCTGTGACCATTTGCTTGCAAAATTGTCTTCCAGCCTTTTACTCTAAGGTAGTGTTTGTCTTTGACTCTGAGGTGTGTTTCCTGTAAACAGCAAAATGTAGGGTCCTGTTTCTATATCTAGTCTGTTAGTCTATGTCTTTTTATTGGGGAATTCAGTCCATTGATGTTAAGATATATTAAGGAATAGTGATTATTACTTCCTGACATTTTTGATATTATTTTTGTTTTTGAGTAGTTATCTTCCTTTGAGTTTGATGGAAGAAGGTTACTGTCTTGCTTTTTCTTGGGTGCAGTTTCCTTCCTTGTATTGGAGTTTTCCTCCTATTATCCTTTGTAGAGCTGGGTTAGTGGAAAGATATTGTGTAAATTTGGTCTTGTCATGGAATATTTTGATTTCTCCATCTATGTTGATTGAGAGTTTTGCTGGGTATAGTAGTCTTGGCTGACATTTGTGTTCTCTTAGGGTCTGCATGAGGTCTGCCCGGGATCTTCTAGATTTCATGGTTTCTGGAGAGAAGTCTGGTGTGATTCTGATAGGTCTTCCTTTATATGTTACTTGGCCTTTTTCTCTTACTGCCTTTAATATTCTTTCTTTGTTTAGTACATTTGAGGTTTTGATTATTATGTGACAGGAGGTATTTCTGTTCTGGTCCAGTCTGTTTGGAGTTCTGTAGGCTTCTTGTATATTCATGGGCATCTCTCTCATTAAGTTAGGGAAGTTTTCTTCCATAATTTTGTTAAAGATATCTGTTGGCCCTTTAAGTTGTAGATCTTCACTCTCATCTATCCCTATAATCCTTAGGTTTGGTCTTCTCATTGTGTCCTGGATTTCCTGGATGTTTTGGGTTACAAGCCTTTTGGATTTTGCATTTTCTTTGACTGTGGAGCAGATGGTTACTATGTTATCTTCAGCATCTGAGATTCTTATCTCTATCTCTTGTATTCTGTTGTTGATGTTTGTTCTTCCCAAGGTTTTCTATCTCCAAAGTTGCCTTCTTTTGTGATTTCTTAGTTGTTTCTACCTCTGTGTTCAGATCTTGGATGGTTTTGCTCAGTTCCTTCATTTGTTTGTTTGTGTTTTCTTGTAATTCTTTAAGAGATTTTTGTGTTCCCTCTTTCATGACTTCTGCATGTTGTTTCAAGTTCTCCTGCATTTCTTTAACTGATTTTCTCATTTCTTCTTTATTGGTTTCTGTCTGTTGGCCCATATTCTCCTGGAGTTCTTTAAGTGATTTTTGTGTTTGCATTGTAAGAGCTTCTACCCTATTGATGTTTCCCTGCATTTCTTTAAGAGATTTGTTTATGTCTTTTTTTGTGTTCCTCTAGCAGCATCATGACCAGTGCTTTTATATCTAACTCTTGTTTTTCTGGTGTGCTGGGATATCCAGGACTTGCTGTGGTTGGCGAATTGGGTTCAGTGCCATATTGCCTTGATTTCTGTTAGTAACGTTCCTACGTTTGCCTTTTGCCATCTGTTTATCTCTGGAGTTAGTTGGTCTTATTGTTACTGGTTGGAGTTTGAAGCTCCTGTGAGTCTGGCCTTTGGCACTGCTGTAGTAGAGGGCATCTGTGTTCCTGATCCCAGCCTCCAGTCTTCTGCCACGACTTGACCCCAGCAGCTAGCAGTCCGCTGTGTCCCGAGGCAAGATAGCACCTCCTGTCAGCCTGGTTAGCCGGTCCCAGCGGTCTGCAACCACAGCTGAGCTGTAGGTGCCCAGATCTGCCGATCTCCTCTAACTCTGGGCGCTGGCCAGAGCCTGATGGTGTTGTCTATGCTAAACTAAGCTAGGTCTCAGTCCACGCACCTGACTCCACCTGCTAGAATTTCGCACAGTGTCCCGAGGCAAGATGGCACCTCTCTGCCAGCCCGCCCAGAGAGCAGGTCAACAGTGGTCTGCAACCGCAGCTGAGTTGTAGGTGCCCAGATCTCCTGCAGAGCTAAACTAAGCTAGGCCTCTGTCCACACACCTGACACCAGCCGCCCGCAGTGCCCGCAGTTTGTGAGGTGTCCCGAGGCAAGATGGCGGCCTGCTGAAAGCACAGCGAGCCTATCCCCAGAGGTCAGTAACTGCTGCTGAGCTGTAGGTGCCTGGATCTGCCGATCTCCTCTGACTCTGGGTGCTGGCCAGAGCCTGGCGTGTTGTTTATGCTAAACTAAGCTAGGTCTCAGTCCACGCACCTGACTCCAGCTGCTAGAATTCCACGCGGTTTCTGGAGGCAAGATGGCACCTCGCTGCCAGCCCACCCAGAGAGCCCTATTTTAAGTATTAAAGAACACATTTCTATTATTATTTGGAAGTTCAGTCATTTATTCTTTTATCAAAAATATTTTGAGGTGACACATTAAATCAGAAATCTATCAGGACATGAAATATTTCAAGGAAGGTGGTGAAGGAATAAAACACTAACTTTAAGCAAATAACTAGTTCTAAATATTTTAGTTAGCAAGGTTGCTTGTTATGGGTTGATTCTGACACTGCTATAAAGGTATACAGGAACAAGCAATTAACTTAGTCTACTGTAGGATCTGGATACTTTCTGTTCAGTAAGGAGCTTACAGGTGCAAAAAAGAAAAGAGACTGCAAAGATCATGTATTTATAGAAAAGACTAAGAACATTATTTATGTATTATAAACATACATGTTACCACACACATAATTTTCCTTGCTGTTGGCTGAACACAGAAATAAGAAAGTACCAATAACAAAACATACCTATAGAATTCTCCGTGCAGAATGCAGAATTTTTGAAGGAACAAAAATTCTAGCCCTGCAATAGAAGATATACCAGATGATGCTGGTATTGTCCAGATATTAGCAACATTTTTAGAAAGTTGAACATGATGATATAGTAAAACTGGATCATAATTAAAACTGAAAAATAAGTACACATGAGTTTGCATTAACAAAGCAACATGAAATTGGATATTAGCCTAGAATCTTGGAACACCAAAGACACAATCCACATACCAAATGATGTCTGAGAAGAAGGTAGGAGTAGACCCTGGATCTGGAAAGGCCAATGCATCAGTGTAGGGGAATACCAAAAGAGGGAAGTGGGAAGGGGAGGATGGGGGAACAGGGGGAGGGAAAAGGGCATATGGGACCCTTGGGTGGCAGGGAGCCAGGAAAAGGGAAATGAAATGTAAATAAAGAATATATCCAATAAAAAAGAAGGATCCAAAGATTTTTTTATAAGAACCATCAGGTGGGAGCTTCATCCTGATGGAAATTAAGTACAACATCCCTTCTGTATTGGAGGTGTTCACACAGTGCCTGCCAAAAGAAGAAATGGTAAGAAGTCTGTTCCCAGTGGTGAAGCCTTGTGAGGAGCATCCTAATCAAGAAAACAAATTCACATCAGCAATGTGAAGTTTCTGTTCCTCATTCCTATGTACATAAAAACTGCCCTAAAATTAGAAGTCCATTTAATACTAAAATGAAAGTATAGAGGGTATTCCTGGAGTGAAAATCCACAATCTTCTGTGTTTTCTCCATGGGTGTGCCCACTATGCTCCAGTGGGTAGTTCCAATCTCCAGACCACAAAGAATGCCATCAGCAAACAAAAGGCAAAACAAATATACATGAATGTGGGAAAGAGATTTTAGGAAAGAAGGGGCTGGATAACGGATGAAAAGATGAGAAAGGGTTTGGTATGAGAGCAATCAGAATAAATTATACACACACAAATTGTCAAAGAACAAGTGAAATTGCCTCCCAATCTGTTTAAAAATAAATGAAATGAGAAAATAAAGGTGATTTTCTTGTCATAGTTGATATTTTGAGTAAAGATTTAGTGGACTGACACATTCACATTCCAAAAAGCGCGCGCGCGCGCACACACACACACACACACACACACACACTCACATTCTAAGAAGGGAGATCTCTAAAGGGTAAAGAACCATGTATTAGAGTACATGAGTTAGAACTCTGAGATCATCAGAGAGCTTTACATACAAGTTGTTTGTTTATCCATGGTTTCAAGATCAGAAACTACATGGTTGTGGATCTTGAAAATACAGAGTCAAAGATACTTCATTGCCCTGGGGAGAAAAATTCTGATGTGTACTGATTTCATAATACTTCTACAATCAGTTGTCACTTTCCACTGGAAGAATTCTATTTCCTTTGACTGAGGGCAAAGCCTACTTACTGGTCTACTTGGAATGATCTGAAAGAAGCAACAGTGACAATAGAGCAGAGTCATAAAGGAACTGAAGCTTCTGTGGCCATCCTTTTCTCCTCTGGGACAGTCGTCTTGGGGGAAAGTTAATACCTTGTATAGAAGTCACTCAAGTACACCAAGGAAAGCACATCCTTCAGCCATATGAAACAACTTCCTCAGGAGTATTTGCAGCCTCAGAGTTGCCTCCAAATACAAAAAGACTCATTATAACAAAGTTATATTTTTCCTGTGCCCTTAAACATGCTAGGCATGTCTCTATCAATTAGCCACATCTTCAGATATTATTGTATCTATGTAAAGGCTCTTTACATAAATACCAGTCTTGCTATATATTTCAAGCAGAACTTGAACTTATAATTCTCCTCTATATCACAAGTCTGAACCACTAGGTCTGGACCAGTTGGCATCTTGACTTCAAATTATTGAGATACTCTAAGTTCCAATCACATAGATAAGCCATTTCTGAGTTTCATACCCTTAGAAATTGTATATCATATATTATATATGTATGCATTGTATACATAAATGTAATATATATACACATATAGTACAATATGTTATATATTATTATACAACATATACATATAATGTGCAACATATATGTGAAACATACATGTAGTTATAATATAGTTATTAATTTCAGGTATTTATTATTAATTTATTAATACATATTATGCATGTAAAATGCTTATATATGTGAAATATATTATATGCTATAATAATATTTATTACTTCTTAAAAGACTATTCCTTGGGATGTAGAAATCCGATGTAGAAAAAGATAACTGCTATATGATGCTCTACACAGATGATTTAGGAACACTGAAGAGAGTGGAACAATTGCTGTTACTGAGTCTAACCACTCCCCAGCTACACAGAAATCCAAAAGCAATGTTTTGCCTCCCTAAAGATAGTTGGATAGAAGATTAAATTAAAGAAAATTGATCAAGACATGGCTTTGGAGAAAAACTAGAGCTCACACGACTCAAAGTAAATTTGCATTTATAAAGTATACATATCTGGATTCTATCAAAGCTTTTAACAAATATTTTAAAAATATAGATAAGAAAACAGATGAAACATTGAATGAGTTACAGCTGAACAGCAATACAAAAAGGCCAACAAAGCAAAAGACTTTGTTGTGACCAGCAGGCTCCTTAGTGATCAATGCTAATACTTCAACAAGAGATTCTAACTGTAATAATCAAATCTACACTACACTTTATTTGACAGAATTAGTATTACATGATCCGAAGAGATAAGAATAATACACAGGAAATAAGATGTGTGTGGAGAACATGAATGAGATCTCTTAGCTGAGGTTTTAAAAAGCAATTATACAAATATAAATGTGGGAAATCATTCAGTTTGTCAAAGTTCATGCGGAAAAGCTGATTTAATGTGAGCCAACACCAGGATAGGGATATTCTTTGGGCTAAATCTGTAAATGAAGTAATAGAAAGTAGGAAGGGATGCAGAGATTCAGTGCCAGGAACTGCAGCTTCTGTCCAGGTCAATGTCCAGACGTCCCAAGATGGATGGACAGTGAAAGTATACCTGAACATGGGAACTTCAGTCTTGTGAGAGGACCATGAAGTGGGGTGAAGGGATGAGGGTCAAGAGAGAAAGGAGGAAAATCCATGCAGGTTCAGTAAGGAATCCATAGTTGAACTAGAGGAATGGGTGAGCATTAGAGTGATGAATATGCTCAACTGGAGAACTACCCAAGAGTAAAGAGCTAATATGAAGGATAAGAACAGAATAGATGCCATAAAGCAGACCTTGAAGACTCCGGCCAGCTCAGTAGTACCATAGCCATTGAAAACCTGGTTGCTTTTAATTTAAAGTAGATTCCCATTGTTGATAATAGTACACAGTAGTCAGCTGGGTAGAATTATATGTAATGTTACATGACAATACCATCTCAAATTTACTGTACTCTTGGTAAGTGTGAGTGTGAGAATACACTATCACACAAATCAGAAGCTAGACAAAAATTCTAGAAAAGTACATCAATATTCAACGGATTTAGAAAGACCAGCTATGTTAACCAGTATTCTAGGGTTATAAAATACCTGTAATGATAAATCTAAAGAACAAAAATTTGTTTCAGCTCACGATTTAGAGGTTTCAGTTGACTGCTCCAGTCCTGTGACAAAAATGCATGATGGAGTAAAATAGCTTGTCACTGAGCTGTGAAAAAAGAAAGTGGAAAGAGGATGAGCTTGGGGACTCATAATATCTGTCAAAGGCACTTCTCTAAAAGCCAAAACTGTACTGAGACTCCATCCCTTTAAAGGTCCAGAATCTTCCGTTAACACCAACTCTACAATAAAACCTGTATTATAATATGGGCTTGCATGGGTTGTTCAATATTCAAATTATAAAATCCATGTTCTCAATCTTGTACATTAGTCATCTGGGAGTTTAAAATTTCTTTTACATTCTAGTAAAACATGGTAGGTCATACCTTTAATGCAAGTACTGAGGAAGCTGGAAAGGAAGAATGATGATCTGGAAGTCACACAGTGAAATTCTATCTCCCCACACACAGAAAGAATGAGAGAGACATAGGAAGGGAAGCAGAGGGTTGGAGAAATACAAAGACAGACAGACAGACAGACAGACAGACAGACAGACAGAAGGATAAGAAAAAGTGCTTTTATACCTTAGTATATATAATAAGAACCTCACAAAAACAAGGTAAGTCTTGAAACCACATGGCATGGGGTGGGTTTAGGCATTGAATTGGAGCTAGGGACCAGAGTACTGGTGTTTGTCAGAGCTCTACATGATTTCAGAATGCAGCCAAGCGGCTAAAGACTAGTCGATGTGATTTACAAGGTTCATTTTAGTTCTGTGAATATGTAATTCTCTACCTAGATACATTTAACAATAACATAGAAGTTATTCAATGAATCCAACCATCATGTATTACTCTTGTCTAAATGGCATCTTTAAAAGGTTCCACTGCACATCCCAAAATCCCAACTAGTCTCTGTTTATTAGTTTCAAGCTCAAAATATCTGGTCTGAGCACTGTGCTCTCCACTGTAAACTTGAAGTAGTACCTATGCTTAAGATAAAGATGAAGAATAATTTGGAAAATTTATAAAAGTTGTTTTGCATACTGGTCACACAGAAGGACCTAAGTAAGTGAAATCTTTTTTTATTAATGCAAAAACCAAAGTTTTGTGTCTATGAAAACTACCTGTTTCAATGTTTTCTAGGCAATTACAACCCACATAGAACTGTGCTACATACCAAGTTTCATTCTAAGCAAAAATATTATTAAGAATATTCAAACTTGTTAGCATAGCTCTCAAGCTCAAGACATGTGGTCCTTTAGAAAGAATTCTATGGACATTCTATGACATTTTCTGTAATTTTAAAAGTTCAATTTTTATAAAGTAATTAGGATGGCACTTCTTATATTATGTAAAATGCTAAGAGCATACCAGAAAATTAACATAGAAGGTCTCAATTCTAAGAGAGTCACACATCAAATAGGTAGTAAAACAGTTAGGTTAAATAATAATTTAAAAGAACAATACCAAAATGGTCATTCACCGTTAATTCAGTTGATACAATAATCAGTCACTCTCTTTGTATTTTCAATAGACTCTATAATGTCTTTCCTAGTCCTCACCCATAAATGTTCAATGCACTTTGGCTAATGTTCTCACTAATAAACCCCTCATTGTGGGCTGCCCTTTCTCTAAAGTCCTTTTTTCTCATTCCTTTCTTCATTGCTCATCATTGTTCTTTGTCCAGCACACACACACACACACACACACACACACACACAGGGTCTTGTCTTAGGGCTTCCATTCCTGTGGTAAAACACCAATTTTTTAACTTCATCTCACATGGCAGGAGCATAAACCATCATGAAGTTAAATAAAAGCCAGATCTCAAGGCTGGATGCAGGGACTCATGTAGAAATCATGGAGGAGTGTTGCTTACTGGCTTGCTCTCCACAGGTTGATCAAGCTGCCTTCTTATCTAGTCCACCAGCCCAGGGGTACTACTGCCCACAATGAGCTGGTCCCTCTCACATCATCTATCATTTAAGAGGCTAACCACCACAAGTTCATCCACAGGCCAATCTAGCAGGCACATTTTACACAACCAAGGATCCTTCTTTAAAATGAGTTTAGTCTGAGTCAAGTTCTTATAAAACCATCTAGCACAGAGACTGTGCCCAAATTCCACCTCAAGTGAGTGTCCCCAGGGCCAGTACATGTGCACCATGTGCCACTAACAAAACTCTATCAGAGTGGTTCCCAACCTTCCTAATACCTCAACACTTTATTACAGTTCCTCATATTGAAGTGATGGACAACCATAAAATTACTTTTGTTGCTACATCATAACTGTAATTTTGCTACTGTTATGAATCATAATGTAAATATCCACTATGCGTGATATCTGATACGTGATCTCAAAGGGGTTGTACCCACAGATTGATTATTACTGCCCTAGAGTATTGTGGCCACCCATGGCTGTCAAACTGACAACTGAATCAACTAAATCCCAAGCATCGTGGAAGCTTGTGAGGTATTTTTTAAACTTATTTGATATATTCTTTGTTAATATTCCAAAAACATTCCCCTTTCCCAGTTCTCCCCTCACCATATGTCCTATAAGTCCTCTCCCCTTCCCCCCCATGCCCACATCACCCACCCCACCCCCACCCACCCCCACTCCCCGCGACCACCACCATTTTTCTGTTCTGGTACTTTCCTACAAAACTTAATCCAGTCTTTTTGGGACCAAGGTCCTCTTCTTCCTTCTTCTTGGGAATCTTTTGATTTGCTAATGGAGCCTTGAGTATTCAGAGCTTCTGGGCCCATTAATATCCACTTATTAGTGATTGCATTCCATGTGTATTTTTTTTCTTTTTTTTTTTCCTTTTTTATTATTTTCTATTTTCTTTGTTTACATTCCAAAGGCTTTCCCCTTTCCAGGTCCCCCCCTCACCATATGTCCCATAAGTCCTCTTCCCCCCCCATTCCCCGCCTCCACACCATTTCTCTGTTCTGGTACTCTCCTACAAAACCGGATTTAGTCTTTTCCGGACCAGGGTCCTATCCATCCCTTTTCTTGGGAATCTTTTGTTAGCTAATTGTGTCTTGAGTATTCAGAGCTTCTGGGCTCATTAATATCTACTTATCAGTGATTGAAATTCATGTGTATTCTTTTGTGATTGGGTTGACACACTTAGGATGATATTTTCCAGATCCAACCATTTGCCTACAAATTGCATGAATTCATTATTTTTAATTGCTGAGTAGTATTCCATTGTATAAATATACCACATTTTCTGTATCCATTCCTCCTTTGAGGGACATCTGGATTCTTTCCAGCTTCTGGCTATTATAAATAAGGCTGCTATGAACATAGTGGAGCAAGTGTCTTTATTGCATACAGGGGAATCCTCTGGTATATGCCCAGGAGTGGTATGACTAGGCACTCTGAAAGTGTCAATGCCCAATTTTCTGAGGAAATGCCACACTGATTTCCAGAGTGGTTGTAGCATCTTGCAATCCCACCATCAATGGAGGAGTGATTCTCTTTCTCCACATCCTCACCAGCACCTGTTGTCTCTTGAGTTTTTAATCTTAAGCGTTGTCACTGGTGTGAGGTGGAATCTCAGGGTTGTTTTGATTTGCATTTCCCTGATGACTAATGATGTTGAACATCTCTTAAGGTGCTTCTCAGCCATCTGAATTTCTTCTGGTGAAAATTCCTTGTTTAGCTCTGTACCCCATTTTTAATAGGGTTATTTGGTTCTTTGGGGTCTAACTTCTTGAGTTCTTTGTATATACTGGATATTAGCCCTCTGCCGAATGTGGGGTTGGTGAAGAACTTTTCCCAATTTGTTGGTTGTCATTTTGTCCTTCTGACAGTGTCCTTTCACTTACAGAAACTTTGTAATTTTATGAGGTCCCATTTGTCAATTTTTGATCTTAGAGCATAAGGTATTGGTGTTCTGTTCAGGAACTTTCCCCCTGTGCTGATGTCCTCCAGGGCATTCCCCAGTTTCTTTTCTATTTGTTTCAGTGTGTCTGGTTTTATGTGGAGGTCACTGATCCACTTGGAGTTGATCTTAGTACAAGGAGATAAGAATAGGTCAATTTGCATTCTTCTGCATGTTGACCTCCACGTGAACCAGCACCATTTGATGAAAAGGCTATCTCTTTTCCACTGGATGGTTGTAGCTCCTTTATCAAAGCTCAAGTGACCATAAGTCTGTGGGTTCATTGCTGGGTCTTCAATTCTATTCCATTGATCTACTTGCCTGTCGATACCAATACCATGCAGTTTTTAACACAATTGCTCTGTAGTACTGCTTGAGGTCAGGGATATTGATTCCCCCAGAAGTCCTTTAATTGTTGACAATAGTTTTAGCTATCCTTGGTTTTTTGTTACTCCAGATGAATTTGAGAATTGCAATTTCTAGATTTATGAAGAATTGATTTGGGACTTTGATGGGGATTGCACTGAATCTGTAGATTGCTTTTGGCAAGATGACCATCTTTACTATATTGATCCTGCCAATCCAAGAGCATGGAAGGTTTTTCCATCTTCTGAGGTCTTCATTGATTTCTTTCTTCAAGGACTTCAAGTTCCTGTCATACAGATCTTTCGCCTGTTCGGTTAGAGTCAAGCCAAGATACTTTATATTGTTTGTGGCTATTGTGAAGGGTGTTATTTCCCTAACTTCTTTCTCAGCCTGCTTGTCCTTTGAGTACAGGAAGGCTACTGTTTTGCTTGAGTTGATTTTTTATAACCAGCCACTTTGCTAAAGTTGTTTATCAGCTGTAGGAGTTCTCTGGTGGAGTTTTTTGGGTTGCTTATGTATACTATCCTATCATCTGCAAATAATGATAGTTTGACTTCTTCCTTTCCATTTTGTATCCCTTTGACTTCCTTTTGTTGTCTAATTGCTCTCGCTAGAACTTCAAGTACTATATTGAAAAGATATGGAGAGAGAAGGCAGCCTTGTCTAGTTCCTGATTTTAGTGGGATTGCTTCAAGTTTCTCTCCATTTATTATGATTTTAGCTACTGGTTTGCTGTATATTACACTGTTTTACTATGTTTAGGTATGGGCGTTGAACACATGCTCTTTCCAAGACTTTTAGGATGAAAGGATGCTCAATTTTTTTCAAATGCTTTTTCAGCATCCAACGAGATGACCATGAGTTTTTTTTTTCTTTGAGTTTGTTTATATAGTGGATTCCATTGATGGATTTCTGCATATTGAACCATCACTGCATCCCTGGGATTAAGCCTTCTTGATCATGGTGAATGATCATTTTGATGTGCTCTTAGATTCCGTTGGCAAGAATTTTATCTTATTTTTTATTGTATATTGGCTGTTTTTTTTATTATTTTTTATTGGATATATACTATATTTACATTTCATTTCTGCTTTTCTGGTTCCCTGTCCTCCAATGGTCCTACATGCCCTTTTCCCTCCCTGTGCTCCCCCATCAACACCTTCCCACTTCCCTGTTCTGGTATTCCCCTACACTGATCCTTTGAGTCTTTCCAGAACCAGGGTCTACTCCTTCCTTGTTTTAGGACATCATTTGGTATGTGGATTGTGTCTTTGGTGTCCCAAGATTCCAGGCTAATATCCACTTATCAGTGGGTGCATGGGTATTCTTTTGAAACTGGGTTACCTCACTTAGTATGATGTTCTCCAGCTCCATTCATTTGCCTAAGAATTTCATTAATTCATTGTTTCTAATGGCTGAATAGTATTCCATTGTGCATATATACCACATTTTATGTATCCATTCTTCGGTTGAGGGACATGGAGGTTCTTTCCATCTTCTGGCTATTATAAATAAGGCTGCTATTAACATATTAGAGCATGTATTCTTATTGCATGCTGGGGAAACTACTGGGTATATGCCCAAGAGTGTGATGGCTGGATTCTCCTGAATTATCATGTCCAGTTTTCTGAGGAACCGCCAGAATGGTTACAAGAGTGGTTGTACCAGCTTGCAGTCCCACCACAAGGGGAGGAGAGTTCCTCTTTCTCCACATTCTCGCCAACACCTGCTGTTTCCTGAGTTTTTAATCTTAGTCATTCTGAGTGGTGTAAGGGGAAATCTCAGGGTTGTTTTGATTTGCATTTCTCTAATGACTAATGATGTTGAACATTTTGTAAGGTGTTTCTCAGCCATCCAAATTTCTTCAGGTGAAAAGTCTTTGTTTAGTTCTGTACCCCATTTTTGGATGAGGTTATTTGGTTTTCTGGGGTCTAACTTCTTGAGTTCTTAGTATACATTGGATATTGGCCCTCTGTCAAATGTAGGGTTGGTGAAGATCTTTTCCCAATCTAGTGATCGCCGATTTATCGTTTTGACAGTATCTTTTACCTTACAGAAACTTTGTAATTTTATGAGGTCCCATTTGTCTATTCTTGATCTTAGAGGATCAGCTATTGGTGTTCTCTTCAGGAACTTCCCCGTGAGCCAATGTACTCAAGGGTCTTCACCAGTTTCTTTTCTGTTAGTTTTACTGTGTCTGGTTTTATGTGGAGGTCTTTGATCCACTTGGAGTTGAGCTCAGTACAAGGAGATAAAAGTAGATAAATTCTCATTTTTCTGCATGTTGACCTCCAGTTGAGCCAGCTCCATTTGTTGAAAGGCTATCTTTTTTCCACTGGATGTTTTCAGCTGCTTTGTCTAAGATCAATTGGCCATGGATGTTTGGGTTCAATTCAGGGTCTTCAATCCTATTCCATTGATCCACCTTTCTGTAACTGTACCAATACCATGCAGTTTTTAACACTACTGCTCTGTAGTATCACTTGAGGTCTAGGATACTGATTCCCCCAGAAGTTCTTTTACTGTTGATAGTTGTAGCTATCCTGGGTTTTTTGTTATTCCAGATGAATTTGAGAATTGCTCTTTCTAACTCTATGAAGTGAGTTGGGATTTTGATGGGGTTTGCGTTAAATCTGTATATTGCTTTTGGCAAGATTGCCATTTTTACTCTATTAATCCAGCCAACCCATGAGCATGGAATATTTTTCCATTTCTGAGGTTTCTTTCATTTCCTTCTTCAGAGACCTGAAGTTTTTGTCATATAAATCTTTCACTTGTTTGGTTAGAGTCACACCTAGATACTTTATATTGTTTGTGGCTATTGTGAAGGGTGTCATTTCCCTAATTTCTTTCTCAGCCTGCTTATCCATTGAGTATAGGAAGGCTACTGATTTGCTTGAGTTGATTTTATAACCAGCCACTTTGCTGAAGTTGATTATCAGTTGTAGGAGTTCTCTGGTGGAGTTTTTAGGTTACTTAAGTATACTATCATATCATCTGTGAATAGTGATAGTTTGACTTCTTCCTTTCCAATTTGTATCCCTTTGACTTCCTTATGTTTTTGAATTGCTCTTGCTAATACCTCAAGTACTATATTGAAAAGATATGGTGAGAGGAGTCATCCTTGTCTAGTTCCTGTTTTTAGAAGGATTGCTTCAAGTTTCTCTCCATATCCTTTGTAGTTGGCTAGTGGTCTGCTCTAAATTGCTTTTACTATGTTTAGGTATGGGCCTTGAATTCCTGTTCTTTTCAAGACGTTTAGCATGAAAGGATGCTGAATTTTGTCAAATGCTTTTTCAGAATCCAATGAGATGACCATGTGGTTTCTTTCAGTTTGTTTATGTAGTGGATTACATTGATGGATTTTCATATATTGAACCATCCCTGCATCCCTAGAATGAAGCCAACTTGATCATGGTGAATGATCATTTTGATGTGTTCATGGATTTGTTTGGCAAGAATTTTATTGAGTATTTTTGTATCGATGTTCATA
Source organism: Apodemus agrarius (assembly GCA_964023405.1). Classification (NCBI taxonomy): domain Eukaryota; kingdom Metazoa; phylum Chordata; class Mammalia; order Rodentia; family Muridae; genus Apodemus; species Apodemus agrarius. The sequence continues at coordinate 88,005,504 of OZ030018.1, read as the reverse complement.
AGGGAGATTGGTCTGAAGTTCTCTTTCTCACATGGATCTTTGTGTGGTTTTGGTATCAGGGTAATTATGGCTTTATAGAATGAGTTGGGTAGTGTTCCTTCTGTTTCTATTTTGTGGAATAGTGTGAAGAGTATTGGTATTAGGTCTTCTTTGAAGGTCTGATAGAATTATGCACTAAAACTATCTGGTCCTGTGATTTTTTGGTTGGAAGACTTTCTATGACCCCTTCTATTTCTTTGGGGATTATGGGACTGTTTAGATCATCTATTTGATCCTGATTAAATTTTGGTATTTTTTTATCTGTCTAGGAAATTGTCCATTTTCTCCAGATTATCCAGTTGTGTTGAATATTGGCTTTTGTAGTAGAATCTGATGATTTTTTTTTTAATTTCCTCAGTTTCTGTTGCTATATCCCCCTTTTCATTTCTAATTTTGTTAATTTGGATACTGTCTCTGTGCCCATTAGTTAGTCTGGCTAAGGTTTTTTCTATTCTGCTGATTTTCTCAAACAACCAGCTCCTGGGTTTGTTGATTCTTTGTATGGTTCTCTTTGTTTCTACTTGATTGATTTCAGCCCTGAGTTTTATGATTTCCTGTCTTCTACTCCTCCTGGGTGAATTAGCTTCTTTTTGTTCCAGGGCTTTCAGGTATGCTGTTAGGTGCTAGTGTATGCTTTCTCCAATTACTTTTTGGAGGCACTCAGGGCTATGAGTTTTCCTCTTAGCACTGCTTTCATTGTGTCCCATAGATTTGTGTATGTTGTGCCTTCATTTTCAATGAATTCTAAAAAGTCTTTGATTTCCTTCTTTATTTCTTCCTTGACCAAGGAGTCATTGAGTAGAGTATTGCTCAATTTCCATGTGTAGATGGGCTTTCTGTTGTTTTTCTTAATATTGAAGACCACTTTTACTCCACAGTGTTCTGATAGGAGGCATGGGATTAGTTTGATCTTCTTGTATTTGTTGATGTCTGTCCTGTGACCAATTATATGTTCGATTTTGGAGAACGTAGCATGCGGTGCTGTGAAAAAGGTATATTCTTTTGCTTTAGGATGAAATGTTATACATATATATATATATATATATATATATATATAAATCCAATTGTTCCAAAGCTCAATTAGTTTCACTGTGTCCTTGTTTAGTTTCTGGTTTCATGATCAGTCCATTGAGGAAAGTGGAGTGTTGAAGTCACCCACAATTATTGTATTAGGTGCAATGTGTACTTTAAGCTTTAGTAAAGTTTCTTTTACAAAGGAGGGTGCCCTTGCATTTGGAGCATTGATGTTCTGTCTTGAGAGTTCCTTTTGGTGGATTTTCCCTTTGTCCAGCAAGATTTGACCTTCTGTGTCTCTTTTGATGACTTTAGGTTGAAAGTCAATTTTATCTGATGTTAGAATGGCTACTCCAGGTTGTTTCCTGAGACCATTTTCTTGTAAAATTGTCTTCCAGCCATTTACTCTGAGCTAGTGTTTGTCTTTGACATTGAGATGTGTTTCCTGTATGCAGCAAAATCTAGGGTCCTGTTTATGTATCCATTCTGTTAATGTCTTTTTGGGGGGATTGATTCCATTGATGTTAAGAGATATTAAAGAATAGTAATTATTACTTCCTGACATTTTTGAAATTATTTTTTTATATTTGAGTCGTTATTTTCTTTTGGGTTTCTTCCGGGGTGTAGTTTCCCTCCTTGTGTTGGTGTTTTCCTCGTATTATCCTTTGTAGGGCTGGGTTGGTGGAAAGATATCCTGCAAATTTGTTTTTGTCATGAAATACCTTGGTTTCTCCATCTATGGCCATTGAGAGTTTTGCTGGTATAGTAGTTTTGGCTGAAATTTGTGTTCTCTTAGAGTCTGCATTAGATCTGCCCAGGATCTTCTAGCTTTTATGGTCTTTTATGGTCTGGTGTTATTCTGATAGGTCTTCCTTTATATGTTACTTGGCCTTTTTCTCTTACTACCTTTAATATTCTTTCTTTGTTTAGTACATTTTGGGTTTTGATTATTATGTGACAGGAGGTATTTCTGTTCTGGTCCAGTCTGTTTGGAGTTCTGTAAGCTTCTTATATATTCATGGGCATCTCTCTCTTTAGGTTGGGGAAGTTTTCTTCCATAATTTTGTAGAAGATATTTCCTGGCCCTTTAAGTTTTAAATCTTCACTCTCATCTATACCTATAATCCTTAAGTTTGGTCTTCTCATTGTGTCCTGGATTTCCTGGATGTTTTGGGTTACAAGGTTTTAGCATTTTGCATTTTCTTTGACTCTTGAATCAATGGTTCCTATGGTATCTTTGGCATCTGAGATTCTTTCTTTTATCTCTTGTATTCTATTGATGATATTTGCATCTATGGCTGCTGATTTCTTCCCAAGGTATTCTATCTCCAAAATTGTCTCCCTTTGCGATTTCTTAGTTGTTTCTACTTCTGTTTTTAGATTCTGGATGGTTTTTCTCAGACCTTTCACTTGCTTGTTTGTGTTTTCATTTAATTCTTTAAGATATTTTTGTATTTCCTCTTTCATGACTTCAACTTGTTGACCCATGTTCTCCTGTATTTCTTTAAGTGATTGTTGTATTTCCTCCTTATTGGCTTCTATTTTTTAATCCATATTCTTCTGAATTTCTTTAAGTGATTTTTGTGTTTGCCTTGTAAGGGCTTCTACCTTTTGATCCATTTTCTCCTGTATTTCTTTAAGAGATTTATCTATGTGTTCCTCTAACAGCATCCTGACCAGTGATTTTAGATGTGAATCTTGTTTTCTGGTGTGTTGGGGTATCCGGGACTTACTGCTGTTGGAGAACTGGGTTCAGATGCTGCCATGTTGCCTTGATTTCTGTTAGTAACGTTCCTATATTTGCCTTTGCCATCTGATTATCTCTAGTGTTAGTTGGTCCTGTAGTCACTAGCTGGTGCTTGAACCTCCTGTGGGCTCGTAAGGCTATTTCCCCACCACTGGATGACTGGGTTTCCCCTGGCACAGATTGCTGATGTGCTGCCCTCCTGTTGGGTGCTGTTGGACCCCTGGTGTATTTTGCTCCAAGCTATGTTATACTCGGTTGTCTCTGTGGGCCTAATACTGCTTGTCTGCTCTGTCAGGGAGTGAAGATGGTGGCTGGAAGCCACTCCAAGTGCTGACCACCCTGCCTGGCACAAGACCCAGGCCTGGCTGGCACACAGAGGAACCACATCTCTGCCCAGATCCTGTGTACAGGTTGCCACCTGGGGGGCTGAATCCCCAGAGATCTTAAACTATGGATAACTCGGGTACCTGGGTCTGCTTGTTCAGTCCAAGCAGCAGCAAAGATGATGGCAGCAGGGAGTTCAGGGTCAGAACTCAAGCCTGACTGGGACACAGGACCCTCTGCTCTGCCTAGTTCCTGTCCGAAGATCACAGATTGCTGCCTGGCGGACTGAGCCCCCAGAGCTTTTAAACTCAGGATATCATGAATACTTGCTCAGTCCAAGCAGCAGCAAAGATGAGTGCATGGTCTCCTACAGTGCACAGAACCCATGCCTGGCTGGGACACTGGAACCCTCTGCATAGTTCCTGTTCGCAGATCACTACCTGGCAGCCTGAGTCTGCAGAGCTCTTAAACTCGGGATATCTTGGGTACCTGGTTCTACTTGCTCAGTCCAAGCAGGAGCAAAGATGGCTGCGGCTGTGGGCAGTGAGGTATTTTATTTTTGATGGATCACTTGAAGTAGAAAGATCCAGCCTCACTCTGAGTCACAACTTCTGAAATGTGGAAGAATGTGGAACAATGAAAGATGAAAGCTTCTGCTTCTGCTTCTACATTTTTTGCCTGCTTGTCCACATCTCATTGGTAAATATACAAATCCTGCTGCAGAGGCATACCTCTCTGGTATTAGCGCCTACTCTGGGATTCTAATACAGACTGAAGACCAGCATGTCTCTAGGAATTCTCCAGCACCAGATTTAGACTGCTGAATCATTTAGTACTGTGGAATTAATTATAGGATTCTTAGCTTTTCCATCAGCAGATAGCCATTATCAAACTACCTGGATGACAACAACCTCTATAATAAACCCCTTTTAACACTGTCTTACTTTTCTATATCTGCGAAGAGACACTACAACCAAGGAGACTTATGGGAGTCTACACTTTCAGAGGGTAAGACCATGACTACCATGGCAAAGGCCATGGCAGCATCAGGGATGACATCAGAGAAGTAGCTGAATGCTTATATACTGCTCCACAAACATAAGGCTGAGAGATCTAACTGGGAACAGAATGTTCTTTTCAAACCTCAAAGCCCACTCCCAGTGATACACATCTTCCAACAAGGCCATACCTCCTAATCCTTTCTAAGGAATTCCACCACTGTAAATCAAATATTTAAATATCTGAGCATAAAACCCACAGGGAGAAGTCAGTCTCATTCAAACTACTATAATCCTGAATACAAACACAAAATATGTGTCTTGGCATTTGCCAGGGAATGGAGGATTTGGGACTCTGAATCAGTACACCAGCTACTCCAAACAGAAAGGAATACAGAAAGCTCCAGCTACTCTGAGCAGAAAGAAATACAGAAGTGGATCCTGGACTCTAGGAAGGTAATGGAGAGACAACACAATATTATAGGAAAGCATGGGCTTCTGTCCTGATGAAGATGATGGTGGTGGTGGTGGTGGTGGTGGTAGTGGTGGTGGTGGTGGTGGTGGTGGTGGTGGTGGTGGTGGTAATGGTGATGATGATGATGTGTGTGTGAGTGGCTGTGGTGCATTTGTATATACCTATGAGTTTGCATGTTTATGCACACCTGTGCATAAGGGTACAAATATATGTATGGTTGTATGTGCCTCTGGAAGCCAAAGATTGATGATAGGTTGCTTCCTTAGGTGTTCTCCATCCTACTTGAGATGGAATCTATCACTGATGATGAAGCTCACTCTTTTGCCTAGGCATTCTGTCCTATGAGCCCTGGAAGATTCCTATCTGCTCTTCCTCCACTCCTGGGTGATGGTTGTAGTACACAGCTTTTATGTTTTTACTGAGTGTCTGGCATGCTTGCATACCAAAATCTTGCTTAACAAAGCCCTTTCCGCAATTTGCTGGCCATACTTTTTAAAAGCCACTCTGTCAGCTGTCTGCAGACTCTACTGTGAAGAGACAAACAAAACACTCCAGGTCCTCCTGTTACCAGTCTAGCCTAGACAGGATGAGCCGAGAGGATGCTGTGGGCATTTGGAGGGAAAGGAAATGAAAATTATTGACAGACTATGTGTGTCGGAGTGAGGCTTCTAGTGCAGAAGGAAGCTTACAAGTATCATTGTTTCCACTCAGATTCACTGAAAGAGTAGTGGTCTCATTTCCTGAGATGAGAATTCTCCTCCAGCAGAGGGAGGAAGAAGTTATAAAGCTTACACTACATCCATAGTAACTTTGGTGTTTTCATAAAATACTCCAGGAGCATAAAAAGAGGCTGGTGAACGTGGGAAGTAAGCACAGGCTCTAAACAAAAGAAGGAAACTAATATTTGGACAATGTCAACTTATAAATGGAATTTAAAACCAAGCCAAGGGTGTGGGTCTTCCAGGAGGAAACTTCAAGTGCGAATGTACAGGGACAAGCACAGTTTACAGGGTGACAGCAAGAAATGTGGCAACTCCAGGATGAGGATGTGAGGAAATGCTGCAAAGAGTGCTTCCAGGAAGCTATAGGCTGGGTAGATAAGCTGAGCTACACATGGACAATCACACTATATTGTCACAGCTTTTAAAATCTAGCCAATCATTCATCCACATGGAGATAAGCCTATTTTGACAGATTTTCACAGTATGCATCTACTTTTACAACTCACTTAACTGCATTCCTTTCTCTCTAAATTACAAGCTTATCTTCCTAACTGTTATGGTTATTATACGGATGGTAGCAAGTTGTCCATCCTTTTGTATATCCAAGCCCTTTCCCAATGATCGGTTAATATCTCACAGGTCCTCCCATGAATGCTATTTATGTCTCCCAGGTATGTCTTGTTCTCTGAACCACGTGTCTCACATTGCATTTTCTGGTGAGTCACACCATATCCACTCATTTAACTTTTACCTTTAATGAGCTTCACATTCACACAGATTAAGCCTGTTTGAGAAATGAACTGGCCTGGGTGTTAGCTGCTATATGCAGTAGATACTGCTTTTCAACTGAATGTCATATGTATCTTTGAGTAAATTTCAAGATGACTCTGAACCCAGGAAGACACAAATAGCATTGTGACCTAGTACTCACAATTGAACTATCAAAGAGAGCTGACTTTTTTAAAAAGGAAAAATTATCCTCAGTCAGATTAGGATCCTCCTGAGTCAATGCTCAGAAACTCCAAGGCCAAAACTATAGTTTTGAATAGACCCATAGCAGGGTTCCTCAAAGAAATATTTTATCCAGGTCCATTGGTCTCAATGATATAAAAACTTGTGTAGTTTTCATCCAAGTCCCTTGCTCCTCAGCTGACACCCAGGCAATAGAGAAGATTCACATAAAAGTAGCTCTGAGAATGTTTGTCCAGACAAGCCCTGTCCTGAGAAGACTTCAAACCTCAGGTGACTACATCCCTGGCCTTGAGGAGGGCTGAGAGAAGAGCATATCTAACTGAAATCTATTTAGAAGTGCTCACAGTTTTTCTTTTCACTATTATGCACTGTTTGCAATCTATTGTATCCTGAAGTGTTTGTGAATAGATATTTGTTCCATGTTAGGTACCAGTTCTCTATCCTACAGAACTGGCCTTCTAATAGAGCAGACAATAAAAGAGATGAGAAAATATACAAAGTATATTCACTGATGATAAGCATCAAGGAGAAAAATAAAACAAAATAACATTAATGATAAATAGGATTGGGAACATTTTTAGTACCCATACTACATGCTAGATTCTTTCCTAATATTCTTCAAAATTTTGCTTTTTAAACTCTCCATATGAGAGAATAAGGCTGGTATTATTATAATACCTATTAAACTATAAGACAGGTGAAACATGTAGGTAAGTCCCCTTGTCCAATGATGTTGAGTTGCAAAAGAAGAGCTCAGGCTTCAAAGGGGAAAGAAGGCAAGACACAGGACCTCCTCTCATATAGCCATATTGCTTTCCATGTGTAGATTACATTGGTATGGGCTCATGCAATAGAGCAAGAGACTTTAGTTGTTTCTAAAGCTTAGACTTAGCTGGAATTTTAGTGTTAGATGATTCTTTCACTCTTAGGAGCCAAGGTTTCAAATCCAACATACCCCTTCCTGCCTATCTCCCATTGTCACAGTTTGAATTTAAACTGAGACCACAAAATATGAAAAGTAACCTGAAGTCGACTTTTTTTAGATTTAAAGAATCAGAAGTATAAATTTATTTGAGGAGAAAGAATCTAGAAGGATGGTGGGATGAAAAATATACCTTTATTCAGATTCTACAGAACAATAGATATCAAAAAAATCTATCTACATAAAACCAATGTCCTCTCTGAAATCTTTGAGTGTCACAAAGTGATGTTTAATTGAGAGATAATTATAGTGATAATGCCAATTCCACATTACATATCTGTGGATTGCCTGAGTATTGCTGAAGCCCCACAGGGATGGAATATGAAAAGGATAGCATGGCAGTCAAGTAGTGGCAAGGGAAGGGGTAGCCCTGGAGAAGAGCCAGGCAATGTGGGAGTAACTAAGACTCACCACCACTATTTCTATAGTCACTCTGGATGCTTGATGGCTGAGGAGTGTGAAATACATTCCTACTCACTGTATTCTGGGGTCACAGCATTGTTACATTTGAAAACCTGCCCTTAGGAACAGCAGCAGTCCCTCCTGGTCCACTGAAGGCCCATCAGCTACATAGACATCTCCCATAGTCCAAACTCAAGGCCCCACCTTTTCCTGTACATGATACTGCAGGTTCCCAGCCTGATATTTGGGTACCTTAGGTTCGAACTTAACTCGAAAACTTTTTCATTCCTGGAAAGAAAGGGGTGAGAGAAAGGGAGGAATTATGGGACATATGGTGGGGGGGGGTAATTGGGAAAGGGGAAAACCTTTGGAATGTAAACATAGAATATAGAAAATAAAAAAAAATACCTTGGGGCAAAAAAGGGTAGTGCAATTTGATGCACTCACCTCTTGTTAGCACAGTTCTAACTAGCCAAATCATTTGTTGAGTAGCACTGAAGAGAGACTGAAGCAAATCATCTACGATAAGCTTCATTTAACCTGGCAAAGTAAGTCTGTGTAGAGTATAAGAATTCCAGAAAATTATTTTGCTTTCTCCTGTTCCCCCTTCCAAGTCCTGAAACAAAACTGTCCTATTTGTAGAGCACCTCTATAAAAGTTTGACTGAAGTCATTTACATGAAAACTATCCCACCCTAGGGATCCCGGGTACCACACAGCAGATGGGAATCTTTTGGAAAGAAGCCCAGTGGTGTGATGTTGTGGGAGATATTGCAAGAGTAAGCCATGTTTTACCGGAAATGCTTCCCAAAAGCCAAAAGAGAAAGTACATATTCAGCCATCTGAGGGAACAGTGAGTGAGAAGTAGAGAGGAAATAACTCACAAGTCTAAATTTATCCTAAAATGTACTTTACTCTATCCTCATCAACTCAGTAGTTAGCAGGAAAAGAATTTTGACTTTTATATCCTTTATCCAGAAAAAAAAGGGCCTCTATGTGTCATTATCCTTTGGGTAGGTATACTTCAGGAACACTGCTGAGAAAATACAAGTACTATGAAAGCAGGAAGGAGCTGATCACACCTGGTCAACAAAGAGTACCTAGGTGGCTATGAACCTAGTCCAGAAGCAGGGGTGGAGAGGCTTTCCTTAACTTTGTCTTTTAACTTACACAGAAAAGAAAAGAAAAGAAAAGAAAAGAAAAGAAAAGAAAAGAAAAGAAAAGAAAAGAAAAGAAAAGGAAGGGAAGGGAAGGGAAGGGAAGGGAAGGGAAGGGAAGGGAAGGGAAGGGAAGGGAAGGAAAGGAAAGGAAAGGAAAGGAAAGGAAAGGAAAGGAAAGGAAAGGAAAGGAAAGGAAAGGAAAGGAAAGGAAAGGAAAAGAAAAGAAAAGAAAAGAAAAGAAAAGAAAAGAAAAGAGAGGGAAGGGGAGGGGAGGGGAAGTGAGGGGAGGTGAGGGGAGAAGAAAAAGAAAAGAAAAATGTACATATTGGTGTAGTTACCCTGTGATATTTTGAGGCACATATACACAGTAAAATACTTAAGTTGGGGTTAGCTATCTATCCATTGTCTCAAACTTCTCTTTATAGTGGGGCTTGTTGAAACTCCTAACTTTCATTTTTCTGAAATGTATGGTGCACTGTTATCACAGCACTGCAGCAGAGCACCAAACGTTTTTGTTTCTAACCATAGCTCAGTGTCCACTGATCAACCTTTTTCCACCTGAGCTGTCCCCTCTCTGCCTGATGTCCAATAACTATATATCTCTACATTTTGAGCAGATTCTTATTCTTAGAATCTACATATCAGTACAATCACAAAGATTGGAAGTAGAAAAAGAATCAACAAAGAAAATCTAAGCTAAGAGAAAACTAGAAATAAAAAAATTAAGAACTTAAACAGGATCCTCTGAGACAAGATTTACCAATAAAATACAAGAAGTAGAAGAAAGAAACTCAGGCATTAATGACAAAATAGAAGAAATGGATACCTTGTTAAATAAGTATTAAATCTAAATATAACCAGACACAAAACATCCAAAATCTGGGACACAATGAAAAACCAAATCTGTAAATAATGTAATAAAGGAAGGTAAAGAAACTAGGTCAAACACACAGAAAACAATTCTAATAAAATCATTAAAGAAAAATTTCCTAACCTAAAGAAGGAGAAGCCTATCAAAGTACAAGACACTTACAGTATATAAAATAGACCAGACCAAAAAAAAAAAAAATGAATTCCTCTCAGCACATAATGTTAACACAAAAATGTAAATAAACAAACAAGAAAACAAACAAACAATCTGGAAAAGGCAAGGGAAAAGGACCAAGTAATATACAAAGGCAGACCAATCAGAATTACGCCTGACTTCTCAATGGAGACTTAAAATCCGGAAGCTCCTGAATGGATATCCTGCAGCTTCTAAGAGATCAATGAAGAAAATAAGACATTCCATAATAGAACACAATTTAAGCTGTATATATCTACAAAAGGTGCTAGAAAGAAAACTCAACCTAAAGAGGTTAATGACACTCAGGAAAATACAGGGAATAAATAATTTCAGACCAGCAAAATCAAAATCAAAAGAGGGGAAACACACATACACACACCACCAACAAGAACAATAATAAGAACAATGACAAAATAACAGGAATCAATAATCACTAGTCATTGAAATATCTTAGCATCAATTATTGCCTAATAAAAAGACAAGTGAAAACAGGCTCCATTATTCTGTTGCATCTAAGATCCTTAACAACAAGGATAGATATTAACTCAGGATAAAGAGTTGGAAAACGATATTCTAAGCAAATACATCCAATAAACAAACTGGTGTGGCCATTTTAATATCTGACAAAATATACTTCAAAGCTAAACTACTCAGAAGAGACACTATATACCCACCAAAAGAAAAAAACCACTAACACTAAGAGAATGGGTTCTAAACAACAACCATCCTTCAAATTCATCCAAGAATCACAGCTTAATATCACAGATTAAGAGCAACTCAGAATAAAAAGATGGGGAGGGCGGGGAATGTTCCAAGCAAACAAACTAAGAATGAAGCTGGAATAGCTATTATAATATCTGGAAAACTAGACTTTAAACAAAAATTAATCATAAGAGACAGAGGATACTACATAGTCAAAGGAAAGTGTACCAAGGGTATACTGCAATTCTGACATTTACACATTAAACAAAGAGGACCCAAGTTCACAAAAGAAACACTTCTACAGCTTTAATCACATACTGAGCCTCACATATTGATAGAGGAAGACTTTAATATGCTTGCTGATAGATATGGCCTCCAGATAAAAAATAAACAGAGAAATTCTGGACCAAACAGACATTTACAGACCATTTCACCCAAGCACAAAAGAATGCACCTTCTTTTTGTAACCTCATAGAAGTTTCTCAAAAATTGATCACATACTTGGACACAAAGGAAGTCTTAATCAATACAAGAAAATTAAAAAATACCCTGCATCCTATTCGGCCACTACAGACTAAAACTGGATATCAACAACAATGGAAACAGAAAACTGAAAAACTCATGAGAACTGAGCAAACTCACTACTGAATAGAAAATGGGTCATGTCAGCAATTAACCCAGTAGGAAGGCCACACAGGTGGGCTGCTACAGCCAGGGTTATGCCTGAAGCAACCCAGGAACAAAAGAGGCAGACTCCAGACCAACAAACACCAGGGATATACAGATGGTAAAGGCAAGCGCAGTACCATAAGCAACAGAAGCCAATATATGTGGGCATCATCAGAACCCAATTCTCTCACCACAGCAAGCCCTGAATACAATAACATACCTGAAAATCAGTAAGCTGATATAAATTTCTATCTCATAAAAATAATAGAGTCATTTAAGGAGGATATCAATAACAAACTGAAAGAAATAGAGGAAAACATAGGTAAATAGGTGAAGGAATTGAATAAAGTGATCTAAGACCTAAAAGTGGAGATAGAAACAATAAAGAAAACACAAACAGAGGCAAATCTGGAAATGAAAAACCTAGGAAAGAGGTCAGGAATTACAGATGTAAGTATCATCAACAGAATGTAAGAGATAGAAGAAGATGGTGTAGAAGATACTGTAGAAGTATCTACAACTGTCAAAAAAAATTCAAATGTAGAAAAACTCATAAACTAAAGCATCCAGGAAATTCAAGACACAATGAAAAGACCAAATCTAAGAATAATTGGAATAGAGAAGAACAAAGATTGCCAGCTCAAAGGACCTGAAAAGTTTGTCTTCAACAAAATCATAGAAGAAAATTTTCCCAATCTAAAGAAAGAGATGGCCATAAATGAAACCTACAGAAGACCAAAGAAATGGGACAAGGAAAGATAATCTTCTTGTCACATAATAATCAAAAGACTAAACATTTTGACAATTTTAAGCACTAAATGTTTTGATTATTTAAAGCTGTAAGGAAAAAGGGCCAAGTAAGATACAAAGGTAAACCTATCAGAATTACACAGATTTCTCAACAGAGACTAAGAAAGCCAGAAGAGGCTGGTCAAAAGTTATGTAGACTCTAAAAGAACACAAATGCCAGCCCAAGCCACTACACCCAGCAAAACTCTCAAACAACACAGATGAAGAAACCAAAATATTCCAGGACAAAACCAAATGCAAACAGAATCTATCTACCAATCCATCCCTACAGAGGATCTGAGACAGAAAACTCCAACACAAGGAAGGCACTTAAACCAAAGAAAGGACAAGATATTAAGAATATCACAACAAAGCCAAAAAGAGAGAACCACAAGCACATAAAGTCACCTACAAAAACAAACATATCAGGAACCAACAGTCATCTGTCTTTAATATCACTGAATATTAATGGACTCAACTAACCTATAAAAAGACATAAGCTAACAAACTGGATAGGCAAACAGGATCCAGCATTTTGCTACATACTAGGAAAAAACCTCAATAACAAAGACAGACACTATATCAGAGTAAAAGAGTATAAAAAGTCTTCTAAGCAAATGGTCCCAGGAACCAATCAGGAGTTGCCATACTAATATCCAACAAATTAGACTTTCAACCAAAAGTTATCAAGCTTTATGAAGAAGTACACTTCATATAAATCAACAGGAAAATCCACCAAGAAAGTCTCAGTTCTGAAAATCTACACCCCAAATGCAAGAGCATACACATTCATAAATTTTTTTTACTAAAGCTCAAAACATGCATTGAACACCACATGATAATAGTGGGAGACTTCAACATCCCATTCTCACTAAAGGACATGTCATTGAAATAGAAACTAAACAGAGACACGGTGAAACTAAGAGAGGTTATGAAACAAATGGATTTAACAGTTATCTACAGAACATTTTACCCTAAAACAAAAGAACACATCTCCAAAACAAAAGAATACATCTTCTCAGCACCTCATTGTACCTTCCCCAAAATGGATCATAAAATTGGTCACAAAACAACCCTCAACCAATACAGGAAGGTTGAAATAATCCCATGCATCCTATCAGATCACTGGGGCCTAAAGCTGGTCTTCAATAACAGCAAAAACTACAGAAAGCCCACACACACTTGGAAACTGAACAACTCTATTCAATGATAACCTGGTCAGGGAAGAAATAAATAAAGAAATTAAAGACTTCCTGGAATAAATGAATATGTTAACATATCATACCCAAACTGATGGGACACAAAGAAAGCAGTGCTAAGACGAAAGTTCATATCACTTAGTGCACAGGTAAAGACACTGGAGAGATTTTACACTAACAACTTGACAACACACCTGAAAGCTCTAAAACACAAAGAAGTAAACTCACCCAAGAGGAGTAGAATGCAAGAAATAGTCAAATTCAGGGCCAAAATCAAACAAATAGAAATGAAGAAAACAATACAAAGAATCAACAAAACCAGAAGTTGGTTCTTTGAAAGAATCAACAAGATAGATAAACACCTAGCTCAACTAACTAAAGGGCTGAGAGGCAGTATCCAAATTAAAATCAGAAATGAAAAGAGAGACATAATAACAGAAATATAGGAAATTCAGAATATCACTAGATCCTACTATAAAAACCTATACTTAACAAAACTAGAAAATCTAGATGAAATGGAAAGGTTTCTAGACAGATACCACATACCAAAAACAAATCAAGAGCAGGTAAACTATCTAAACAGACACATATTGCACAAAGGAAATAGAAGTCACTAAAAACCTCCCAACCAAAGAAAGCCCAGGGCCAGATGGATTTAGTGCAGAATTCTACCAGACCTTCAAAGAAGACCTGATACCAATTTTTCTCAAACTATTCCATAAAATAGAAAGAGAAGGATTACTACCTAACTCATTCTAAAAAACCACAATTACTCTGATCCCTAAACCACACAAAGACTCGACCAAAAAAAGAGAACGTCAAACCAATCTCGCTTATGAATATCGATGCAAAAATACTCAATAAAATTCTTGCAAACAGAATCCAAGAACACATCAAACCCATCACTCACCACGATCAAGTAGGCTTTATCCCAGGGATGCAAGATTAGAAAATACATTAAAGTAATCCACTATATAAACAAACTCAAAGAAAAAAATAATATCATCATCTCCTCAGTGGCAGAAAAGGCATTTGACAAAATATAAGACCACTTCATGTTAAAAATTATTGGAGAGAACAGGAATTCAAAGCCCATACCTAAACATAATCAAAGCAACATACATCAAACCAACAGCCAATATCAAATTAAATGGAGACATAATTGTCCCACTAATATCTGAGACAAGACAAGGATGCCCACTCTCCCCATATCTATTTAGTATAGTACTTGAAGTGCTAGTTAGAACAATAAGATATCAAAAAGAGATAAAGGGGATACAAATTGGCTAAGAAAAAGTAAATTTATCATTATTTGATGATATGATAGTATCAAGTGACCTCAAAAATTTTACCAGAGAAATTCTCCAGCTGATAAACAACTTTACCAAAGTGGACAGATATAAAATTAACTCAAATAAATCAATAGCCTTCCTTTATACTAATGATAAACAGGCTGAGAAATAAATTAGAGAAACAACTCCCTTCACAAAAATCACAAACACTATAAAATATCTTGGGATAACTCTAACCAAACAAGTGAAAAACCTGTATGACAATGACTTCACGACTCTCAAGAAAGACATAGAAGATCTCAGAAAATGGAGTGATCTCCCATGCTTATGGATTGGCAGAAATAACAGTAAAAATAGCCATCCTATCAAAGGCAATCTATAGACTCAATGCAATCACCATAAAAATGCCAATAAAATTCTTCAAAGACATGTAAAGAACAATTTTCAAATTTATCTGGAAAGGTGAAAAAACGCAGAGTAGTGAGAAAAATTCTTTTTTTAACTGGATATATTCATTATTTACATTTCATTTCCCTTTTCCCGGTACCCTGCCCCCCAAAGGTCCCTTTCCCTCCCCCTCTTCTCCCATCCAACACTTTCCACTTTCCTGTTCTGATATTCCACTACACTGTTGCATTGAGCTTTTCCAGAAACAGGGTCAATTATTTCTTTCTCAGATATCATTTATTATGTGGATTGTGTCTTTGGTGATCCAAGATTCTAGGCTAATATCCACTTATCAGTGAGTGCATACGATGGGTATTTTTTGAGACTGGGTTGCCTCACTTAGTATGATGTTCTCCAGCTCCATCCATTTGTCTAAGAATATCATGAATTCATTGCTTCTAATGGTTGAATAGTACTCCATGGTGTATATATACCACATTTTTTGGATCCATTCCTCCATTGAGGAACATCTGGGTTCTTTCCAGCTTCTGGCTATTATAAATAAGGCTGCTATGAACTTAGTGGAGCATGTATCCTTATTGCAGGCTGGGGAATCTTCTGGGTATATGCCCAGGAGTGGTATGGCAGGGTCCTCCGGAACTATCATGTCCAGTTTTCTGAGGAACCACCAGACTGATTTCCAGAGTGGTTGTGCCAGCTTGCAACCCCACCAGCAGTGGAGGAGTATTCCTCTTTCTCCACATCCTTGACAACACCTGCTGTTTCCTGAGTTTTTAATCTTAGCCATTCTGACTGGTGTGATGTGAAATCTCGGGGTTGTTTTGATTTGCATTTCCCTAATGACTAATAATGTTGAACATTTCTTAAGGTGCTTCGCAGCCATCTGAAGTTCTTCAGGTGAAAAGTATTTGGTTAGCACTGTACCCCATTTTTTGATAGGGTTATTTGGTTTTCTGGGGTCTAACTTCTTGAGTTCTTTCTATACATTGGATATTAGCTCTCTGTCAGATGTAGTGTTAGTGAAGATCTTTTCCCAATTTGTTGGTTGCCAATTTGTACATTTGACAGTGTCTTTTGCCTTACAGAAACTTTGTAATTTTATGAGGTCCCATTTGTCTATTCTTGATCATAGAGCATAAGCAATTGGTGTTCTCTTCAGGATCTTTCCCCCTGAGACAATATCCTCAAGGGTCTTCCCTAGTTTCATTTCTATTAGTTTTAGTGTGTCCAATTTTATGTAGAGGCCCTTGATCCACTTGGGGTTGAGCTTAGTACAAGGAGATAAGAGTGGATCAATTCTCATTCTTCTGCATGCTGACCTCCAGTTGAGCCAACACCATTTATTGAAAAGGCTATCTTTTTTCCACTGGATGTTTTCAGCTACGTTGTCGAAGATCAATTGGCCATAGATGTGTGGGTTCAATTCTAGGTCTTCAATCCAATTCCATTGATCCACCTACCTGTCACTGTACCAATACCATGCAGTTTTTAACACTACTGCTCTGTAGTATCACTTGAGGTCTAGGATACTGATTCTGCCAGAAGTTCTTTTACTGTTGATAATAGTTGTAGCTATCCTGGTTTTTTTCTATTCCACATGAATTTGAGAATTGCTCTGTCTAACTCTATGGAGAACTGAGTTGGGATTTTGATGGGCATTGCATTGAATCTGTATATTGCTTTTGGCAAGATTGCCATTTTTACTATATTAATCCTGTCTATTTCCTTCTTCAGAGACCTTAAGTTCTTGTCATATAAATCTTTCACTTGTTTGGTTAGAGTAACACCAAGATACTTTATATTGTTTGTGGCTATTGTGAAGGGTGTCATTTCCCTAATTTCTTTCTCTGCCTGCTTATCCTTTGAGTATATGAAGGCTACTGATTTGCTTGAGTTGATTTTATAAACAGCCACTTTGCTGAAGTTGTCAGCTGTAGGAGTTCTCTGGTGGAGTTTTTTCGGTCACTTGAGTATACCATCATATCATCTGCGAATGGTGATAGTTTGACTTCTTCCACTCCAATTTGTATCCTTTTGACTTCCTTATGTTGTCGAGCTGCTCTAACTAGTACCTCAAATACTATATTGAAGAGATATGTTGAGAGGAGGCAGCCTCGTCTAGTCCCTGATTTTAGTGAGATTGCTTCAAGTTTCTCTACATTTACTTTGATGTTGGCTACTGGTCTGCTATAAATTGCTTTTACTATGTTTAGATATGGCCCTTGAATTCCTATTCTTTTCAAAATATTTAGCATGAAAGGATGCTGAATTTTGTCAAATGCTTTTTCAGAATCCAATGAGATGACCATATGGTTTTTTTCTTTGATTTTGTTTATTGAGTGGATTACATTGATGGATTTTCTTTTTTGAAATTTTATTTTCTATATTCTTTGTTTACATTCCAAAGGCTTTCCCCTTTCCCAGTCCCCCACACACACCATACGTCCCATAAGTCCTCTACCCGCCCCCCCAACTATTCCCCAATCACCACCCGCAACCATTTCTCTGTTCTGGATCAATAGAATTTGATCCAATCTTTTCAGGACCAGGGTCCTCTCCTTTCTTCTTCTTGGGAATCATTAGACTTGCTAATTGTGCCTTAAGTATTTAGGGCTTCAGGGCTCAATAATATCCACTTCTCAGTGATTGCATTTCATGTGTATTCTTTTGTGATTGAGTTAAGTCGCTTAGGATGATATTTTCCAGATCTACCCATTTGCCTACAAATTGCATGAATTCATTATTTTTAATTGCTGAGTAGTATTCCATTGTATAACTATACCACATTTTCTGTATTCATTCCTCCTTTGAGGGATATCTGGACTCCTTACAACTTCTGGCTATTATAAACAAGGCTGCTATGAACATTGTGGAGCATGTATCTTCATTGTATGCAGGGGAATCCTCTGGGTATATGCCCAGGAGTGGTATGCCAGGGTCCTATGGAAGTGACATGCTCATTTCTCTGAAAAACCAACAAACTGATTTCTAGAGCAGTTTTACCATTTTGCAATTCCACCAACAGTGGAGGAGTGTTCCTCTTTGTCCAAATCCTTGCCAGCACCTGTTGTCTCTTGAGGTTTTTTTTGGGGGGGGGAATATTATTTTATTTTCAATATCTTTTGTTTACATTCCAAAGGCTTTCCCCTTTCCCAGATCACCCCCACCATATGTCCCATAAGTCCTCGCCCCCCTAACTATTCCCCAATCATCCTTCCCACACACACACTATTTCCCTGTTCTGGATCTACAAAACTGGCTCCAATCTTTTCAGGCCCAGTGATCTCTCCTTTCTTCTTCTTGGTAATCATTTGAAATGCTAATTGTGCCTTGAGTATTTAGGGCTACTGGGCTCATTAATATCCACTTATCAGTGATTGCATTTCATGTGTATTCTTTTGTGATTGGGTTAACTCGCTTAGAATGATATTTTCCAGATGAAACCTTTTACCTACAAATTGCATGAATTCATTATTTTTAATTGCTGAGTAGTATTCCATTGTATAAATATACCACATTTTCTGTATTCATTCCTCCTTTGAGGGATATCTGGGCTCCTTCCAATTTCTGGCTATTATAAACAAGGTTGCTATGAACATAGTGGAGCATTTGTCTTTATTGTGTGCAGGGGAATCCTCTGGGTATACGCCCAGGAGTGGTTTGCCAGGGTCCTCTGGAAGTGACATGCCCAATTTTCTGAGGAACCGCCAAACTGATTTCCAGAGCAGTTTTACCATTTTGCAATCCCACCAATAATGGAGGAGTGTTCCTCTTTCTCCACATCCTCGCCAGCACTTGTTGTCTCTTGAGTTTTTAATCTTAGCCATTCTGACTGGTGTGAGGTGGAATCTCAGGGTTGTTTTGATTTGCATTTCCCTGATGACTAATAATGTTGAACATCTCTTAGGGTATTTCTCAGCCATCCAAATTTCTTCTGGTGAAAATTCTTTGTTTAGATCTGTACCTCATTTTTTGATAGGGTTATTTGGTTCTTTGGGGTCTAACTTCTTGAGTTCTTTATATATATTGGATATTAGCCCTCAGTGGGATGTGGGGTTGGTGAAGATCTTTTCCCACTTTGTTGGTTGCCTGCCGTTTTGTCCTTCTGACAGTGCCCTTTGCCTTACAGAAACTTTGTAATTTTATGTGGTCCCACTTGTCAATTCGTGATCTTAGAGCATAAACTATTGGTGTTCTGTTCAGGAACTTTCCCCCTGTGCCCATGTCCTCCAGGGTCTTCCCAAGTTACTTTTCTAATAGTTTCAGTGTGTCTGGTTTTACGTGGAGGTCCTTGATCCACTTGGAGTTGATCTTAGTACAAGGAAATAAGAGTAGGTCAATTTGCATTCTTCTGCATGTTGACCTCCAGTTGAACCAGCACCATTTGTTGAAAAGGCTATCTTTTTTCTTTTCCACTGGATGGTTGTGGCTCCTTTATCAAAGATCAAGTGACCATAAGTCTGTGGGTTCATTTCTGGGTCTTCAATTCTATTCCATTGATTTACTTGCCTGTTGTTGTACCAATACCATGCAGTTTTGAACACAATTGCTCTGTAGTACTGCTTGAGGTCAGGGATATTGATTCCCCCAGAAGTCCTTTTGTTGTTGAGAATAGTTTTAGCTATCCTGGGTTTTTTGTTGCTTCAGATGAATTTGAAAATTTCTCTGTCTAGATCTATGAAGAATTGAGTTGGGATTTTGATGGGGATTGCATTGAATCTGTATATTGCTTTTTGCAAGATGGCCATTTTTACTATATTGATCCTGCCAATCCAGGAGCAAGAAATATTTTTCCATCTTCTGAGGTCTTCTTTGATTTCTTTCTTCAAGGAGTTGAAGTTCCTGTCATACAGATCTTTCGCCTGTTTGGTTAGAGTCACGCCCAGGTACTTTATGTTGTTTGTGGCTATTGTGAAGGGTATTTCCCTAACTTCTTTCTCAGCCTGCTTGTCCTTTGAGTACAAGAAGGCTACTGATTTGCTTGAGTTAATTTTATAACCAGCCACTTTGCTGAAGTTGTTTATCAGCTGTAGAAGTTCTCTGGTGGAGTTTTTTTTTGGGGGGGGTCGCTTAGGTAAACTATCATATCGTCTGCAAATAATGATACTTTGACTTCTTCCTTTCCAATTTGTATCTCTTTGACTTCCTTTTGTTGTCTAATTGCTCTCGCTAGAACTTCAAGTACTATATTTAAAAGATATGGAGAGAGAGGGCAGCCTTGTCTAGTCCCTGATTTTAGTGGGATTGCTTCAAGTTTCTCTCCATTTAGTCTACTGTTGGCTACTGGTTTGCTGTAGATTGCTTTTACTATGTTAAGGTATGGGCCTTGAATTCCTGCTCTTTCCAAGACTTTTAGCATGAAAGGGTGCTCAATTTTGTCGAGTGCTTTTTCAGCTTCTAATGAGATGATCATGTGGTTTTTTTTTCTTTAAGTTTGTTTATGTAGTGAATTATGTTGATGTATATTGAACCAGCCCTGCATTTCTGGGATGAAGCCTACTTGATCATGGTGAATGATCGTTTTGATGTGCTCTTGGATTTGGTTGGCAAGAATTTTATTTAGCATTTTTGCATCGATATTCATAAGGGAAATTGGCCTGTAGTTCTCTTTCTTCGTGGGATCTTTGTGTGGTTTTTGTATCAGCGTAATTGTGGCTTCAAAGAACGAGTTGGGCAGTGTCCCTTCTGTTTCTATTTTGTGGAATAGTTTGAAGAGTATTGGTGTTAAGTCTTTTTTGAATGCCCGGTAGAATTCTGCACTAAAACCATCTGGTCCTGTACTTTTTTTGATTGGGAGGCTTTCTATAAAACCATCTATTTCTTTGGGGTTATGGGACAATTTATCTGATCTAAGTGATCTTGATTTAATTTTGGTATTTGGTATCTGTCTAGGAAATTGTCCATTTCCTCCAGATTCTCCAGTTGTGTTGAGTATAGACCTTTGTAGTAGGATCTGATGATCTTTTGAATTTCCTCAGGCTCTGTTGTTATGCCCCCCCTTTTTTTTCTAATTTTGTTGATTTAGATACTGTCTCTGTGTCCTTTGGTTAGTCTGGCTAAGGGTTTATCTATCTTGTTGATTTTCTCAAAGAACCAGCTCCTGGTTTTGTTGATTCTTTGTATGGTTTCCTTTGTTTCTACTTGACTGATTTCAGCCCTGAGTTTGATGATTTCCTGTCTTCTACTCCTCCTGAGTGAATTAACTTCTTTTTCTTTCCAGGGCTTTAAGATGTGCAGTTAAGCTGCTAGTGTATGCTCTCTCCAGTTTCTTTTTGGATACACTTAGAGCTATGAGTTTTCCTCTTACCACTGCTTTCATTGTGTCCCATAGATTTGGGTAGGTTGTACCTTCATTTTCATTGAATGCTAAAAGGTCTTTGATTTCTTTTTTTATTTCTTCCTTGACCAAGGTGTCATTGAGTAAAGTATTGTTCAGTTTCCATGTGTATGTGGGTTTTCTGTTGTTTTTGTTGCTATTGAAGACAACTCTTACTCTATAGTGATCTGATAGGAGGCATGGGATTAGCTTGATCTTCTTGTATTTGTTGACATCTGTCTTATGACCAATTATATGATCAATTTTGGAGAAGGTACCATGCAGTGCTGAGAAAAAGGTATATTCCTTTGCTTTAGGATGAAATGTTCTATATGTATCTCTTAAATCCAATTGGTCCAAGATTTAAATAAGTTTCCCTATGTCCCTGTTTATTTTCTGTTATCCTGATCGATACATTGAGGATAGTGGATTGTTGAGGTCCCCCACAATTATTTCGTTAGGTGCAATGTATGCATTGAGCTTTAGTAGAGTTTCTTTTACTAATGAGGGTGCCCTTGCATTTGGAGCATAGATGTTCAGAATTGTGAGTTCTTCTTGGTGGATTTTTCTCTTGACCAGGAAGAAGTGACCTTCTGTGTATCTTTTGATGACGTTAGGTTGAAATTCAATTTTATATGATATTAGAATGGCTATTCCAGCTCGTTTCCTGAGACCATTTGCTTGTAAAATTGTCTTCTAGCCTTTTACTCTAAGGTAGTGTTGTCTTTGACCCTGAGGTGTGTTTCCTGTATGCAGCAAAATTTATGTTCCTGTTTCCATATCCAGTCTGTTAGTCTATGTCTTTTTATTGGGGAAGAGATATTAAGGAATAGTGATTATTTCTTCCTGTCATTTTTGATGCTATTTTTATTTTTGAGTGGTTATCTTCTTTTGAGTTTGATGGAAGAAAATTACTATCTTCCTTTTTCCAGGTTGTAGTTTCTCTCCTTGCATTGGAGTTTTCCTCCTATTATCCTTTGTAGGGCTGGGTTTGTGGAAAGATATTGTATAAATTTGGTCTTGCCATGGAATATTTTGATTTCTCTGTCTGCATTGATTGAGAGTTGCTGGGTATAGTAGTCTTGGCTGACATTTGTGTTCTCTTAGAGTCTGCATGAGCTCTGCCCAGGATCTTCTAGCTTTCATGGTCTCTGGTGAGAAGTCTGGTGTGATTCTGATAGGTCTTCCTCTATATGTTACTTGGCCTTTTTCTCTTATTGCCTTCAATATTCTTTCTTTGTTTAGTACGTTTGGGGTTTTTTATTATTATGTGACCGGAGGTATTTTGTTCTGGTCCAGTCTATTTGGAGTTATGTAGGCTTCTTGTATATTCATGGGCATCTCTCTCTTTAGGGTAGGGAAGCTTTCTTCCATAATTTTGTTGAAGATATTTGCTGGCCCTTTAAATTGTAGATTGTCACTCTCATCTATACCTATAATTCTTAGGTTTGATCTTCTCATTGTGTCCTGGATTTCCTGGATGTTTTGGGTTACAAGCCTTTTGCATTTTGCATTTTCTTTGACTGTGGAGTCAATGGTTTCTATGGTATCTTCAGCATCTGAGATTCTTTCATCTATCTCTTTTATTTTGCTGTTGATATTTGCATCTACAACCCCTGATTTCTTCCCAAGGTTTTCTATCTCCAAAGTTGTCTCCCTTTCTGATTTCTTAGTTGTTTTTACCTCTGTGTTTAGATCCTGGATGGGTTTGCTCAGTTCCTTCACTTGTTTGTTAGTGTTTTCCTGCAATTCTTTAAGAGATTTTTGTGTTTTGTCTTTCATGACTTCTGCCTGTTGACTCAATTTCTCCTGCATTTCTTTAAGTAATTTTTTGTCGTTTCCTCTTTATTGGCTTCTCTCCGTTGACCCATATTCTCCTGGAATTCTTTAAGTGATTTTTGTGTTTCCATTGTAAGAGTTTCTAACCTATTCATGTTCCCCTGCATTTCTTTTTTTTTTTTATTGTATATATTCTATATTTACAATTCATTTCCCTTTTTCTGGTTCCCTACCCCCAAAGGTCCCACATGTCCTTTTCCCTCCCCCTGCTCCCACATCCACCCCCTCCCACTTTACTGTTCTTGTACTCTCCCACAATGATGTTTTGGTCCATTCTAGCACCAGTGTCCACTCCTTTCTTCTTGTGAGACATCACTTGATATGTGATTTGTGTCTTTGGTGTTCCAAGCTTCTAGGCTAATATCCACTTATCAGTGACTGTATACCATGGGTATTCTTTTGAGACTGGGTCACCTCACTTAGTATGACGTTCTCCAGCTCCATCCATTTCTCTAAGAATTTCATGAATTCATTGTTTCTAATGGCTGAATAGTACTCCATTGTGTATATATACCACATTTTTTGTATCCATTCCTCTGTTGAGGGACATCTGGGTTCTTTCCAGCTTCTGGCTATTATATATAAGGCTGCTATGAACATAGTGGAGCATGTATCCTTATTGCATGCTGGTGAATCTTCTGGGTATATTCCCAGGAGTGGTATGGCTGGGTCCTCCGGAAGTATCACGCCCAGTTTTCTGAGGAACCACCATACTGATTTCCAGAGTGGTTGTACCAGCTTGCATTCCCACCAGCAGTGGAGGAGTGTTCCTCTTTCTCCACATCCTCACCAACACCTGATGTCTTCTGAGTTTTTAATCTTAGCCATTCTGACTGGTGTGAGGTGAAATTCCCCTGCATTTCTATAAGAGATTTGTTTATGTCTTTTTTATGTTCCTCTAGCAGCATCATGACCAGTGCTTTTCAATCCAAATCTTGTTTTTCTGGTGTGTTGGGGTATCCAGGACTTGCTGTGGTTGGAGAATTGGGTTCAGATGCTGCCATATTGACTTGATTTCTGTTAGTAACATTCTTTCATTTGCCTTTTGCCATCTATTTATCTCTGGAGTTAGTTGGTCTTGTTACTGGTTGCTGTTTGAAGCTCCTGTGAGCCTGGTGTTTGGTGCTGCTGTCACAGAGGGTATCCGCACTCCCAAGGTGGAATTGGGCTCTGAATTACCTCCTCAGCTCTGCTGGGCCAGACCCAAATCTCCTCCTGGTTTGCTGCTGGGCATGAAACTGGCCTCCTGCCGTCTACTCCTAGCCTGCCTAGATGCCAGCTCTTAGGAATCAGTTCTTTATTTGCACTGGTCTGGGCTCATCTGTTGATTCTCTATGGTGAACTGGGCTCATCTGTTGGTTCTCTATGGTGACCTGGTCAGGCCACCAGCTCCAAGATGGTGGAGGATGCCGGGGCTCTGTCTAAGCGTGGGATTCCCTGCAGGACCAGAGCCTCCCTGGCTGGACTGCTGGATCCCAGATGGTTGTGCTCTCAGTCCACAGGACTTCATCTGGTTAGCTGTCTCTGGTGCCCTGAGGCAAGATGGCAGCCTCCACTGTAAGCTGGGTAGGGCACAGACCCCCGAGTGAGTTGGTCCCTGAGCAGGTCTGCATACAGATAGTCCACAGAGCTGATCAGGTTCTGGGTGCAGGCAAGAGCCTGAAGAGATAGTCGATGTTAGACTCAGACTCTGTCTGCGCACCTGGCCTTAGCTGCCAGCCGTCTGCAGTGACCTGAGGCAAGATGGCAGCCTCCTGATAAGATCGAGAACAATTCTTAACAATAAATGAACTTCAGGAGGAATCACCATCCCTGACTTCAAAGCAATAGTGATAAAAACTACATGGTACTGGTACAGAGACAGATACATTGAACAATGGAATAGAATTGAAGACCCAGAAATAAAACAAATCACTTATGGACACGATCTTTGACTAAGAAGCTAAAAATATACAACAGGAATAAAAGCATAATAATACATGGTACAAAATGTAAAAAGAAAGCATAATAAATGGTGCTGGTCTAACTGGCTGTCTATGTAGAAAAATGAAAATAGACCAATATTTGTCACCTTGCACAAAGCTCAAGTCCAAGTGGATCAAGGACCTCAACATATAACCAGATACACTCAATCTGATACAAGAGAAAGTGGATAAGAGCTTTGAACTCTTTGGCACAGGGAGAACTTTCCTAAACAGAACTCCCTGGCTCATGCCAGGATCAAGAATTGATAAATGGGACCTCATGAAACTGGAAAGATTCTGCAAGACAAATGACATAGTCAGTAAGACAAATCAGCAACCTACAGATGGGGAAAAATCTTCATTAACCCCACATCTGATAGAAGGCTAATATCCAAAATATATAAAGAACTCAGGAAACTAATCACCAAAAAACCAAACAACCCAATCAAAATATGGGGTATAGAATTAAACTGAGAATTCACAACAGAACAATCTTGATGGCTGAGAAGCACCTAAAGAAATGTTAAAAGTCCTTAGTGACCCACAAAATGCAACTCAAAATTACCTTCAACAAAATTATAGAAGAAAACTTCCTAACCTAAAGAAAGAGATGACCATAAACATACAAGAAGCCTACAGAAATCCAAATAAATTGGAACAGAACAGAAATTCCTCCGGTCACATAATAATGAAAACACAAAATGCACTAAACAAAGAAAAGCAGTAAGAGAAAAAGTTCAAGTAATATATAAAGGCAGACCTGTCCGAATTACAACAGACTTCTCACCAGAGGCTATGAAAGCTAGAAGATCCTGGGCAGAGGTCACACAGACTCCAAGTGAAAAGAAATGCCAGCCCAGGCTTTGATACCTAGCAAATCGCTCAATTACCATAGATGGAAAAACCAAAATACTCCATGATAAAACCAAATTTACACAATATTTTTCCACAAATAGAACCTTACAAAGGATAAGAGAAGGAAAACACCAACACAAGGAGGGAAACGACACCATAGAAAAATCAAGAAAGTAATCTTCTTTGAACAAACCCAAAAGAAGATAGCCACACAAACATAAAAATATCATCAAAAATAAAAGGTAGCAATAATCACTACTCCTTAATATCTCTTAACATCAGATGACTCAATTCTCCAAAAAAAAAAAGACATAAATTAACAGGATATATAAACAGGACCCAGCATTTTGGTGCATACAGGAAATGCACCTCAGTGTCAAAGACAGACACTACCTCAGAGCAAAGGGCTGGAAAAAAATTTTCCAAGCCAATGGTCCAAAGATACAAGCTGGAGTAGCCATTCTAATATAGAATAAAATCAACTTTCAACCAAAAGTTATCAAAAAGGATAAGGAAGGACACTACATACTCATCAAGGGAAAAATCTACCAAGACAAACTCTCAATTCTGAATATAAATGCTCCAAATGCAAGGATACCCACATTCATAAAACAAACTTTACTAAAGCTCAAAGCACACATTGCACTACAGGCAATAATAGTGGGAGACTTCAACACCCCACTCTCATCAAAGGAAAAAAAAACTAAACAGAGAAAAAGTGAAACTAGCAGAAGTTATGAACCAAATGAATTTAACTGATATCTGTAGAATATTTCATTCTAAAACAATAAAATATATCTTCTTCTCAGCAATGGATGGTACCTTCTCCAAAACTGACCATATAATCGGTCAAAAAACAGGACTCAACATATACAAGAAGATTGAAATAATCTCATGCATCCACCAGATCAAGATGTAATAAGGCTGGTTTTTAAGAGCAAAACAAAGCAAAACAAAAACAAAAACAAAAAACAAAAAAGCAAAACAGAAAAGAAGAAACAAACAAACAAACAAACAAACAAAAACAGAAAGCCCACATACACAAGGAAGCTGAACAATGCCCTAATCAATGATAACTTAGTCAAGGAAGGAAGGAAGGAAGGAAGGAAAGAAGGAAGGAAGGAAGGAAGGAAGGAAGGAAGGAAGGAGGGAGGGAGGGAGGGAGGGAAGGAAGGAAGGAAGAAAGGAAAGAAAGACTTTTTAGAATTTAATGAAAATGAAGAAACAACATACCCAAACATATGGGCAACAATGAAAGCAGTGCTAAGAGGAAATTACATAGTCCTGAGTACCTCCAGAAAGAAACAAGCAGCTTAACAGCACACCTGAAGGCTCTAGAACATAAAAAAGCAAATACACCCAAGAGGAGTAAACATCAGGAAATAACCAAAATCATGGTTGAAATCAACCAAGCAGAAACAAAAAGAAGTATACAAAGAATCATCAAAAGCAGCAGCTGGTTCTTTGCGAAAATCAACAAGATAGATAAACCCTTAGCCAGACTAACCAGAGGGCACAGAGACAGTATCCAAATAGAAACAATCAGAAACAAAAATGGAGAAAAAACAATAGAAACTGGGTAAATTAAAAAAATCATATCCTACTACAAAAGACTATACTCAACAAAACTGGAAAATCTGGATGAAATGGACAATTTTCTAGATGGATATCAGGATTCCAAAGTTAAGTAAGGATCAGATAAACCATCTAAAGAGCCCCATAACTCCTAAAGAAATAGAAGCAGTCATTAAAAGTCTCCCAACCTAAAAAAAAGCCCATTACCAGATGGGTTTTGTACAGAATTCTCTCAGACCTTCAAAGAAGACCTAATACCAATACTCTTCAGACTATGCCATAAAATCGAAACAGAATGAATCTACTCAATTTATTCTATGAAGCCACAATTGCATTTATAACTAAACCACACAAAGACCAAACAAAGAAAGAGACCAGTTTCCCTTATGAATATCAATGCAAAAATACTCAATAAAATTCTCCACAAACTTAATCAAAGAACACATAAAAACGATCATTCACTATGAATAACTAGGCTTCATCCCAGGGACATAGGGGTGGTTTAATGTATTGAAATCCATCAGCATAATCCACTACATAAACAAACTAAAAAAAAGTCACACGATCATTTCAATAGATGGTAAGAAAGCATTTGACAAAATCCAACAGCCCTTCATGATAAAAGTCTAGGAAAGATCAAGAATTCAAGGCCCATACCAGTAAAAGCAATATACAACAGCAAACCAGTAGTCAACATCGAACTAATGGAGAATAACTTGAAGAAATCCCACTGAAATCAGGGACCAGACAAGGCTGCCCAATCTCTCCATACCTATTCAATATAAGACGCAAAGTCATAGCCAGAGCAATTAGACAAAATTTTATTATTTGTAGATGATAGTATAGTATATTTAAGTGACCTCAAATACTCCACTAGAGAACTCCTAAACCTGATAAACAGCTTCAGCAAAGTGGCTAGATATAAAATTAACTCAAACAAATAAGTGGCCTTCCTCTACTCAAAGGATAATCAGGCTAAGAAAGAAGTTAGGGGGAAACTCCCTTCACAATAGTCACAAATAATATAAAATGCCTTGGTGTGACTCTAAGCAAGTGAAAGATCCGTATGAAAAGAACATCAAGTCTCTGAAGAAAAAAGTATAAGAAGATCTCAGAAGACAGAAATATCTCTGACACTCATGGATTGGTAGGATAAATATAATAAAAATGGCCATCTTGCCTAAAACAATCTACAGATTCGATACAATCCCCATGAAAATTCCAACTCAATTCTTCATAGAGTTAGAAAGAACAATTGGGAAATTCATCTGGGAAAACCTAGGACATCGAAAACTATTCTCAACAATAAAAGAACTTCTGGGCTATCTTCTCTCTGGTCACCGAGTAGGCAGGTACAGTCAAGAGGCAGGGACCAGGAGCAGCAGAACAGCTGGGTCTATCTGGGCACTGCCTGCACTCAGGGGTTGAGCAGCTCCACAGTCTTCTGTGCACCTATCCTGCCAGGGGAGTACCACTCTGCAGGGAGTGAGTTGACTCGCTGCATTAGAGTCAGGCCACCTCCATCTTCTCTCCAGTGACTGAGCAGACAGGTACAGCCAGAAACCAGGGAATACAGGAGTGGCAGAGCAGCTGGGACAGAGTCAGTCCAGGCTCCACCTGCATCCAGGAGCTGGGCAGTGCCACAGCACTCTGTACCAGGGTAAAGTTGGTCACCCAGGGTGGCTGAGACAGACTTACAGGCCTACAAGAGCACCTGCCAGAAAAAGCAGGACCAGCTAACACCAGAGATAACCTGATGACAAAAGGCAAGCGTAGGAACGTTGCAAACAGAATCAAGGCAACATGGCATCATCTGAACCCAATTCTCCCACAACAGCAAGTCCTGGATACTCCAAGACACTGGAAAAGCAAAATTTGGATTTAAAATCACAGCTCATGATTCTGATAGAGGACTTCAAGAAGGACATAAATAGCTCACTTGAAGAAATACAGGAGAACACATGTAAACAGGGAAAAGCTCTTAAAGAACTACAGGAAAGTACAACAGAACAGGTGAAGGAATTGAACAAAACCATCCACGATCTAAAAATGGAGGTAGATACAATAAAGAAATAACAAATGGAAACAACTCTGGACATAGAAAACCTAGGAAAAGAAGTCAAGAGACATGAATCCAAGCATCAACAACAGAATACAAGGGATAGAAGAGAGAATCCAGCTACTTTGCTGAAGTTGTTTATCAGCTGTAGGAGTTCTCTGGTGGAGGTTTTTTTTTGGGGGGGGTTGCTTAAGTATACTATCATATCATCTGCAAATAGTGATGTGACTTCTTCCTTTCTAATGTGTATCCCTTTGACCTCCTTTTGTTGTCTAATTGCTCTAGCTAGAACTTCCCTGAGATTTTGCTGCACGCCAGTCAGAATGGATAAGATAAAAAACTCAAGAGACAGCAGGTACTGGCGAGGATGTGGAGAAAGAGGAACACTCCTCCACTGCTGGTGGGATTGCAAGCTGGTACAACCACTCTGAACATCAGTCTGGTGGTTCTTCAGAAAGCTGGGAATGATACTTCTGGAGGATCCTGTTGTACCACTCCTGGGCATATACCCAAAGGATTCTTCAGCATGTAATAAGGACACCTGCTCCACTATGTTCATATCAACCTTATTTATAGTAGCCAGAAGATGGAAATAACCCAGATGACCCTCAGCGGAGGAACGGATACAGAAAATGTGGTATGTTTACACAATGGAATAATACTCAGCTGTTAAAAGCAATAAATTAATGAGATTCTTAGGCAAATGGGTGGAACTGGAAAATATCATCCTAAGTGGGTAGCCCAATCACAAAAGAGCACACATGTTATGCACTCACTGATAAGTGGATATCAGACCAGAAGCTCTGAATACCCAAGACACAATTCGCATATCAAATGATGCCCAAGAAGAAGGAAGGAGAGGTCCCTGGTCCTGGAAAGGTTCGATGGAGCAGTGTGAAGGATTACCAGGACAGAGAAGTGGGAAGGGGTTGATTGGGGAACAGGGGGAGGAGAGAGGACTTGTGGGACTTTCAGGTAGTGGGGAACCAGGAAAGGGGAAATCATTTGAAATGTAAATAAAGAATACATCTAATAAAAAAGTTGAATTACTGACTCAAAACTGATCATTTTAATAGCTTAGGTAATATTATTGCTAAGTATATTTTTGATATGCCCATTTATCCTCATAGTATTTATAAGAATTGCTACTTCATTTTTTCCTAATGATGTTAATTGCCATCTTAGAATAGATATTTCTGCTGCAATGGAGTACTAATTAACTGTAGTGCTTGTTTACTATTAGTTTAGAATTTTTAAACTGTAATTCCATTTGTTATTATATTTAAGGTAATTATAGGTATAATTACTTATTCTTTACACTGTGGAATTTTCTGAGGTATTATTTCCTTTCTTATTTTCAGCTACTAATGTATAAAAACAAAATTCATAAATGCATAACTTTTTCAAACCAAAAAAAAGACAAAAAAAACACATAATCATCTCATTAGATAAAGAAAACGCCATTGATAAAATCTAAAATCCTTTTATGACATATAAGTCCAAGAGAGGATAGGAATTCAAAGGAAGTACCAAAACATAACAATGCTTATTTATAGCAATTCCATAGCCAACAACAACTTAAATGGAGAGTGACTCAAAGCAATTCCACTGAAATCAGAAACAAGACAAGGATGGCCACTTTATATACCTATTCAGTATACTACTTGCAGTCTTTTTTTTTATTAGATATTTTCTTTATTTACATTTCAAATTTTATCCTCTTTCCATGTTTCCCGTCTGAAAACCCCCAATCCCATCCCCCCTTCCCCTAGTCCCTAACCCACCCACTCCTTCTTCCCTGACCTGACATTCCTCCACACTGGGGCAATGAGCCTTCACAGGTTCAAGGGCCTCCCCTCTCATTGATGTCCGACCAGACCATCCTCTGCTACTTATGTGGCTGGTGCCATTGGAGTATTGGTATTAGGTCTTCTTTTTGGTCATTAAAAGCAGACAAAGTTTCAGAAAGATAGATGGAGTTTGACTGAATGTACATGAAAGATTTGACTGGCAGAAATGAAAATTTCATTCCCACCTGTTTGTGTTGCTGTATCTTCCTGGTGACAGCAGAGCACACTCACTCATTTGGTCATTTGGTGTCATGTTATGTATGAGGATCAGATGCTGCTCTATACATGGGCATTCAGGAAGTGGAGAAAGCAGCTCCCTCATGGAGCCAAGTCTAAGAGGGTCAGAGATGCTCAGGTCAACACACTAATAATTAAATAAAAAAGGAGTGTGTGAATCAACTGCTCTGAAGAAAACCACAGATCTGAGCAAAGAGAAATTAGAATGTGCACCAAGGGCTATTTTAAGTTGGTCATTAGAGGACATTTCCCAAAAATTCCCATGAAGAATTATTAGGAACCAGGCAGATCTAATGAAGAAAAAAACAATATTTGTAGAGACTGCATGTAGAAAAAGCCAAAATCTAGTGTTGGAGCCAGGGAGAAACATTTGCTCTGGGAAAGGGAAGTGAACAAAGAGCTTGAAGCTTGTGTACAAAGGTCAAACCAATGCAGCATGCAGTGAAGCCCAAGTCAGACTCTGCTCAAAGAAATATTATCTTACTTCATTGTATAAGAAAATTGTACACAAAGTCAGAGTGTGGTTTGGGGACACTTTGTAGAGAAACCTTCAAAAGAGTCCAGAAAATTTAAATTTAACTCACTATGCTGCGGGAAATTCTCAATGACTTTATGTTTTAACAGAGCATTTTTCCTAGATTTATTATATAATACATGTTATAAAATAATCCAAAAACAAATACTCAAAAAAAGAACAATATATGCATGCAAAATCAAATATCCATGAAAGACAAATGTTCACAAAGCCTGTCTCTGCTACTCAATGGATCTTGTGCCACCTTCTCAGTCACGAGCACAAAGTATCAAGCACCACAGTCTATGGTCCTCTCAATATCTAGCATTAAGTCATCCATTATAAGCTTCTTTTTAAAAAGTTTTTAAGGTAAATGATCTGATTGGAAAGGCACTCATGAATCCCAACTTTCTCCCAGAAGTAGAACAAGAAAGATGGAAAAGACTCTGGACATAGTGACTAGATCAACCCATAGGATTTCCAGATAATCTTCATCATTTGAAGATACAGAAAAAATGTATTGGCATTAACTTAGAAAATAGTCACAGGTTCAATATAATTAAGCCAAGCCTGGGAAGGTTACTGAGTTATTAGCTTTAATCTAATTGCCTAGTGGTGACCTGAAGATACCTGCATGATAAAGGCTAGATTCTGATCTCAAGCAATTTAGGCTAGACTGAGATTCCTCAAAGAACTGACATGGTTTCCCCTGTCTTACCTAAATCAGAATTTGAAAGCTGCACAGATGAAGTTCCTACAAACAGCCGAGACAAAAGAACAAACCATTTCTACCTGGAGCAGGAAACAGATATTGACGCAAACAGAAACACTGCACTCCTTGGAGGAAAGCCAACTAGGGAGACAAGGTATGACTAGATGTTGAAGTGATCCTACCACAGTTCGGCGGGTCTAACCTAAAACTACATGAACCAGCAAATCAGCTTACTGAAGCAATATTCCTGGAAGAACTGGAAAACAAAATTTGGACACAAGTGTTTACAGAAGCATGATTCAAATTATCCAAAAGGTAAAATAGTATTAGTAGTCAAGCATAGTAAAGACATAAAGTGTGATACACCTGCATAATGGAATATTATTCAGCTATAAAAATGAATCGCCAACACCTGACGTCTTCTGAGTTTTTAATCTTAGCCATTTTGACTGGTATGAGGTGAAATCTCAGGGTTGTTATGATTTACATTTCTCTAATGACTAATGATGTTGAACATTTTTTAAGGTGTTTCTCAGCCATCCAAATTTCTTCAGGTGAAACATCTTTGTTTAGCTCTGTACCCCATTTTTGATAGGGTTATTTGGTTTTCTGGGGTCTAACTTCTTGAGTTCTTTGTATACATTGGATATTAGCCCTCTGTCAGATGTGGGGTTGGTGAAGATCTTTTCCCAATTTGTTGGTTGCCGATTTGTCCTTTTGACAGTGTCTTTTACCTTACAGAAACTTTGTAATTTTATGAGGTCCCATTTGTCTATTCTTGCTCTTAGCGCATAAGCAATTGGTGTTCTGTTCAGACTTCAGGTGTTGGCAAGGATGTGGAGAAACAGGAACACTCCTCCACTGCTGGTAGGACTGCAAGCTGGTACAACCACTCTGGAAATCAGTCTGGCGGTTCCTCAGAAAACTGTACATGATACTTCTGGAGGACCCAGCCATACCACTCCTGGGAATATACCCAGAAGATTCCCCAGCATTCAATAAGGATACATGCTCCACTATGTTCATAGCAGTCTTATTTATAATAGCCAGAAGCTGGAAAGAACCCAGATGTCCCTCAACGGAGGAATGGATACAAAAAAAATGTGGTATATATATACACAATGGAATACTATTCAGCCATTAGAAACAATGAATTCATGAAATTATTAGAGAAATGGATGGAGCTGGAGAGCATCATACTAAGTGAGGTAACCCAGTCTCAAAAGAATACCCATGGTATGCAGTCACTGATAAGTGGATATTAGCCTAGAATCTTGGAACACCAAAGACACAATTCACATACCAAATGATGTCTGACAAGAAGAAAGGAGTGGACACTGGTTCTGGAAAGGATCAAAGCATCAGTGTAGGGGAATACAATAACAGGGAAGTGGGAAGGTGTGGATGAGGGATCAGGAGGAAGGAAAAGGGCATGTGGGACCTTTGGGGGGTCGGGAACCAGAAAAAGGGAAATGAATTGTAAATATAGAATATATCCAATAAAAAAAACTTTAAAAAAATGAATCACAGATGTGTGCCTAACCATGGGTAAACACTTAAAAGCATTGATGCCAAACCACATGCTATATGGGCCAGTATATATGAAATGTCCAGAATTAGCAAATCCATACACACAGAAATCAGAAATTAAAGTTGTCATTGCCTAAGGCTAGAGATGACTTAAAATTTGTGCATTGTTTTCTACTTGACACATAAGTATAGAGAATAAAGATCAAGGAACCTATCCAAGATTTTTCAAGTGGAAAGAATGGGTCTGAATGACTATAGAAAATGTTAGGCTCAGAGTTAGAGAGTGTGAGAGTCAGGTTTTGTTTTGTTTTTATTTGTTTTGTTTTTATTAATGTGATGAATGCCTGAACAAAACAGACCATAGAAGGAAAGATTTGTTTAAGTTGTTCCCAAGGAGCCGGGCGGTGGTGGTGCAAGCTTTTAATCCCAACATATGGGAGGCAGAGGCAGGCAGATTTTTGAGTTCGAGGCCAGCCTGGTCTACAGAGTGAGTTCCAGGACAGCCAGGGCTACACAGAGAAACCATGTCTTGGAAAAACAAACAAACAAAAAAAACAAAAACAAAAAAGTTGTCCCCAAAGTTTTAATACAACATAGCAGAGAGGTCATAGCAGAGAAAAATAGCTCAGCTAATGGCAGAAGAGAAGGAAAGGGGGCAGAAGGATGAAAAGAGAGAATAGGGAAGAGGAGAATAGAGGGAGAAACAGAAAATAGAAAAAGAAGAAAGATGGAAAAAGAAAAGGAGAAGGGAGAAATGTGGTCCTCGGCTTCATCTTCTCCCTGTCCTATTCTGTCTGGGCTTGGACTTAGGGGATGGTAGCGACTGCACTCATTGTGGGTATTCTCCCTGGAAATGTGCTCACAAACACACTCAAAGGTAAACCCTTTTCAATTTCTTAAAGTTCTTCTTAATCTAATCCAATTTATCTAATGAACTACAAATGGAAAGAGAAATGAATCTTAGTGTTTTACTGCTGTGAACAGATAACATGATGAAAGCAACTCTTTTAAGGACAATATTTAATTGGGGCTGGCTTACAGGTTCAGAGGTTCAGTCCATTATCATCAAAGTGGGATCATGGCAGCATCCAAGCAGGCATGGGGCAGGAAGAGCTGTGAGTTCTACATCTTCATCTGAAAGCTGCTAGGAGAATACTGACTTCCAGGCAGCTAGGATGGGGGTATTAAAGCCCACACCCACAATGCCACACCTATTCCAATGAGGACATAACTACTCCAACAAGACCACACCTCCTAATAGTGCCACTCCCTGGGCCAAGCATATACAAACCATCACAAAATGCACCCCCTCAATAAAAAGGAAAGGAAAGGAAAAAGGAAAAAGGAAAGGAAAGGAAAAAAAAGAAAAGAAAAGAAAAGAAAAGAAAAGAAAAGAAAAGAAAAGAAAAGAAAAGAAAAGAAGAGAAAAGAAAAGAGCCAAGTATTTTCTTAGATTCTTCATATAGAAGATTCAGCTCCTTAGTCTCAGGGCCTCCTAAGGGCTGGAAGTCATGAACAGCGAATGCAGGAATTCATGACAAAGGAGCCCCAATTCTCTACAAATTATGAAAGATGAGCATTTTAAATTTTGTCTCATTTTGTGATTTAATTGACACATTTATTATTCAGAACTAGCATTAAAATTTGGCCCATAGTTTATAGGATTGCTATAGAAGTCTTACTGTCAGAAACCCATGAGCCTGCCTGTTAGGGTTCTGCAGTAGACGTAATGGTACCTTGGCATATTGGAGCGAAGGAATGCCACAAAGTAATATTATGCAACAGCCCTCACTTTATTGGGGGTTAGGGATCTTTATTGGGGTTTGGGTATCTTTATTGGGAGTTAGGGAGAGGTATTCAGAGGCTTCCTCTGAGTGAGGCTGGAGAAAAAAAAGAAAGTGGTCTATGAAATATGAAGGCATTGGCATTTTATAAATGTTATAGTGCATGTGCATAAGGATAATATGTTAGTTGTAGCTACAGAGAAAATGTGTTGCATTTTGGCTCTGGTGATGATGTGACTGCTGTTGCTGGGATTCTGAAGGTAAGTTGGTCGCTGGGTTCTCCAACAATGCCATTTCTGGTGGAGTCATATTTATCTCTTTATCTGGCAGATCTCTTCTAGTTGTATTTTGAAAAGTTTTGTGTGTTTTTACTGAAAACCAACTTGAATGTGTAATGGGAATATTGTCTGAAGACAAAAGAAATTAATACCAGTGGAAAGAACTGAACATGAAACATACCCATTCAGATACACATTGGTGGGATGGAAGGTTATGAAAAGCAAGCAGACATAGAAATAAAGTTATAGTCCAAATACCATTGAGAGTACACCAGTCCCAGTTAAAAGACAAAAGTAAGGGTGATCTGCTGAGGAAATGCTTCATCTTTTCCAATCCCCAGGTAATTTGATGGCCATTTTCTATTACCTCCATAGTATCTGCAAAAGCAAATACTAGAACATGATAGATTGCGTAACTATACAAAAGTCTAGGCCTGTGTCTAACTTATCGGTATCATAAGGTACTTAGGATGCTACATCTGGCCTAATGTGATGTCATGCACTTGTAATCCAGCACTGGGGAGGGTGAAACAAAAGAATCTTAAGGAAGAAGTCAGCTTTGACTACTATCAAGACTCTCTCAAAAATAAGAACAGCAAAAGATACTGCTAGTCCATTCAAAGGAGAAAAGTTGGATAGAAAGATCAGCATTACTATTGCGGCTGATGGAGAGGTAGATTGCTTTTCAAGCCTCCTGGTAGAGACAGACAGGTTCTTCTCTCCCACATCATTAAAGTGATAGCATTCATTGGAGTCTCACAGAGAGTATCAACCTGTGTGAGAGAGATTGACTGGCTGTGTCCCATCAACTTCTTACCAGAAAACATCAGTACAGAGTATTCTATGTCCCCACCACTCTACTTTTATACAAGTATACACTTGTACATCCTTCAGTCATTAATTCAGTGTCACCATTGCAGAGAGTAGCATCTTGCTTATTCTTCTTAAACTGACAATCTCCCTGCACCTTCCTCACACCCTTGACTTTCCTAGTGTTTTGTTTCCTGGTGTCTTGCCATGTTTAAAACAATAAGAACATATCTTATTGATCTGACCAACTGCCAATTAGTACCATTAGAACATGAGCCCCATGTAGTAG
Organism: Apodemus agrarius; assembly: GCA_964023405.1. Lineage (NCBI taxonomy): Eukaryota > Metazoa > Chordata > Mammalia > Rodentia > Muridae > Apodemus > Apodemus agrarius. Next base: position 87,967,933 of record OZ030018.1, on the reverse strand, counting down.
GAATCAACCTGCTTAGTAATAAATACCACACTTTGAACTCAGGTGATGGCAAGCCACAAGAGTCTTGAAATACCCTGTAGAAGAAACTACTTTTCAACAAGCAAACTCTATTTTCAAATACTTAACAAAACAAGTTCATCATTGTCCTGGTTTTGTGATGTAGATAGAGCACTCAGATTTGTTCTTAAGCCTCCTTCACCAGAGTTCACAATCACTGCAATGCAGACAGACTGCACATTGGATCATTTTGAAAGATTTCACCCTGATGCCCAGCTAAGGGAGTTAGAAACTGGCTACAGGGTGGAGTTTGTTAATCTGCTCCGCAGATTAACCAGGCAAGGCCTGTGCAAGTTATACATATCTGCACCTCTTGGCCTTTCCACTATATTATGTTGCCAAAACATAGAAGGCAGGTTCTTCAAAAGTCTAACACTCACCTGAAGAGAATGATAAGGGTAGTGCTGCTCAGCAGCTCATATACTGCTGCCAAGTGCAAACATGTTATGGTAACAAAGCTGTTTGCTTAAACTGGGAATGATGGCACAAGCCTTTAATGTCAGAACTCAGGCAGGCAGACCTGCCTGATTTCCATAGTGTGTTTCAAGACAGCGAAAACTACATAATGAGACCCTATTTCCCCAAATTCCCTTACTTCAGGAAGGGTCACTGGACCATGAGTTTAAATAGTTGGGGAGTAGGAAACAGAATTTGTGGAAAGAGAGGGTCAATGTTGCTTTTTAAACCAGTTGAGAAAACTGAAGCTCAAAAGAAAGAAATTCTTGCCTATGATGATGCCTTCTCCCATGACAGAAAGCTTTGAGCATTACAGTCTAGTCACGGAAGCTATCCACAACAATTATACCCCTCATAGAACTAGTGGAGGATAAATGTGGTTGTTAGTGTAAGGAGTTTAAAATATGAACAGACCCTAGTAGCTACCATTATTCCAAGCAAGGATAAGATGTGAACAGGACCCCACAGGACCGCTAAACCTTTGTAGTCCCCCCATATACTCCTCCTGTGGTCAGAAGTCAGAACATGCCAAGCACACAAAGGAATGCCCCTTCCTCTTCCAATCAGCCTTACAGCCAAAGAAAGCACCTGCCATGACACAGAATATTAAGTCCAGGCTAAAGGAAGTCCCTTCAGAAGCCTTTACATTCCACTTCACAGCAACCTCATAAGTCACCAGAATTTGTAACAACTTCCTGAATAGAGAGGCAGAGTCCAGCATATACAGAAACAGAGTTGATGCTATTTTCAGGTATCCCACGAGACCCATATGGCCTATACTGTTGCTTCACAGACTGCCTTACAGAGTTGAGGCAGACCTGGGCACAGTCACAAGTAGTCTTAACTCTGGGCTTGAGGAATCCTGAGGTCAGGATGGGTAATTTGTACCATGTATGCCCTTTGTTACCTCTACTTCAACAGAGATATTTAAGAATCCCCTGGAACTAGCTTCTTACCTGTCCCAGTTCTAATAAATGCTTGAAGTTGTACAGAGGACAAATGATCACATAAAAATTTCCTCAAATTATAATAGTTCCTAAAATAAATTCTGCCTGACGTTTATCATGAATGCTAGTAGAAGGACGCACAATGTGAAAGCAAGCCATGCTATACCTATAACTGAAAGCATTTTCATCACTGTCAGAGCCACAGGTATAAACCATCTCCAAGGGACATTAAGCAAAATTATTTGAGGGGATAATTTGACAATGTATTACTAATTATTGAACCCTGATTCTAATTTCTAGTTGTCACAGGCTACAGTTCCACAACCCTACAAAACTCATGAATCTGTGCATCTACCAGCTTTTCTTTTCTTTTCTTCTCTTTTCTTCTCTTTTCTTTTTCCTTCTTTCTTTCTTTCTTTTTTTGAAAAATGGCAAACTCTCATCCATAAACTTAAAATGCAACAGTGAGCATAATAAGATGAACCCATTCAGAAAGAGGCATTGCTGATATAAACACTGTCATTGGTACAAACTATGATTGTCAACCTTGGGGCCCAGCATTCTTGGACTTGGGGATGGATCAACTTGAGAAAGTTAAGTAGGTAAACAGAGAGAGAAGTATTTCAAACAAAATGGAGAACAAATAGAAACTCTCAGCATAAGCAAGCAGATGTATACCCACATGAAGACACTGGTCTCAGGCCATGATGCTGGAGTATGTGGGGAATACAAAACAAAACTTGTATATTCACTGGGAGGCAGCAGAAGCATCTGATATATCTGTAGAGTCATGGGACCCATGACATAGCTGTTATGAATGAAAAATATCATTCCTGTCCAACACAACAATCAAGAAAGGTCCTGATGACAGCAAAAAGAAAAAATGGCTGCTGCTAAAAAGAAAAATGTCAGAAAAATTCAAGACTATCATTAACAAGGGGACAATCCAGTGAAACGATATAACCGTTGTAAATGTATGTGCAAAAAAATTGGAATTCTCAATATCACAAGACAAACACAAATAGATATGAAAGAATGGTTAGGTTCTTAATAGTTGGTTACTTCAATGACTCTCATAATTATGTAGGTCATTTAGATTAAAAATCAATAAACTGCAGATTTGTCTATACCAAAGATCAAATCAACCTCACAGACATGCAAAGACTATATTCCAAATACATTGTTCTGAGAAGCCCATGAATGTGTCTTTAATATTCATCACACTAAGTGCCATAAGCCAAGTCTTAACAAGTACAAAATAATTAAAATAATGTCATATCTTACCAAAGCCTGGCAGAATAAAATTGAAAATTAATAGAAGACAAAAATAAACAAATATGGCTAGTGAGATGGCTAGGTAGTTAAGAGCACTGACTGATCTTCCCAGAGGTCCTGAGTTCAATTCCCAGCAACCACATGGTGACTCACAACCATTTGTAATGGGATCTGATTCCCTCTTCTGGTGTGTCTGAAGACAGCAACTGTGTAGTCACATAAAATAAAATAAATAAATCTTAATACACACACAAATACTACAAAGAGTTGAATATTGGACAGTAAACATTTGAACTAACATTGAAGAAAACAGGGCAGAAGATTTACAACTCCTAGAATAAAATAAATATGAAATCCTAACTTTTGGAAAAACATTTGGGATACAATAGTAAATGCCTACTATTTTTGGTAAAAGTCAGAATGATAACACATAAACCTAAAGGGTTTATGGAACGATAACAAGCCAAACCACAAAGATGGAAAGAGATGAAGGTGAGGGTAAAAATTAAGAAAATTCTAAAGTGGTTAATCTCTGCTGTCAATTTGATGCAATCTAGAATCACTGTGGAGATGAGTCTCTATGTATGTGTGCAGAGGATTGGGTTAATTAACATGAAGAGTTGTCCAAAGTAGGTCACATCATTCCCTAATCTTGGATTCTGGACTACAAAAATAAAAGCCCGGTGAGCACCAGCACCCATTGTAATCCACTGTGCTCTGCTTCCTGAGTATGGAGGCAGTGTGACCAGCTGCTCAGACTCCTGTCACTTCTGACTTAACAATGATAGACCCTTGAGTCATGAGGCTAGATAATCCCTTCATCCTTTAGATTGCTTTTGTCAAGGTATTTGATCATAGCAAGGCACTGGGAAAAGAAACTAAGACAATGACTAATGGTAGAATATAAAGAACCAGTGAAACCAACATTTTGGAATTTGGAAAAACAAAAACAAAAAAAATCATATATAAGCTAACCAAAAGAAAAAGGTGAAACCAAAATAAATAAACATCAGAGGTGGAAGTGGAGGCATTGCACTGGAAACTTATAAAACACAAAAGATCATTAGGGAAGACTTGGAAACTAAAGATTTCAAAATCTGAAAAATCAAGGGAAATGTGGATGTTAATAGGCATAACTGATGTGTGTGGACAAGCATGTACAAAAATCAATTCAAATGTGGTGAAAAGGCTTTAATCTAAGAAACAACGCTCTAAAACTGCTAGACAAAAATAAGAGCTAATACTTAATGTGGACCCTTACCATGCAACAAGATTGAAACAGTAAAGAGTGGAGCAGAGACTGAGGTAAAGGCCATACAGATACTGCCCCACCTGGGGATCCTTCCCATATTCAGACACCAAACCCAGACACTATCGCAGATGCCAAGAAGTGCTTGCTGACAAGAGCCTGATTCAGCTGTCACCTGAGAGGCTCTGCCGGATCTTGACCAATACAGAAGCAGATGCTCACAGCCAACCATCCAGATTGATCACAGGGACCATTAGACTGAGCACAGGAACCCCAATGGAGGGGTTAGGGTAAGGACTGAAGGAATTAAAGGGAACTTATCTGGCATCAATTGGAGGGGAGGCATTTGGCCCTGTGAAGGCTTGATGCCCCAGTGTAGAGGAATGCTAGGGAAGTGAGGCAGGCATGGGTAGGTTGGTAGGGCAGCACCCTGACAAAAACAGGGTAAGGGGTGGGGATGGGATGGGGGGTTTGCAGAGGAAAAACTGAGAAAGGGAATAACATTTGAAATATAAATAAATAAAATATCCATTTTTTAAAAGGCTAAATGTTGAAAGAAGAATAAGAAGAGTCAACCAACAAAGAAACACCGAAAAGGAGAGGGACTGACTGCTGAGTTCCATCAGACTTTTAAGGAAGATCTGACACTAATGTTCCTTAAACTGTTCCATAAGATAAAGAGGTGAGCAAATACTATGAAACTCATTCTATAAGTCCTCTGTTACCCTTATATCAGAACTAGATAAGGACAAAACAACAACAAAAACTACAACACATTTCCCCAAGGAATGAAGATTCAAAAATTCTCAATAAAATTCTTGGAAACAGAAATTAAAAACACAGTAAGATTATGACCAAATTAGTTTCTTCAGGAGTATAAGAATTGTTCCCTATATACATACATCAATAAATTACTACTAAATGTAATTTATTTAGTAAATTTAGGGGGAAAATCATATGTTCATTTCAATAACTAAAGAAAATTTCTTTGATGAACTTCAGCATCTCTCCATATCAAAAATGTTAATGAAACTAGAAAGAAAAAGAGAATACCTTGACATACAGTGACGATGTTCAGCAAATCTGTAGCTAATATTATGAGGAATAGGAGAAAACTATGAGCATCTCCTCTAATATCAGAAAAGCAACAAGGAGTGCTCTCTCCCCACCCTTGTTCCACACAGTGCCAGCTAAAACAATACAACTTAAGAAAGAAAAAGATACAAATAAGAAACCAGGCAAATTATCCTTGTTTGTTGATATAATTCTACATTTAAGAGGTTCTACCAGAAAACTCTTGGAGTTGATGAATACTTTCATCAAAGAAGCAGGATACAAAACCAACAAACAAAAGTCAGTACCCTTTCTATATACCAATAATGAACTTGCAGGGAACGACATCAAAAAACAATCCCATTTATAATAGCTTCAGAAAAAAAACCAGCTTGGAACAAATCTAAGTAAAGATGTGAATGAATTCTTCAAAACACTGCAGAGAGCAATTGAAAAAGACACTGCAAGACGAAAAGGCCTCCTATCTCTATGGATTCGAATAATTGATGCTATAAAAATAGCTATAGTACACAAAAGCAATTTATAAGTGCAATGGACTATCTATTGACTTTCCTCATAGATTTAGAAAAATAACTTAAAATTCATATATAAATACAAAACAATACTTACCAAAAAGAATAATGCTAAAAATATCACAGTATCTCAAATTATACTACAAAGACATACTAACCAAAATGGCATGTAGATTGATCTGATGGAAGTAGAAGACTCAGATACACACACCTGTGGAAAAAAACAAAAATGAGGAAAGGGCATCGGCAGCAGATCCTGTGTTTGAGAGGACTCTGGCAGGCAGAGCCCATTACGGAGGATAGGGAAGTGCTGGCAGGACTGCACCGCTATAAGGAGTGCTGGACCAGAAGGCCCACAGGGCGGGGAGGGCTGGCACATGAACCTACAGCCACCTAATTATCCATAAAGATGCAAGAAACACTCACTGTAGACTAGACAACCTCTTCAACAAATGATGTTGGGAACACTGGATGTCCACATGTAGAAGAATAAAACTGGATCTTCTTTCTCTCAGCATGTACAAAAATCAATGCAAATGGGTTAAAAGGCTTTAATCTAAGAAACACAATGCACTGAAACTGCTAAACAAAATAAGAGTTAATACCTCAAGATACTAGCATACCAATGGATTTTCTGAAAAGGACTCAATAGTTCAGAAATAACTTAAGAACTGACAAATGAAATTACATGAAATTAAAAATCTTCAATACAGCAACAGAAATGGGCAATGAAACAACATCTGAATTTGAGATATCAAAACCAACCACACATTTGACAAAGGGGTACTATGTAGCCTCTATAGGATTTCAGAAGTTGCTCAACACCCCCATCCTCTAATCAACAAACAAGCAAATAAACTGAACTCACATCTTTAAAAATAGTAATAAGTATTTGAAAATATATTCAACACAGTAGTTACCAGAGAAACACAAACTGAGACACATTTAAATTTCATCTCACAGTCAGGATAGCTATCACTGAGAAAAGAAAGGACAACAAATTGTGGCAGGAATTTTGGAAAAGAGAGATCCTTATATACTTTTAGTGGGGATGTAAACTTGTAAGACCACAATAATAAAATGTACAGAATTTCCTCAGAAAACAAAAAATATAACTATCATGAAATCCAGCTTTTGCATTCTTAGGTATGTACCCAAAACCATCTGAGTGAGCACTCTTAAGACTTGCCTGCATATCTATCCATGTTGCTGTAGTAGTAACAATAGCCAAGATACAGCACCAACCTAGAGACACATCACATGAATGGATAAAGAAATATCTGTTGTACTACACATAGATAACAGCATTTTATTCAGCTATAAAGAAGATTGAAATTATATCATTTTTAGGAAAGGGGATTAAACTAGATGTTATTATGTTAATAAAATTGATCCAAACTCAAATACACAATGTCACATTGCCTCTCATATGTGGAACAAAGATGTGTGGGTGTAAGCATTCATATGCACAAATGTGTTGCACGAAAGTAAAAGAGAACTATGAAGGTGAAAGAAAAATGACAGATAGGGAAAATATTTTTCTCTTTCTATGAAAAAGTTATGTGGAAACACATAAGTATGTACATGCATAGATATCATGAAAGCAGAAAGGATAGTATTCAGAGATAGAACCAGGGTCAGGGAGCAGTGGGATGATAGGAAAGGAACAAGTATGAGCAAAGTAGAATTGTATGTATAGATTAAAAACGTCAGAGCAAAACCCATTATTTTGTATGCTAACTAAAAATGATTTAAGAAAAAAGAAAAACAAACAAAATATCAGTAATTTAATCAATGAAAATAAGTTCCTCACAAAGTGAGGTAACCCAGACCCAGAAACACAAATATAACAAGTGCCTTGCTCACCCACTATCAGGAAAGCTTCTTCCTGCAGCAGATGGGAACAGATACTGACAGACATTATGTAGAAAGTGAGAGACCTTAGAATACTCAGCAATAAATAAGAAGTTTCCATCAATCCTTTCCCTCAGTGTTGTAGAACCCCACAGAAAAGAAAACAGAAAGAATGTAAGTGCCAAAGGAGATGGAGGACAGGAAGAAAACAAGGCCTCTGAATCAACATGGTAGAGGCACTTGTGAAAGCACAGAGACTGTAGAAGCTTGCACAGGATCTGCACTAGTAGGGCCCTAGAGCAGAGCGAAGCAGACATACACTGCCATCTCTAATCCAGAGGCAATCTCATATTGATAACCCCTTGAAAATGAAAATATAGGTTCCTCCAAGGGAGTCTCACTGGGGAAACAAACTGATCTTAAGGGTAGGATGCATGCCCAGGAGGAAACAGCCAAAAGCTAGAGCAAATGAACTCAGTGGCACCTTAGAAAGTTCCTTGTCTCTCTCTCTCTCTGTCTCTGTCTCTGTCTCTCTCTCTCTCTCTCTCTTTCTGTTTTGCAGGTCCTTTGTGTATACATTATAGCTCCCAGTTTAGTGTTTCTATGGGATTCTTGAATGTGCAAACAAGTGAGACTGTTTCTTGTGCCTTTTCTTCAGCTCTTTTCCTTCTGTTTGTTCAATTTTGATGTGCTAGTTTTTGCTTTATCTTATTAGAGCCTGATTGTTTACTAATGAGAAACAGAAAGAGGGTGGATTCAGGTGGGAGATAAGGTGTGGGAGGGAGGAGATGGAAGGAGTAGAGGGACAGAAAATCATAATCAGCCTTGGCTTCCCCTAATGGACTATATGTAACCTGTTGTTTTATCACTGCAATAAAACCTAATTAGGACATATATACTCAGTTCTGGGTGGCTGCATGACCCTGAGGCACTGCTTGCTTTCTAAATGCATTGAGGCACCTGAGCATCTAATTTCTGTAATTCTGTTTCCTCTTGGTTTGCTTCAGTTTGCCAACTGATGGGGTCTAGATACTGAACAGGACTCTCATCATCTCTGCCCATATTTCACCAGAGTATAAAGTCCATGGTCATGTACTTTCTTGTAGGTTTGAACCAATAATATAGGAAAGAGATAGCAGAAAAGAAAGGAGGTATGCAGGGATGGAGGAGGAAAGTGCTGGTGGGGGCGGTGATTTCTGACTGTTCATTAGGTACTGCTGCCTAACAAACCATGTCAAACTTTTGTGGGTTTGGAAAGATGGTGATTCTCTCCCAAGTCCTCAAGACTCTATGCTTACAACAAAAAGGTCTGTTAATAAAATAAGATAAAACAAAAACAAACACACCAGAATTAGACAAGGAAACAGAAAGAAAAGAGCCCAAAAGAAGGCACAAAAAACAGAGACACACTTGTTTACACATTCAGGAATCCCATAGAAACACTAAACTGGGAGCCATAATATATAAACAAGAGACCTGCAGGAGAGAAGGAGAGGGAGACAGGGGAGAGAAACACACACACACACACACACACACACACACACACACACACAGAGAGAGAGAGAGAGAGAGAGAGAGAGAGAGAGAGAGAGAGAGAGACAGACAGACAGACAGACAGACAGACAGAGACAGAAAGAGAGAATTCAAAAATAAGATAAAATTAAAACTTTGATTGGAAGCTAAGCTGGTACCATCTGGACATTTTATCAGCATCCTTCCTAGAGATCAGCAGAACGTCAACTGTTGTTAGGCCCTATATGGCCTTTTTCTCCAATGTGTTATCCTGAACATTTCTCACAGCAGGGAGACAGAACAGGCATATAGGACCCTCTAAGGATTGTACTTAGAATTGCCATATTCCCCTACATTCTATTGGCCTGAGGAAAACATTAGCCAAAACTGAAGAACTGAAGAAATGCATCAGCTTCTTAAAAAGAAAAGTCAAATACATTAAAAACAGCTTTACTACTCTGGGAAAAATCAGAACTCTTTTTGTACTCCTTTCTTGGAGCAGCTGTGGTAAGTGCATTGACCATGGCACAGAGTATTCTGTGTAGAACTGATAGGCTGCAAAGAAGACTGCATGAACTGGAGTTGTTGCTCAAATCACTGCCGGTTTAGTGACAGGCTAGTATGTAGAGAAGGAAAGAGAGAGGTTAGAGAAAAAGAATGAGAAAAGATGGATGCTGGGCAATATCACAGTGGAGCAGGAAAAGCTGAAATATATTTATCACAATGAGTTCTCTAACTTCACATGCCCAAACACAAATAAATTGTGATTAGTCTGATAAAGGAGGGGCAGGGAAGTATGGGCCTTTGTACAGAGGCTTTCCAGGGAAATTTCCGGCACAGCACAATTCCCAAAAAGAGGAGCAAGTGCAAGTAGCAAGGGGAATTCCTTTCTGTTGATTTGACTGCTGCTGAGGGCTCTGCCTCTGTCTCTGCCATCCCATCTCTGTCACTCCAAGTCCCTCTGCACTGAGTCCAGCCAGGCTGGGCTGACAAGTGGCCTAGTAGCCAGTGAGTAGCTTCAAAAGCTATTTCAGGAGAGCAGACCTCTTCCCAAGTGTTACAGTTGTTTTGTTTTTTAATTAGATATATTCTTTATTTACATTTCAAATGATTTCCCCTTTCCTGATTCCCCCATCCCATAAGGCCCCTTCCCCCCCCCCTGTTCCCCAATCAACCCCCTCCTGCTTCCCTGTTTGGGTATTCCCCTACACAGCTGCATCAAACCTTTTCAGGACCTCTCCTTCCTTTTTCTTGAACATCATTTGATATGTGAATTGTGTCTTGGGTATTCCGAGCTTCTGGGCTAATATCCACTTATCAGTGAGTGCATACCATGTGTGATCTTTTGTGATTGGGCTATCTCACTTAGGATAATATTTTCCAGTTCCACCCATTTGCCTAAGAATTTCATGAATTCATTGTTTTTAATAGCTGAGTAGTATTCCATAGTGTAAATTACACCAAACTTTCACCAGAGACTATGAAAGCCAGAAGAGCCTGAACAGATGTCATACAGACCCTAAGGGAACAAAAATGCGAACCCAGGCTGCTATACCCAGCAAAACTCTCAATTACCATAGATGGAGAAACCAAGGTATTCCATGACAAAAACAAATTTACACAATATCTTTCCACAAATCCAGCCCTTCAAAGGATAATGAATGGAAAACACCAACAAAAGGATGGAAACTACACACTAGAAAAAAAAAAGAAATTAATCTTTTTTCAACAAGCCCAAACGAAGATAACCACACAAACATAAAAATTACATCAAAAATACCAGGAAGTGGATGGATCTGACAGGCAGTGCCAGGTATGCAGACATAGCCAAAGTCTAAAATCCCTTCATCTCAGCCTGTCAGGTTTCTGCCTGCACCCAGGGCCTGGGCAGCTCTGCAGGCCGTCTGTGTGCCAGCCCTGTTGGGGGAAGTTTGGCCTGCAGACTGACCAGCACTTGGAGGGGCTCTCTGCTATCTTGGCTCCTGGACACCAGATACAGCTGACATGCAGCACCAAATACACAGACATAGCCCAAGTCTAACATCACTTGGGTCTTAGTCTGTCAGGCATCTGCCTGCACCCAGGGCCTAGACAGCTCTTCAGGCCATCTGTGTGCCAGCCCTGTCAGGGGTTGTTTGCCCTGCAGAGTGATCAACACTTGAAAAAGGTCCCAGCAGCATCTGCCATCATCACTCCCTGATGGAGCAGAAGGGCAGCACCAGGTTCACAGAGACAACCCGAGTATAACATTGCTTGGGGCAAGACATACCAGTGCTCCAAAGGCACCCAAGAGGAGGGCAGCACATCAGCAATCTGGGACAGGGGAAACCCAGTAATCCACCAGTGTGGAAATAGTCTTAATGGCTCACAATAGGTTCAAGCACCAGCCAGTGACAACAAGATCAACTAACGCCAGAGATAACCAGATGGCAAAAGGCAAACTTAGGAACATTACTAAGAGAAATCAAGGGAATATGGCAGCACTAAACCCAATTCTCCAAAAACAGCAAGTCCTGGATACCCCAACACACAAGAAAAACAAGATTTGGATTTAAAATAACTGGTCATGGTATTGTTAGAGGAACACAAGAAGGGCATAAATAAATCTCTTAAAGAAATACAGGCACCAACTTGGAGCGGGAAACTGAGCAAGGTACCATGGGCACCAGAGTGAAGGATTTCCCAGAGTATAGCCTGTCTGGGTGCCTTCTGCACCAGGGAGCAGGGCAGCATTACAGCTGCCTGGGCAGGCAGGGGAGTGTCTGACCTGCAGGAGGTCCCTTAGATAGACAGAGGCCCAAGGACCGGGATCCACACCATCTTGGTCCCTGCAGCCCAACAGGGGGGAGGGGGGAGCTCCGGATCCACAGAGAACCCGCAGTTAGACAGAGCTCCACAGTCTGACACTATCCTGGGGAGAACAGCTCAACCAGATGGAGCCCTGCCTACTGTGAGAGCCACTGCCTAGGCTTCAGCAACACAGCCAGGAAGCCCCGGACCTGCAGGGATTCCTGCTGTTAGACAGAGCCCTGAGACCAACCACCATCTTAGAGCTGATAAACTAACCACACAAACCAGGAGGAGACCACTGGAGGCCAGTTAAGTATCCAGAGGCAAGCAGGGATGAGACTTGAATGCAGCCCAGCAGAGCTGAGGAAGTAATTGGGGCCCAGTGGTAGAAATGTTCCAGTTTCTGCCTCGGGAGCACAGACGCCCTCTGAGACAGCAGCACCAAACATCAGGCTCTCAGGAGCTTTAAACACCAACCAGTAATAACAAGACCAACTAAGTCCAGAAATTAACAAATGGCAAAAGGAAAACTTAGGAACGTTACTAGCAGAAATCAAGGCAATATGGCAGTATCTAAACCCAGTTCCCTGACAGCAGAAAGCCCTGGATACTACAACACACCAGAAAATCAAAATACAGATCTAAAATCATTGCTCAGGATGCTGATAGCAGAACACATGGATAAATCTCTTAAAGTAATACAGGAGAAAATGGATCAAAAGGTAGAAGCCCTTACAAGGCAAACACAAAAATCACTTAAAGAAATTCAGGAGAATATGGATCAAAAAGCAGAAGCCAATAAGGGGGAAATACAAAAATCACTTAAAGAAATACAGGAGAACATGGGTCAACAAGTAGTAGTCATGAAAGAGGAAACACAAAAATCTCTTAAAGAATTACATGAAATCACAAACAAGCAAGCAAAAGATCTGAGCAAAACCATCCAGGATCTAAAAACAGAAGCAGAAAAAATGGAGAAATCTCAAAGGAAGACAACTTTGGGGATAGAAAACCTTGGGAAGAAATCAGGGGCCATAGATGCAAGTATCAACAATAGAATACTAGAGATAGAAGAAAGAACCTCAGATGCTGAAGATACCATAGGAACCATGGACTCAACAATCAAAGATAATGCAAAATGCAAAAAGCTTGTAACCCAATACATCCAAGAAATCCATAACACAATGAGAAGACCAAACCTAAGGATTATAGGTATAGATGAGAGGAAAGATTTACAACTTAAAGGGCCAGCAAATATCTTCTACAAAATTATGGAAGAAGACTTCCCCAACCTAAACAGAGAGATGCCCATGAAAATAAAAGAAGCCTACAGAACTCCAAACAAACTGGACCAGAACAGAAATACCTCCTGTCACATAATAATCAAAACCACAAATGAACTAAACAAAGATATTAAAGGCAGTAAGAGAAGAAGGACAAGTAACATATAAAGGAAGACCTATCAGAATTACACCAGACTTCTCACCAGAGACAATGAAAGCTAGAAGATCCTGGGCAGATATTATGCAGACTCTAAGAGAACACAAATTTCAGCCAAAACTACGATACCCAGCAAAACTCTCAATCACCATAGGTGGGGAAACCAAGGTATTCCATGACAAAACCAAATTTACACAATATCTTTCCACAAACCCAGTCCTACAAAGGATAATACGGGAGAAACACCAACACAAGGAGGGAAACTATACCCCAGAAAGAAGCAAGATAGAAACTTCCTCTCATCAAACACAAAAGAAGATAACCACTCAAATATACAAAAATAATTTCAAAACTGTCAGGAAATAATAGTTATTATTCCTTAATATCTCTTAACATCAATGGACTCAATTCCCCAATAAAAAGACATAGACTAACACATTGTATACAGAAACAGGACCCTACAATTTGCTGCATACAGGAAACACATCTCAGTGTCAAAGACAAAGACTACCCTAGAGTAAAAGACTGGAAGACAATTTTACAAGCAAATGGTCTTAGGAAACAAGCCGGTGTAACCACTCTAATATCGGATAAAATTGACTTTCAACCTAAAATCATCAAAAGAGACACAGAAGGTCACTACTTTCTGTTCAAAGGGAAAATCCACCAAGAGGAACTCTCAATACTGAACATCTATGCTCCAAATGCAAGGGCACACTCATTCATGAAAGAAACTTTACTAAAGCTTAAAGCACACATTGCACCTAACACAATAATTGTGGGAACGTCAACACTCCACTATCCTCAATGATCCGAGCATGAAACCAGAAACTAAACAGGGACACAGTGAAACTAATTAAATCTTTGGACCAATTGGATTTAACATATATATAGAGAGAAAATTTCTTCCTAAAGCAAAAGAATATACCTTTTTCTCAGCACCACACAGTAGCTTCTCCAAAATCGATCATATACTTGGTCACAAGAGAGATGTCAACAAATACAAAAAGATCAAACTAATCCCTTGCCTCATATCAGATCACTATGGAGTAAAAGTAGTCTTCAAAAGCAAGAAAAACAACGGAAAGCCCACATACACATGGAAACTGAACAATACTCAATGACACCTTGGTCAAGGAAGAAATAAAGAAAGAAATCAAAGACTTTTTAGAATTCAATGAAAATGAAGGTACAACCTACCCAAATCTTTGGGACATAATGAAAGAAGTGCTAAGAGGAAAACTCATAGCCCTGAGTGCCTCCAAAAAGAAACAGGAGAGAGCATGCACTAGCAGATTAATGGCACAACTAAAAGCCCTGGAACAAAAGGAAGCTAATTCACCCAGGAGGAGAAGACAGGAAATCATCAAACTAATAGAAATCAAACAGAAACAAAGAGAACCATACAAAGAATCAACAAAACCAGGAGCTGCTTCTTTGAGAAAATCAACAAGATAGATAAACCCTTAGCCAGACTAACCAAAGGGCACAGAGACAGTATTCAAATTAACAAAATTAGAAATGAAAAGGGAGATATAACAACAGAGCCTGAGGAAATTCAAAAGATCATCAGACCCTAATACAAAAGTCTATATTCAACACAACTGGAGAATCTGGAGGAAATGGACAATTTCCTAGACAGATACCAAATTCCAAAATTAAATCAGGATCAATTAGATCAGCTAAACAGTCCCATTACCCCTAGGAAAATAGAAGGCATAATAGAAAGCCTCCCAACCAAAAAAATGTACGGGACCAGATGGTTTTAGTGCAGAATTCTATCAGGCCTTCAAAGAAGACCTAACACCAATACTCTACAAACTATTCCACAAAAAAGAAACAGAAGGGACACTGCCCAACTCATTCTATGAAGCCACAATTACACTGATACCAAAACCACACAAAGGTCCAACAAAGAAAGAGAACTACAGGCCAATTTCCCTTATGAATATCGATGCAAAAATACTAAATAAATTTATTGCCAACCGAATCCAAGAGCACATTAAAATGATCATTCACCATGATCAAGTAGGCTTCATCCCAGGGATGCAGGGATGGTTCAATATACGGAAATCCATCAATGTAATCCACTACATAAACAAACTAAAAGAAAAAACCACATGGTCATCTCATTAGATGCAGAAAAAGCATTTGACAAAATTCAGCATCCTATCATGCTAAAAGTCCTGGAAAGAACAGGAATTCAAGGCCATACCTAAACATAGTAAGAGCAATATGCAGCAAACCAGTAGCCAACATCAAACTAAATGGAAAGAAACTTGAAGCAATCCCACTAAAATCAGGGACTAGACAAGGCTGCCCTCTCTCTCCATATCATTTCAATATAGTACTTAAAGTTCTAGCAAGAGCAATTAGACAACATAGGTGGTGCACGCCTTTAATCCCAGCACTTGGGAGGCAGAGGCAGGCGGATTTCTGAGTTCGAGGCCAGCCTGGTCTACAGATACAGAGTGAGTTCCAGAGAAACGCTGTCTCAAAACACCAAAAAAAAAAAAATTGGAAAGGAAGAAGTCAAACTATCATTATTTTCAGATGATATGATAGTATACATAAGTGACCAAAAAAAAAAAAAAAAAAAAAAAAAAAAAAACTCCACCAGAGAACTCCTACAGCTAATAAACAACTTTAGCAAAGTGGCTGGTTATAAAAGCAACTCAAGCAAATCAGTAGCCTTCCTGTACTCAAAGGACAAGCACGCTGAGAAAGAAGTTAGGGAAATAACACCCTTCACAATAGCCATAAACAATATAAAGTATCTTGGCATGACTCTAACCAAAAAAGTGACAGATCTGTATGACAGGAACTTCAAGTCCTTGAAGAAAGAAATCATAGAAGACCTCAGGAAATGGAAAAATATTTCATGCTCTTGGATTGGCAGGATCAATATAATAAAAATGGCCATCTTGCCAAAAGCAATCTACAGATTCAATGCAATCCCCATCAAAATCCCAAATCAATTCTTCATAGATCTAGAAAGAACAATTCTCAAATTCATTTGGAGTAACAAAAAACCAAGGATAGCTAAAACTATTCTCAACAATAAAAGGACTTCTGGGGGAATCAATAACCCTGACCTCAAACAGTACTACAGAGCAATTGTGTTAAAAATGCATGGTATTGGTACAGTGACAGGCAAGTAGATCAATGGAATAGAATTAAAGATCCAGAAATGAACCTACAGAGTTATGGTCACTTGATCTTTGATAAAGGAGCTACAACCATCCAGTGGAAAAAAGATAGCCTTTTCAACAAATGGTGCTGGTTCAACTGGAGGTCAACATACAGAAGAATTCGAATTGACCCACTCTTATCTTCTTGTACTAAGATCAAGTGGATAAATGACGTCCACATAAAACCAGATACACTGAAACTAATAGAAAAGAAACTGGGGAAGGCCCTGGAGGACATAGGCACAGGGGGAAATTTCCTGAATAACAATAGCTTATGCTCTAAGATCAAGAATTGACAAATGGGACCTCATAAAATTACAAAGTTTCTGTAAGGCAATAGACACTGTCAGGAGGACAAAACAGCAACCAACAAATTGGGAAAATATCTTCAACAACCCCACATCCAACAGAGGGCTAATATCTAATATATACAAAGAACTCAAGAAATTAGACCCGAAAAAAACAAATAACCCTATTAAAAATAGGGTACAGAGCTAAACAAGGAATTTTCACCAGAAGAAATTCGGATGGCGGAGAAGCACCTTAAGACACGTTCAACATCATTAGTCATCAGGGAAATGCAAATCAAAACAACCCTGAGATTCCAACTCACACCAGTCAGAATGGCTAAGATTAAAAACTCAAGAGACAACAGGTGCTGGCAAGGATGGGGAGAAAGAGGAACACTCCTCCATTATTGGTGGGATTGCAAGATGGTACAACTGGTCTGGAAATCAGTATGGCGGTTCCTCAGGAAATTGGGCATGACACTTCTAGAGGACCCTGTCATACCACTCCTGGGCATATAGTCAGAGGATTCCCCTGGCTAATATCCAGTGTATACAAAGAACTCAAGAAGTTAGACCCCAGAAAACCAAATAACCCTATCAAAAAATTGGGTACAGAACTAAACAAAGATTTTTCACCTGAAGAAATCCAGATGGTTGAGAAACACCTTAAAAAATATTCAACATCATTAGTCATTAGAGAAATGCAAATCAAAACAACCCTGAGATTTCACCTCACACAAGTCAGAATGGCTAAGATTAAAAACTCAGGAAACAACAGGTATTGGCGAGGATGTGGAGAAAGAGGAACACTCCTCCACTGCTGGTGGGACTGCAAGCTGGTACAACCACTCTGGAAATCAGTCTGGTGGTTCCTCAGAAAACTGGACATGATACTTACGGAGGACCCAGCCATATCACTCCTGGGCATATACCCAAAAGATTCCTCAGCATGCAATAATGATACATGCTCCACTATGTTCATAGCAGACCTATTTATAATAGCAGAAGTTGGGAAGAACCCAGATGTCCCTCAACGGAAGAATGGATACAAAAAATGTGGTATATATACACAATGGAGTACTACTCAGCCAACAGAAACAATGAATTCATGAAATTGTTAGAGAAATGGATGGAGCTGGAGAACATCATACTAAGTCAGGTAACACAGTCTCAAAAGAACACCCATGGTATGCACTCACTGATAAGTGGATATTAGCCTAGAATCCTGGGACACCAAAGACACAATCCACATACCAAATGATGTCCAACAAGAAGGAAGGAGTGGATCCTGGTTCTGAAAAGGCTCAAAGCATCAGTGTAAGGGAAAAACAGAACAGGAAAGTGGGATAGGGTGAGTGGGGGTACACGGGGAGGGAAAGGGGCATGGGGACCTTTTGGGGGCAGGGAACCAGAAAAAGGAAAATGAAATGTAAATAGAGAATTTATCCAATAAAAAAAAACAAAAAACAAAAACAAACTCAAAGAAAAAAATCACATGGTTATTTCATTAGATGCTGAGAAAGCATTTGACAAAATTCAGCATCCTTTCAAGTAAAAGGTCTTAGAAAGAATAGTAATTCAAGGTCCATAAGTACGTAAACATAGTAAAAGCAGTATAAAACAAACCAGTAGTCAACATCAAACTAAATGAAGAGAAATTTGAAGCAATCCCACTAAAATCAGTGACTAGACACAGCTGCCCTCTCTCTCTCTCTCTCTCTCTCTCTCTCTCTCTCTCTCTCTCTCTCTCCATATTTATTCAATATAGTACTTGAAGTTCTAGCTAGGGCAATTAGACAACAAACGGAGGTCAAAGGGAAACAAATTGGAAAAGAAGAAGTCAAATTATCACTATTTGCAGATGATATGATAGTATACTTAAGTGACCCAAAAAACTCCACCAGAGAACTCCTACAGCTGCTAAACAACTTCAGCAAGTGGCCAGATATAAAATTAACTCAAACAAATCAGTAGCTTTTCTATACTCAAAGTATAAACAGGCTGAGAAAGAAATTAGGGAAATGACCCTTTGCATTAGCCACAAACAATATAAAGTATCTTGGTGTGTTCCAGCTGTTATGACAGAAGCTATCTAATGATGGAGTAGTTCTCACACATGTTTAATCTGGATAGGATTCTTATATACAGTTTGGAGGTAGTTCAGTGTCTGATGGCAGGTACTTCTCATTGGCTTGGTCTGAGAGCTTGGGAAAACCTTATTTTCATGTGGGAGGGCTTGGTGCTGCTCCTAAGTGACTGATGGCCACACACCTCTCTGTGGGGTGGTTGTGGAAGGCTGTGGCAGTGACAGGAGCCAGGGGTGTAGCCAAACACCTGCTGTCCCTTTGCAGGCAACAGACACCTGCTGGGTTTCCAGGGTTCTTAGCTAGAGTTCAACTGGGAACCAAGCTGTCTGTGCACAGCTAACCACCCCCATAGGGACAGATATCCCAAACAGAAATAGAACTATCCAAAACCAGCAAGGACTATCCCTAAGCAGTCTGGAGCAGGGAGCCACAATAAGAGCACAGAACAGCACAAACTGTCCACATTCAGCAAAACTGAAATGAGCATTTCTTCGTGAACACCAGGAGCTTCTGATTCATGGTCATTGCTTGGTAGACATCAAGCACTTTGACAGTAACCATGTGCCAGGCACTTGGGGAGGTGCTGGAATATGTGTTCCTACAGAAAGTACTGTGCCTGGCCCAGGAGCCCACATTCTGTACATGGCATTACTGCTGCCCCAACACAGGTGCTAAAGAGAAAATAGTGAGCAAAGGAAGAAGACATAGAAACAATGCTGCAGCTTGGATAACTTTCTCTCAAAGACCAGAGTGTCTGAGGGTTGTTTCATGGGGAGTTAAAGCAACAGCTCTCAGCTTATGGGTTTTGACCACTTTGGGAATAGAAGCATTCTTTATGGGGGTCACCTAAGGCCATCTGCATAACAGATACTCACATTACAGAGATCGCCTTGACACCTCTCCTTTCTTCCATGTACCTTCACTGGCAATGAAGAGCCACCCTTTGGATTTTCTTCTTAGTCAATATCCACCTGATCCTTGAAACAGTATCACTATCAGAGAATCTTCTTTAAACGTTGAGACTGTATGCTATGAGTCAACCATGATTAATGTGATTAAGAGCCTAGAAAATCTATCTCCCTCTTCATCTCTTAAGTTGCCAAACCAATGTTGGAGTTGAATAATCAAGCTAGTCTTTACCATTTCCCAAAGAATTCCAAACCAGTGCTTTCTGTGGCTGAAAATCTGAAAGAACAACCAATAAGAGGGATATGGAAACATTGTCCCTGTTCCAAACTCTTCCTCCTTTGCTGCTCTGAGTAGAAGTAGTAACACTGTTACTCTTGAGAGCAGCCTAAACCGCACAAAGCAAAAGCGAGGCTATAAAAGAGTCAGGAGAAGTTCCCCAGGCATTGTCATTACATGTGTTTAATGAGATAGGAGGAAGTGTCTGTGGCCCTAGTCAGAACTCTGTGGAGACCTCTCATTTGTAGCTATGAAACAGTGGGTCTTTTGGGAGAACAATCATAATCACACAGGACTAGAGTATCTCCTAGTGTGGCTGAAGCAGAGAATGTAAGGAGGCCTACAACAGAGAGCTTGATTCTGCATTTGTCTAAGAAAAGTACCTTTATATAATCCCAGCACTTAGAAGAAAGAGGCAGGAGTTCAAGGACATCATCAAATATAAATCAAGCTCAAGGCCATCGTAGCCCACACAAAACTCTGCCTCAAAAACCTAAAATTATCAGCAACAACAACAACAACAACAACAACAACAAAATCCTCCTCTCAAGTTTGGTGTAGAACAGAATGCCTATTGTTCCACTACTTCAAACACAGAACAGAGGACCTATGTCCTAGATACTCAGTAAGAGAATTATGAAGAAGTCTATGTCCAAGAGTCTGAGACCAGCTTGGCAGCACTGTGGTATCCTATGTGCAGCAAAATGCCTCAGAAATACCACTAAAAATGCAAAGCAGGAAGACTGGCCAGCCTGGACAACATAGTGGGGCTCTGTCTCTAAAGCAATGAATCAATAAATCAATACATTATTAAGTCATTCAAAAATCAGTAAGCCTGCACAGTCCATATATTCAAGAACATATTATGTAGTTGGAAATAGCCTTCATCCTTCTTCTCTCCAGGATATCCAAAGAAACAAGATCAGGACAGGAATAAATTGCTTTCTGATGGGAGCTTGGCTGTAAAAATGTTCCAATATTTATTTACACTACACACCTGTGTATTGTTAGAAAAAGAGAATGCTTCAAAATTATTTCTTTGTTATTCTTTCATTCATCATAGTTTAGTACTATCAAAATTCTGGATGAGAAAGCTGCAGAGACATTCAATTTTTAAAGCCTTTTCTATATCAACCATCTGGGTGAAATGCCATTCTAAGAATATACTACAGAGAAACAAATTCTAGGAAGCAAGTAGGAAAAGGTAATTCTCTAGACTAGGTCTAGATACTGTTTTCTTTTTAAGTATTGGTTTTGAATTTTTGGCATAAAGGGGTAGAGATCTTACCCACTAAATTAAAGCAAAACCAGAAGTTATCAAGTGGACACAGAAAAAAGAAACGGGGGATTTTCTTGTAGCTCTACCCAGAGATGGAGTCCTGGAAATCACTAGACAACCCATAGATACACTTTGAAAATGAAGATGGATATTTTCTATTAAGAGATCATGATGTGCCGGGTGGTGGTGGCACACGCCTTTAATTCCAGCACTTGGGAGGCAGAGGCAGGCGGATTTCTGAGTTTGAGGCCAGCCTGGTCTACAGAGTGAGTTCCAGGACAGCCAGGGCTATACAGAGAAACCCTGTCTCGAAAAAAACCAAATACAAAAAAAAAGAGAGAGAGAGAGAGAGAGAGAGATCATGATGCTATCATAAATGAGAAACAGAATCATTTGAATAGATTCTGTTTGGAAGAGGTCTAAGACAAGCTAGATAACCAACTAACTGCAGATACTGACTCTATGAGACATGCGAATGGAGCATTCTGAAGTGTTCCTTTTCATTTGTTTCTCTCAGAAAAAGCAGAGCTCCTAACTCCCTAGTCCAAAAGAGCCATGGAAGGTAAAGTGGATGCAATGATGACCCATGAATACTGTAGAGTCCAGTGAGGGACACTCTTTAACTCAACTTCTCCATATCCAGAGTTCCTAGAAATCACAAATACATGGAGCACGTTGACGAAATTCAGTTTGGGGCTATTTTGTGGTGCCCTCCTTCCTTCTCCTCCTCCTCCTTTTCTTTCTCCTTTTTTAGAAGAGAAATTAGAGGAGAGAGAAGATAGAGGAGGAGGAGGAAAAGGAAGAGGAGGAGAAAGAGGAAGAGGAAGAAAAGTTCTTCCGAAGCCCAGAAAGAATCTACCTAGTTTTCATTGCTATTTGCCATTTTTCTGAAAATGGAAAGACTAAGGTGATACTTCTGAGACAAAAAGGAACAAAATTAATTCTTAATGTTTTAATTAAGATTATGTTTATGATGTGTGTTGTTTGGTTGCTTTGTATAAACCTAGGTGAAGTTTGACAAATTAAATGAGTCTTGGTCTAATTAAATTTATAAGCACTGAGGAAAATGTTAAGCTTTATTAACTGGGGAAAGAATGTGGCTCCTTAGCTGAACAGGCAGCTTACAAAGACAAAGGACATAACTTTATGGGAGTTAAATAAATACAATATTTTATATTATAGACCCAATGGATCCATTTGCAATGAGTCTAAAAGTTGACATTGGCTTACAAGACTTGAGTTTCTCCCGGGTGTGTGAGCAGACACAGGGGAATGCATGTGGCCCTGGATCTTTCTCCACTTAGGCACAGATTGCAAGCTCTGCCGCCCCAGGCATTCCTGCATTTAGTGACCAGTCTGTCTGGAGCAGGAAGTTGTGAAGAATGTGTTTAAGCAGAAAAAAACGCATGGGAAGTCAGTACCCAGAAGACGTGGGAAAAGGATCCCACTGTGAAGTATAGCCCACAGGAAGGCAGGATTTGTAGACTGCCACTCTCACTGGGTTACTTTTTGGAGATGTATGCATTTCCTGTGGCTGCTCTTCTTCCTGAGCACCCAGAAGCCAAGGTTTGCACAAACTAAACTTCCTTCTTTACATACCATTTAGTTAACCAGGAGCATATTAATTAGTGCCAATTATTGGCATGCCAGCAACACCTACAGATTAATATTTCAGAAATTAGAAGCACAGCTGAGCATGAAAATGTGAACTTGTAATTGGAGACAGAGACAGAGAACAAGGATGCTTCTAAATTAAAGAGGAAGAACCTCATGTATCTTCCTGATAATTGGGCCTCTAGAGGCCAGAATCAAGTCCATACATTCCCACTCCTGGTATGGCACAGATTTTCATATGTGTCCCTAAAAGTATACAAAATTCCTCCCTTCTGTGATTCAAGGTACCTCAGTTCCATAGTGAAAACAAATGGTTAAGCACCCGTTGTGAAGGCCAGGTTTTCTGAGGTGTGTCTCAGGGATGAACCTGACCTTTGGAAGCGTGTTGTGCCCTTCCCAGGAGCAAAAGGCCTTCCTTCCTGCAGTGCTCACACCCTCACTGCTCACAATGAAACTATACTTTGGGCTTTCTTGTCTTTATTGTGTTTGGTTCCTTGAACATCTCCAGAAACAGAATGATCACCCTGTAAGGCCGAGGGTTGGAGAAGTATGGTATTAATTATCCAACTGCTGTTATCCAACTATTTTAAACAAACAACCGCCCAAACTACCCCAATGCTCTAAGGCACTGTCCTCACACTCCAAGCAGGCTGGCCATTAGGATTCCCATTGGGTTCCCACAAGTTCCAACTGGGACCCACAGTTTTCTGGACAATTCTAGGATCCCAGCTCTGGCTGACTTCTGCTTGCTGTCTAGGCAGCTGTATCTCACCCATTCCTTAGCATCCCTGAAACCCCTAAACCTTGCTCCCCCACGCCTTACACTCCTACCTTGGTTGGTTCCATTCCCTGATCCTTCCTCAAAAGACTTCAGCTATTTTCCCTGCACTCTCCTTAAACAGTGCCAGAGCCCTGCCTATCAGGTTTGCTAAATGGAGTGCTCACTTTAAGCCAAATCCTACGCGAGTTCGCCCCGCCCCCAACCTCAGGCTCTCCCTTCCTCCTACCCCCAGGCTCCTGCCTTCCCCCATCCTCCCTCCCAGCAGTACTCCCAGCCTGCCTATCATCTTGCTTTAATTGTTTCCAGATTCATGTGGGAGGTCAGGGCCCGGGAGTGCTGCTTCATGCCAAGTTTATAAACAGAGCAGTGTTTCCAGATGGCCGCTGGCTCCAGCCTGGCTAGCAGGTTGATTGGGACCAGAATAACAACAGGTGGAGTGCAGACAATGAGTTCCTTGACACTTATTTACTCCCTCTGCATTTTCTTTCTTTGCAGCCTCCACTCCATCTGCTGCAGCCACCGGGATGGACTTCTACAGCATCGAGTCGGGTAGAGGCAGCGGAATGCAAAGGAAAAAAATGTCATTTCCCTGGAGAGAGCACAAGCTTGGGAGCGGGGAGGGGGGCTGAGGGGGAGGTGGGGAGAAGGGGGACCGCCCCTAGTGGTCCCAGTTGTCAGTGAATTGAGGAAAAGGTTTTCCTTTTGGTCTTTCAATTGGTCTTTCCTTCAGAAAACAGATTACAGAAACTCTCTTAGGATTTTTTGAAAGAGGGTGACCTAGACCTTGTTGTACGAATTCAGGGAATGAAGTAAACAGGCTGGCCTAGCGGTTGGACCAATAAAGGCAGGCCAGCGAGGGACTGCATGCAGCCTTGGGCTCAAGCTACAGGAGGCCCCTGTGAGGCCATCAAGAAACAATGGAAGCACCAGAGACCTCCAGAGAAACGCCAGGTTGTGCAGGGGCCTCCCAGCAGCATTTGTCCCCAAAGGCCTAAGATCTGGGTCTAAGTCCAGATAGATGAACTTGTCCTGGTGGAATTGGAGTTGAAATTGTGAGGTAGCCATGACAGCAGGGGCAGGCTAAAACAGGGAGGAAAACTGACAGTTTAGGTTTACAAAGGAAGGAAGGACAGAAGGAAGGAAGAAAGGAAGGAAGGAAGGAAGGAAGGAAGGAAGGAAGGAAGGGAGACACCAGCAGAAACCAGTGTCCCTGAAAGTAAGAAACATAAATATCAGAAGTAAGTTTTAAGAATCTCAAAGTTAAATCTAACAGATTCAAACCGAGTTTCTGCTTTTCTGCTTTTGAAATGTAACCCGATACCCGGGCTTTGAAGCTTGGGACCTAAATTGGGCAGTGCAGTTTATCTGAACTGGGGGGGGGGAGTTGGAGGCTCATCTGCCCCACACCCCAGCTTACTACACAGCACAGCACTGCTGCACTTTAAAGCATCTCCAAATGCTAGTCGCATAAAATAAGGCCACACTTGGTATTTCTCTTAGTCATTGCAGAATCTTTACACAGGATATTAACCCATATTTCTTTAATTACTTCACTACATTTTTTTTTACAAAACACTTACTGAGGTTTTTTTCTGAAAAGCTTTATGTATTATATAAAGAATTCTTAAGAAAAACAAACATGTCTTAGACTAAAGAGCAACAAAACCAGTTAGAAGGAATACATTCACAACAGGGGACATAAATGGAGCTCCTGGAGAGGAAGAGAGGGCAGACATACTGGGACTGGTGCAGGAGTCCACTCACATTCCAACCCTATAAAGTCACTGGGCAAGGGTTAACTCAGATCCTCCACAAGGATGGTTTACCCTGCAGAAGCATCTGTGGAAGAATCTGAAAACTTGGCTCCCTGTCATTCCAGCAGGTGCCCCATGCAGACACTGACTGTAGCTTTCACCAAATTCAGGAATAATCACAAAGAGCCTTGTTTTTTCATGAATACTGGTAAAAAAAAATTACCATGCTTTTGGGGAAAGGGTCTGCCCCCAAAATGAAATGGCAGCAGCTAAAGAAATTTTCTCAGACACCATCCTGGCTCAGTGAGTACCTAGCAATGCTGTCTGGGTTCCATTGTGACTGAGCAGCTGTGCTGAAGTCATCTCTGCAATAGCAAGGTTTTCCCACTTATACTCCATGACTGAACATGAGCAGGCACTGCCAGCCACAAGTCAGGAAGTACACTGGACAGCCACTGCAGATGCCAGCACAGACTCATAGTGTGTCCCCCGCTAACTGCAAAATGGTCAGAACAGAGAAGAATTCTTATTAGGTCCATCTACATAAAGAAGATATGTTTTAAAAAAAAAAAAAAATTACAAAAGCTTGAGAGGTTTTACATCTTGACCTTCACATGGTCACATTATCAGTTGTTCCAATCCATGGGAAGGCCAAAATGTAAAACCTCTCAAGTTTTAGCAATTACATTGAGAAAGCAAAGTAGGGTTTTTTTTGTCTAGTTTTTTTGTTTGTTTTGAAAAGCATGTTCTTTTTATTGAAAAAGGAAGTAAAAACATTTTGTGTTAAAATTGGAGATTTACATGGAAAATATTTCTGGTAAAATAGAAGAGATATATAGAAAAACATGTTAAATTTGACAATTTCATGGAAAATTAAAGGGTAAAGTGGTAGACATAAAAAACATTGCTAAATTAATTGAAAAAGGAAGAAATATGATAGAATTGAAGATTTATGTGGAAAATATTTCTGATAAGATTGTAGAAAAATGTAGAAAATATGTTAAAATTGAAGATTATCATGGAAAACTTTATATTTTCCATGTAAATTTTTTAACCAGAGAACTTTATTTCTCAAGCTATAATTTTTGTACCTTTCTACATGTAGATCAAGATATCTTAGCTAACACAATGTATTCACTCTTGTTATTTTTATACAGTGATGCTATCATAGGGCCAAATGATGCAGCAATGAAGTTGGGTGCTGAGGACTCTGAGTCACTGCTGTGCAGCCTATCTCTATAGCCGGATGCTAAAATGCTTCTGGAAACAAAGCTCACTGCCCTCAAGTCCACTGGCCAAGCCAGCCTTTCTGTAATGCTTAAAACACTTCTAACCAGAATTAAGGGATTTCTTCCTTTTAAACTTGGCAAGCAACTGAAAGAAAGTGGTGTGGAGAAGGTGAGAAATACCATTTTCAAATCCTACAAGAGCCAAGCAAGCAGTCCATGGTGACTTAACCAAAATTTCCTTACAAAGGACTATTTGTAAGTTCCAACTTCAGGCTTTAAGAATGTGAAGTCAAAGATTTCAAAGTGTAGTAGATAATTATTTCATTTCTACTATGTTTTATTTTCTGAGCATTAGCTCCTCCCAGCCACCCCTCTTGTTTGCTTTGCCAAAAGTTGATCTCATTCATGAAATCTTCTCCCAGACAAGGAATTGCTGCACATGGCTAATAGCACCTCATGGAGAAAGAATGGGGACCAGAGGGCTGCACAGACTCTTCTGAACCTTGTCCCAAGTACATGGATGTTCAAGGCAGAGAGCCTGCTTGCTATATCATACAGCCTCTCCTAGTTGTGGGTACAGACTACAGAAGGACACAAGTGGCAGATATCTCTAAAGTAGCTCTAATTTTATCAGGAACCCGGAATGCCAGTTGGCATGATCCATGGAAAGAAACTGCAATTATGAACCTCATGCTGTGCCTAAGAAAATGGCAAAGCCAATTGAACTGATACCTCCTTTTCAGTCACACTACCAGGAATAATAATAAATCTGACCTGGTCTTTACAAGGCCATTGACTTAGGCACTTCCTAATTGTAAGCTGCTTTTCCTCCAAAGGAATTTTAAGTCTTTCTTTATTCTACTTTCCAAGTATGCTTTAGTAGCTGCTTAGCTAAATCTATTCCACATTCCTATACCTCAAGTAAGACTAATGAACCACCCATTTAGTTGGTGGCCAAGAGGCTGATGAGTAGTCCCAGAGGGATCCACACTGATCTAAAGAAATGCCAAGATTAGCAAAGAGGTCTGAGTTTTTCTAAGGTAAGTGTCTATCCCACCTGTACTGTTCTTCAGTTACAATGATATGTCAACAGCTAAGAAAATGTCTCCAACATATGCACTCTCAGAGAAGCCAGACTGTTTTCAACCATGCCTCTAATGTATGCTATCTACACAAGTCTATGTAAACTTTGTAGGATGCCCATGCATTAAAAAAATTGTTCAGGATCCCAATTGGTTAGACTTTTGCTAAGGATTTGGCTGAACACCAAGTCTGAGGTACTAGAGCCTGAAGGCAGTTAACTAGCATCTTCACTCTACAGGCAAAGCAAATAGTCTGTTTACTTGAAAGGCCTTTGGCAAAGGCTGACAAAGATCAAGGGTAAAGCTGCTCTGTATGCTGCTTACTTTGGTTTAACTCTGCCTGTGACAATGAGAGCTGTGATAATTTAACCCAAGAACTAAGAATGCATTCATGGTTGTAACAAATTGATCTGGGGCTGGGGAGATGGTACAGTCACTAAACTTCTCACTTTGCAAGCATTCCAACATACATTCAATCACCAGAACCCACATTTTAAAAAATGTGGTTATGATGGCATGTGCTTATAATCCCAGCACTGGGGAAGCAAAAACAGAAAGACCCCTGTGGCCAAGCCCACTTGCTGAGTTCCAGACCTGAAAGAAACCTGTATTACAAAAGGCCAAAAAAGAAAAGAAAAAGCAAACAAACAAAAATCAAAACCAAAACCTTAAAGGCTATCTGACACACCCTCTGATGTCTACATGCATATTCTTAGGTTATCTTCATGGACATTCATACATGTACATGCATAGAGTTTACGAACCCTGAACAAACGCACCCATCAACACCTATCTTGGTGTTCCTTTTGGAGTTATTTTTGTTTTTTGTAGGGGTTTTGTTTGGTTGGTTGTTTGGTTGGTTTTGTTTTAAGATAAGGTCTCACTAGCCTTGACTAATCTGGAACTCAGTATATCATCGAAGATGGCCTCAAACTCAACTGCCTTTGCCTCCCAGATACTGGAATTAAAGATGTGGTCCTTTGGTTGCCTTGATCACATGATTCATCTGCTTCAGCCTTCTGTGTGGGAAGATTCCAAGTATATGTGGCCACACTTGACTGCCATTATTTTTTATAAGATAGTTTTTTATTTACATTTCAAATGTTATCCCCTTTCCTTATTCCACTCTGAAAACCCACTATCCCATTCCTCCCATGGGTATTTTATTCCCACTTCTAAGAAGGACCGAAGTATCCACAGTTTGGTCTTCCTTTTCATGAGCTTCATGTGGTCTGTGAATTGTATCTTGGGTATTCTGATATTCTGAGCTAATATCTACTTATCAGTGAGTTCAAACCATGTGCATTCTTTTGTGATTGGGTTACCTCACTCAGGATGATATTTTCTAGTTGTATCCATTTGCCTAATAATTTCATGAATTCTTTGTTTTTAATAGCTCCATTGCATAAATGTACCACATTATCTGTATCCCTTGGGGGACATCTGAGTTCTTCTTTGGTCCTTGTTAGAAGGGGAATAAAATACTCATGGAAGGAGATACAGAGACAAAGTGTGGAACAGAGACTGAAGGAAAGGCCATCCAGAGACTGCCCCACCTGGGAATGCATCCCAAATAGTCACTAAACCCAGACACTACTGTGGATGTCAACAAGTGCTTTTGACAAGATCCTGATATAGCTGTCTCCTAAGAGGTCTGGAAGTACCTGAAAAATACAGATGTGGATGCTCTTAGTCAACCGTTGGAATGAGCATAAGCCCCCCCACCCCAATGGAGGAACTAGAGAAAGGACTGAATGAGCTAAAGGAGCTTGTAGCCCCATAAGAGGAACAACAATATGAACCACCCAGTAGCCCCCAGAGCTCCCAGGAACTAAACCACCAACCAAAGAGTACACATGGAGGGACCCATGGCTACAGCTGCATATGTAGCAAAGGATGGCCCTGTTCGACATCAAAGGGAGGAGAAGCCCTTGGTCCTGAGAAGGCTCAATGCACCAGTATAGGGGAATGCCAGGACAGGGAAGCAGGAGTGGGTGGGTTGGTGAGCAGAGGGTGGGGGTATAGGATATGGGGTTTTTGAGGGGAAACCAGGAAAGGAGATAAAATTTTAAATGTGAGTAAAGAAAATATCTAATAAATAAGAAAAAAGAAATTAAAAAAAAAGAAGTAAGGTCTAGCCTGGACATACCTGAGTAGAAATGACAGCATAGGCATGCTGTGCATGAAACACGGATCCAGCCTGCACTTACCTAATTAGGAATGACAGCAGAGGCATGTTACTTTTAAAGCAAGGTCCAGCCTGGATTTACCTGTGTAGGAATCACAGCAGAGGCATGTTACTTTTAAAGCAAAGTCCAGCCTGTATTTACCTGTGTAGGAATCACAGCAGAGGCATGTTACTCATCAAGCAAGGTCCAGCCTGGACTTACCTGAGTAGGAATGACAGCATAGGCATGTTACTCATCAAGCAAGGTCCAGCCTGGACTTACCTGAGTAGAAATGAGAGCATAGGCATGTTACTCATCAAGCAAGGTCCAGCCTGGACTTACCTGAGTAGAAATGAGAGCATAGGCATGTTACTCATTAAGCAAGGTCCAGCCTGGACTTACCTGAGTAGAAATGAGAGCATAGGCATGTTATTCATGAATCAAGGTCCTTTCTGGATTTAACTTTAATTGAGATGATTCCAGGAGAGTTAAGATATAAGGTGTTACTCTTGCACCCAATATCCCAGGTTCCCTAACATAGTAGATAGAACAGGCAGGTATAAACCAAGTACAAAACTTGTTTGTTAAAGAATAAGATATATACAAAGGCCATGTCTCCTGAGCATAGCTCTTCCTTGAAAGAGAGAATCAAATTTCTCCAAAGGTATTGATGAATGATCTAGGCCAAATTCTGTTGTAAGCATGCTAGTTCTAAAAGAAAACTTCAGAACTCTTTAAAGCTACGAGTAACTAAGAAATGAGCTCATTTCAATGCTCCTCTTACTGGGGACAGTAGAAGTGACAGGACAGAAACGTGTGTGTGTGTGTGTGTGTGTGTGTGTGTGTGTTAAAAAATGAATGAGACTAGGAAAGTAGCACAGCAGCAGAACCTTGCTGGGCATATGCTAGGGCTCAATTCATGTTGTTTGGATATATTCACTATATCGATAATAATAATGAAGTTGAGGTAGCTTTCCACCAAGAAAAAATATATCTCAATTCTGACTAACAGTCAACAGATATCTTAAAAGCATTCCTTGTCCCTAAAAGACAAAATAAACTCAGCTCCTAAGTATGGACTAGGACAAATTCTCATTCAGGAGACCAAACACGGTGGGATTCAGAGAAGGGTTGTTTTAAGAACAAGCCTTCAGGAGGTCAAGCCTGATGCCAAAACTGTTCCCCAACTATCCCTTCTCACCAACCCATCTGCACAAACAGAGGTCATGCCTGTCATAGAGGTGAACAGCAAAGGCATTGCCTGCCATAGAGGTAGAACTGCACCCTTGTGAAGCTGTCAGAGCTCAGCACAGGAAAAATAAGAACAGATCAGAAAAAAAGACTGGAGATTTCACTCAAAGAAAGTCCTGGGTAAGATAGAATAAAAACCCAAGACTCAACCATCATGGACAGGGATAACTAAGCAAGGACTGGGAACAGATTCTTATGACTCTCAGAAGAAAAAACAGCCTGCCTGCTAAGATTTTCACTGAGTTTCTTCTGTAAGTTCCCAAAGTTAACAAATTATATGATTAACTCAGTAGAAGAGTTCCACTTGCTGAGCACCAGAACCAAAAATGAATGCCCCAAAAGAGGCTCATGAAGGCACATTAAGATCAGAATGAGGATAGAATAATGAAGGGAGTGTGATGTCCATACTCAAGGCCAAGGGGATGGGCAAAGTATAAGACAAAGCTTCTTAGGCTAGCAGCTTCTTGACACAGAAAAGTATATAATAAACAAATGTACTACTATGTAGTAAGAATTCAAGAATAAAGTTTATGAAAGACATGCTGACAGGATTACAAAGTAAAGTAGATCAGGTATTATTATTGATCATATGCTTAATGCCAGACAAGTCACAAATTTTTCATTTATTGCACACATTTGAGTGTCATTATGATTATTATCTGAGGTGATGAAACACACAAAAAGGTATGTTATACCTCCATGCCAAATTGTGTTGTTGGAGAGTACTGAAGCCTTAATTTTAGATCCAGGAGTAATAGTACCAAGCCCGTGATGTTCAACTAAATCATATGCTACCAAACTTATGGGCATTGTAAAGAAGAAAGGGCAAACGTGCCTAAGAAACAATGCTTAGACCCAAAGAACCCAGGCCTTGGACCTATGAGTTCATCATTTACCCCCAAATTATATCCAAGGCTGTTTTTTGTCAACTTCCTTTCTTCCTGAAATGAACACAGCTATTACAACTGTGCAATGTTTGGCATCAGAGACCCAAGGAAAAGCTACTTTGTTCAGGGACCAAAATTTGTCAGCCTGGATATTTCTAACAAGTCCTTGGTTATAAAAGAAGATTGAGAAAACTAGAATGTGGGTGACTGTCAGAGTCACTTTAAGATATCCTATTGGAACTGGGAGGAGACTACAATGGTAGCTGTTTTCTTGTGATTTTTTTCCATGTGTCTGAGCCCACTCCTAAGGAGAGAAGGTATGAGTTTTCTTGAGCAAGTGGGCCCCCTCCACCAACTACTAAGGAGACACTGCCCTCTAAGACATAAGGACAACCAATGCTGCAGAGGCTCGAACTGCTTCAGGGTACAACTCAGTTCTTGGTTTTCCTGTGTTCAAAGCTAACTTCACAAGACTGTAAGAAGCATGTTACAATCATCACATAGAAAAGTGGCTCTCAACCTTCCTAATATTGTGACCCTTTAATATAATTCCTCATGTTGTAGTGACCTCCAACCATAAAAGAATTTTCATTGCTACTTTGCAATAATTATAATGTTGCTACTGTTATGAATCACAATGTAAATATCTGATATGTAACCCATATAAAAAGGTTGTCTAACCCCCAAAGGGGTCATAACTCACAGGTTGAGAACCACTGATTTAGAATGAAGAATAAGATATTTAAGACAGCTAACTGTTTTGCACCAGGTGGCAAACTTTAAGAATTTTTTTCTTTTCTTTTTCTTTTTAACAATATGTCAAGTAAAGAGCAGTAAAAAGTCACAACACATATCTAAAATACTGAGGCAACTGCCTTTAGTCCTGGTTGAAAGTCCCTTAGAACATGTACTCCACATGTTCTTCTCCAAGCAGGACAGACACAGGATCAGGTAGGAGAGTGCCACTGCCTCGTTATCCACCAGGCCAGAGGAGCTTCACATCTCCATGGCTGGCTGCAAGTGGGTTCCTGGAGCAAACTCAGGAACTTTCTTTTTATTTAAAATTTTTGTATTAGATATAGTCTTTATTTACATTTCAAATGTTGTCCCCTTTCCTGGTTCGGGTGATTTTCCCTCACTCGAAAATCACATAAGCTATCTCCCCTCCCCCTGTTCCCCAATCAACCCTCTCCTGCTTCCCTGTCCTGGTATTCCCCTACACTGCTGCATCTAGCCTTTCCACGACCATTGAGCCATTCCTCCCTTTGATGCCCAACAAGGCCATCCTCGGTTGCCTATGTGGAGCCATGGTTAACTCCATGTGCACTCTCTGGTTGATGGCTTTGTCCCTGGGAGCTCTGGGAGTGCTGGGTGACTCATATTGTTGTTCCTCCTGTGGTGCTACAAACCCCTTCAGCTCCTTGGGTCATTTCTCTAGCTCCCCTATTGGGAACCCTGTGCTCAATTCAATGGCTGACTGAGAGTGCCCCACTCTGTACTTGTCAAGCACTGGGAGAGCCACAAACTCAGGAACTTTATAATGCTATTACACAGCTTACGAAGTATAGTGTACCAAAAGCTTTAACCTTGTCACCTTATTTAGTTCTTATGAAAACTTACTAAACACATACAAAATTCCTATCCTGGGGCAGAACAGCCTGCAGTTCAGAGGTACATATATACAAAAACCTCTAAGTTACCAGCTACCCACATATGCTGCTTGTTGAGGAAAACCCAGGGGCTTGTATTCTTCTTCAAAGCCATACCCTTTCCTTTGGACCAGGCTGCTTCCATTCAATTCCTTCTTACAGTGGGGCCCAAATTGTCACAGGCTTGACAGAGCCTGGCAGGGCTAACTACACTTTAAGGTGACTCAGTAACAGTGCATGAGAGAGTGGGGAATCTTGTAACTTTATGGTTATTGTGGCTATCCTCACTTAATAGATGACGACACTACTAAAGGACAGAATTCTCAGTGGCTCCTACAGTCAAGATACCTCCCTTCAGATGCCTGTGAAGGAACTGTGCTCAATCAGATCCTCTACACTTGACATGGTGAACCAAGTTGATATGGTAGACAGGACTTAAAGTTCTCCCGTGACCTGTCAATCAACTCATTTTGTCTCTTAGGACATTTTCTTTTATGAACTGTTTGAAACTAATTTTTCTTGTGCAGTCTAAGATGCACCCATGTTTTTCTTGCAGAAATTTATTAGCCTTTTCCTTTGTGTCTCATTTATTAGAAACTGATCCAATGCTAAACTCTTGAGTTTTTTAATTGATTTTACCTCCCAGTTTTACCTCAAAATCGTGTACTGTATGTTGAAGCAGCTGGAAAAAAGATAGAACAAAGGAAATAAACTCCTAAATTCTCTAATTTTGCCATGTCCCCTGCTGAGACTAACTCAGAATGGTGGCCATGCCTCTAGGCTGACAACAAGAACTTGGAACATGTCTTACAGACTCTTGTTTGTGAGGAGATTTTATAGGACATGCTAAGAATATATGGAAATAAAATGCATGCTATATTTTTCTGTGCTAGGTTTGAAATTGTTTGTATTGTATGTATTGTGCATTAAACTGGTACTTTCTGGTTTGTCCTTTCTAATCTTTTTTTTTCAGGAAGCAATAGTATGTCAGTAGTTCACTGACTTCAAAAATCATGTAATAATATAATAACCCCAGTATGTTTAGAAGAGCAATAGCATAGCATCAGTAATAATGAAAAACTGCCCCTTCTATAGCTCACACTTGTTCGCCAAGTGAATTTGTAACAGCATATTTGCACATAGGTGATTCCTGTCTGATAATCTCTTTCCTTCTTTAATGGGTGAACTCAAGAAATAGAAATGAAGTTATCAATAGACAGTGCAGAAGAAAATTCGCTTCAGTGGCACATGACACACTGCCTACATTGCAGTCTTCCATGCAATCAGATTTGACTGTCTTCATTGTTATTAAAGTGTTCTGCACATCTTTGAAAACAATAGGAGAGGGATGAACACTGGCATTTTCATGTTCTGAAGAGTTTCAATCACATCACCATTCCTATGGAAAAATAAATCCTGGGGATGGGCAAATGCAGCTCAGTGAAGCTCTGGGTTCCATCTACAGAGCCAGAAGAGGAGAAGGATGTCACTAAAGAGCGGAAGGAGAAAAGAGGAGGAAGAGAAAAGGAAGAGGAAGAGGAGGAGGAAGTCTTCTTTATGTATATTCATATAAAGTGAGGCTTTTGTTTTCCTTTGGATAAATTTAACAGCTATCTGAGTCCTTGATAATTAAAAAAAAATTATGAACAAAGCTGAAGCTTTGGTCATTTGATGGCCTCATTTTGGGGGACCCTGTGTTATGTACCTCACTAGGACTAGTGCCCATCAAACAGATGTTGAGAGTCACATTTACTAATACTGTGTCCTGGTAAATGAACTGCTCTTGAGAGCACTGTGCCTCTTTTTGGAAGACAGAGCTATAGAATCAAGGTCTTTTTCTACTGAAAAAAAGTTAACAGCTAATGACGTTGCTAGGAAAAGAATATATTTAGTCTTAAGATGTATTGGGAAAACTTTCTAATTTAATAGGACAATCCTAGTATTGGCTTTTCCAACAAATACTTTATTCTAAATATTCTTCTAAATAATAGTAGAAACAACCCAACAAAAGTCTCCAAAGTTGAGGTTTTAAAGAAAATGTATCTTTAATATATAAGGGTTCTATTAGGCTTCAAACCCCCAGGGAAAAAATGGCTAACTGAGGTGCCTATTTAGCAAATGAAAGAGAGCTTATCACCAAGTTCTTCGTGCAGCTCTGAGTCCTTACCTGTTATAGGGCCTTCCTGGAAGGCATATCCCACCCCTACTCTGAACTCTTCAGCCTAGTATGCTGGGTTGTTCTTTTCATTGAATTATTTTGGTAACCTGCTCTCTTTGTACTTTGGGCCACCTAGCCACTACATCTGGCTCCCATATCTCTCCCTCTCCCTTTCCATCCCCATCTCCCTTCATGGTTGAGCTCAGTCTCATTATAACCACTCTTAACTCTCCCAGATGTGACTGCCACATATCTACAATAAACAATCTCCTCCACCATACCTAGGCGCCACTGTTCTTTTCCTTTCCTTTCCTTTCCTTTCCTTTCCTTTCCTTTCCTTTCCTTTCCTTTCCTTTCCTTTCCTTTCCTTATCTTACCTTTCTTTACCTTTCCTTTCCTTTCCTTTCCTTTCCTTTCCTTTCCTTTCCTTTCCTTTCCTTTTCTTTCCTCTCCTCTCCTCTCCTCCCTTCTCCTCTCCTCTCCTTTCCTTTTGACTTATTTTTTCATTCAATTTTCTATAATTATTTTTATTCTGAATTTCTGTGTGTTTGTGTACATATGTATGTGTGTGGCACACGTGTGTACCTATGTGGGAGGTATGCAAGTAAACTCGTGGAGGCCAAAGGAGAATGTTGGTTGAATCTATAACTTTCCACCTTATTCTTTTGAGGCACGATCTCTCACTGAATGTAGAAGTAGGCTAGTAGCCTGCAGGCACTGCAGAAACTCCTGTCTCATACCCCACAGTGCTGGTATTGCAAGTACTTGCTTTTTACAAGGATGCTGTAATCTGAGTTCAGATCCTTATATTTGGACAGAAATCACTTTTATCTACTGAGCCATTGTTCCAGACCCTGAATGTTGTTTTAAATAGTAAGAGAAATAATTGCATAATAGAAATCCAGTATTGGCTTTGTTGTTGTTGTTTAAGAATATAGATCTCTAAGATAAACTAGAGGCCTAATGCATAAGCTTGCTGCATGGTACTTGATGCACAGTCTGATAACTGTGAACTCTGATTGGTTCTACCTTTTAGAGAACAAAGAGAAAAATGTAAACAAAATGAAGATTAAGAAATATGTGTGTTAACTTGAATGTGTACAACTACAAATCTCATTTATACCTCAATATTTTTGTCTGACTAAAAGTTACTATTAAAATAAGAATTGAGAAAAAATGTTATTTCTAAAGTAAAAATTGAGAAAGAAAAGGTTATTTCTTTTTTTCTCTTATTTTTATTTGCTTTATTCACATTTCAAGTGTTATCCCCTTTCCTCTTTTCTGCTTCCCCTGCTTACCACCCTCCCATGCCCACTTTCTTTACCTGGCAATCCCCTACACTGGGGCAACAAGTCTTCACAGGACTAATGGCCTCTCCTCTTACTCATTTCTTAAAAGGCCATCCTCTGCTACATATGTAGCTGGACCCATGGGTCCCTCCATGTGTAGTCTCTGGTTGGGTTTTAGTCCCTGGGAGCTCTGGGAGTACTAGTTGGCTCATATTGTTGTTCCTCCTATGGGGCTACAAACCCCTTTAGCTCCTTGGGTCCTTTCTCTGAATCTTTTGGGGGCCCTATGCTCAGTCCATTGGATGGCTGTGAGCATCAACTTCTGTATTTGTCAGGTACTGGCAGAGCCTCTCAGGAGACAGCTATATCAGACTCCTGTCAGCTAGCATTTGTTACCATCCGCAATAGTGTCTGGGTTTGGTAAGTGTATATGGAATGGATCCCCTGGTGAGACAGTCTCTAAATGGCCTTTTTTTCAGTATCTGTTCCACACTTTGTCTCTGAATCTCTACTCTCATCAATGAACAGATCATATAAAGAGAAACTAAACAGACACAATGAAACTAACAGAAGTTATGAACCAAATGGATTTAACAGATATCTATAGAACATTTTATCCTAAAACAAAAGAGTATACCTTCTTCTCAGCACCTCATGGTATCTTCTCCAAATTGACCATATAATGAGTCACAAAACTGACCTCAATAGATATAAGAAGATTGAAATAATGTACCCTGTCAGATCACCATGGACTAAGGCTAGTCTTCAATAACAAAAAAAAAAAACAACAGAAAGCCCACATATACATGGAAACTGAACAACATTCTACTCAATGATAACTTGGTCAAGGAAGAAATAAGATAAGAAATTAAAGACTTTTTAAGAATTTAATGAAAATGAAGCTAAAACATACCCAAACTTTTGTAACACAATGCCAGCAGTGCTAAGAGTAAAACTCATAGCTCTGAGTGCTTCCAAAAAGAAACTTGAGAGAGCATACACTAGCAGCTTGACAGCACATCTGAAGGCTCTAGAACAAAAAGAAGCAAATACACCCAAGAGAAGTAGACATCATGAAATAATCAAACTCAGGGCTGAAATCAACCAAGTATAAACAAAAAGAACTATACAAGGAATCAACCAAACCAGGAGCTGGTTCTTTGAAAAAACTAACATGAGAGAAAAACCTTTAGCCAAACTAACCAGAGGGCACAGAGACAGTATCCAAATCAACAAAATCAGAAATGAAAAGGGAGACAGAACAACAGATACTGAGGAAATAAAAAAAATCATCAGATCCTTCTACAAAAGCTTATACTCAAGAAAAGTGGAAAATCTAGATGAAATGGACAATTTTCTAGACAGATACCAGGTACCAAAGTTAAATCAGGATCAGAAAAACCATTTAAACAGTCCCATAACCCCTAAAGAAATAGGAGTAATCATTAATAGTCTCCCAACCCAAAAAAAAAAAAAAAAAAAAAAAAAAAAAGCCCAGGACCAGATGGATTTAATGCAGAATTCTATCAGACCTTCAAAGGAGACCTAATACTCTTCAAATTATTCCACAAAATAAAAACAGAAGGAACACTACACTACTCAATTCTTTCTGTAAAACTACAATTATTCTGATACCTAAACTACACAAAAACCCAACAAGGAAAACTCAAAAAGGGTATTTCTAACAGTACTGTAGCAGTTATTTGAAGGAATATAAATTGACAACTATTCCCACTTTGTTGGTTGCTGTTTTGTCCTTCTGACAGTGTCCTTTGCCTTGCCTTTGTAATTTTATGAGGTCCCATTTGTCAATTCTTCATCTTAGAGCATAAGCTATTGGTGTTCTGTTCAAGAACTTAACCCCTGTGCCCATGTCCTCCAGGGTCTTCCCAAGTTTCTTTTCTAATAGTTTCAGTGTGTCTGGTTTTATGTGGAGGTCCTTGATCCTCTTTGGAGTTGATCTTAGTGCAAAGAGATAAGAATGGGTCAATTCGCATTCTTCTGCATGTTGACCTCCAGTTGAACCAGCACAATTTGTTGAAAAGGCTATCTTTATTCCACTGGATGGTTGTGGCTCCTTTATCAAAGATCAAGTGACCATAAGTCTGTGGGTTCATTTCTGGGTCTTCAATCTTATTTCTTTGATATACTTGCCTGTTACTGTACCAATGCCATGCAGTTTTTAACACAATTGCTCTGTAATACTGCTTAAGGTCAGGGATATTGATTCCCCCAGAAGTCCGTTTATTGTTGAGAATAGTTTTAGCTATCCTGGGTTTTTTGTTGCTCCAGATGAATTTGAGAATTGCTCTTTCTAGATCTATGAAAAATTGAGTTGGTATTTTGATGGGGATCGCATTGAATCTGTATATTGCTGTTGGCAAGATGGCCATTTTTACTATATTGATCCTGCCAATCCAGGAGCAAGAAATATTTTTCCATCTTCTGAGGTCTTCTTTGATTTCTTTCTTCAAGGACCTGAAGTTCCTGTCATACAGATCTTTCGCTTGTTTGGTTAGAGTCACACCAAGGTACTTTATGTTGTTTGTGGCTATTGTGAAGGGTGTTATTTCCATAACTTCTTTCTCAGCCTGCTTGTCCTTTGAGTACAAGAAGGCTACTGATTTGCTTGAGTTAATTTTATAACCAGCCACTTTGCTGAAGTTGTTTATCAGCTGTAGAAGTTCTCTGGTGGAGTTTTTTGGGTCGCTTAAGTAAACTATCATATCGTCTGCAAATAATGATACTTTGACTTCTTCCTTTCCAATTTGTATCCCTTTGACTTCCTTATGTTGTCTAATTGCTCTCGCTAGAATTTTAAGTACTATATTGAAAAGATATGGAGAGAGAGGGCAGCCTTGTCTAGTCCCTGATTTTAGTGGGATTGCTTCAAGTTTCTCTCCATTTAGTTTGATGTTGGCTACTGGTTTGCTGTAGATTGCTTTTACTATGTTTAGGTATTGGCCTTGAATTCCTGCTCTTCCCAAGACTTTTAGCATGAAAGGATGCTGAATTTTGTCGAATGCTTTTTCAGCATCTAATGAGATGACCATGTGGTTTTTTTCTTTTAGTTTGTTTATGTAGTGGATTACATTGATAGATTTCTGTATATTGAACCATCCCTGCATCCCTGGGATGAAGCCTACTTGATCATGGTGAATGATCATTTTGATGTGCTCTTGGATTTAGTTGACAAGAATTTTATTTAGTATTTTTGCATCAATATTCATAAGAGAAATTGGCCTGTAGTTCTCTTTCTTTGTTGGATCTTTTTGTGGTTTAGGTATTAGCATAATTGTGGCTTCGTAGAATGAGTTGGGCAGTGTCCCCTCTGTCTCTATTTTGTAGAATAGTTTGAAAAGTACCCACATCCAACAGAGGGCTAATATCCAATATATACAAAGAACTCAAGAAGTTAGACCCCAAAGAACCAAATAACCCTATCAAAAAATGGGGTACAGAGCTAAACAAAGAATTTTCACCAGAAGAAATTCGGATGGCTGAGAAATACCTTAAGAGATGTTCAACATCATTAGTCATCAGGGAAATGCAAATCAAAACAGCCCTGAGATTCCACCTCACACCAGTCAGAATGGCTAAGATTAAAAACTCAAGAGACAACAAGTGCTGGCGAGGATGTGGAGAAAGAGGAACACTCCTTCACTGTTGGTGGGATTGCAAAATGGTAAAACCGCTCTGGAAATCAGTGTGGCGGTTCCTCAGAAAATTGGGCATGTCACTTCCAGAGGACCCTGGCATACCACTCCTGGGCATATACCCAGAGGATTCCCCTGCATACAATAAAGACACATGCTCCACTATGTTTATAGCAGCCTTGTTTATAATAGCCAGAAATTGGAAGGAGCCCAAATATCCCTCAAAGGAGGAATGGTTACAGAAAATGTGGTATATTTATACAATGGAATACTACTCAGCAATTAAAAATAATGAATTCATGCAATTTGTAGGTAAATGGTTAGACCTGGAAAATATCATCCTGAGTGAGCTAACCCAATCACAAAAGAGTACACATGAAATGCAATCACTGATAAGTGGATATTAATGAGCCCAGAAGCCCTAAATACTCAAGGCACAATAAGCAAGTCAAATGATTCCCAAGAAGAAGAAAGGAGAGGACCCTGGGCCTATAAAGTTTGGATCCAGTTTTGTAGAGAAACCGTAGGGGGAGGGGGAATGATTGGGGAATAGTTGGGGGGAGAGGAATTATGGGAGGTATGGTGGGGGGGAACTGGGAAAGGGGAAAGCCTTTGGAATGTAAACATAGAATATAGAAAATAAAAATTAAAAAAAATTGACAACTATTCACTGCTTCTCAGTTCTTTCCTTGAATGGTAAATAGAGTCTTCACCACTCACCTTTTAGAAAGCAGTGCATGAATCCTCTTTGAAGTACAATATTGAACTCTTGGAAAATCTCTAGTTAAGTCTCCAAATGTCTATATTTTCAGGAAAATCGTTGGCAAGAAAATGCATGTAAAATAAGCCTCTTTTCAGAACAAATCCTGCTCCTCTAGACCACATGCCATTGTATCAAAACAAAGCTACAGCTAAGAAGCAAAGGAAGCTGTCAAGAAATATGTTTCTGTTACTATTAAAAAATGCCTGGGCATTGAACAAGCCAAGACTGGGATGAAGCCCAAATGGACTTTCCTGAACCAAGTAGTAGCATCAACCAAAAGTTTAGATCACTGCTACTCTAAAACGTTAAGTAATATTAATTAGAATGACAAATAAAACAGAATATTGTCCCCTGCATTCTATTTCCTTCCCAACAGCTCAAAGCCTTTATTTTACAAACTGGCATATAAAGCACCTCTGTACTGTCCCAGACAGCAGAGCCAAAGCTCAGCCCTCAATTGAGAGTAAAGTCAACCACTGCTCTCTGAAGCCTCCATCTCTGGTAGATGACCACATCCAGGAAGTGAGTGAAGGGCAGTGTTGCCATATAACCTGACTCTTCTACCATTCTCTATGTGGTGACTGTGTCCTGCACTTCCACATCTTTCTTTTCTCACTATGTCATGATAGTGCTCTCCCAGCCCAGTGTTCTTTCCTACTTATACCAGACTCAAAATGCTCAGCCTCTAGGGCTAGTTCACTGGGCACCCAAAAGTAAACTGGACCTCAGCAGTCCTCCCCAACAGTTCCCCTTTGCCTTCATGCCTTATATATTTAAATCTACAATCCACAGCTGAGAAAATGTTTAGTCTTTCTCCCCCATTACTATCTCTTATCCTGCCTATCTCCTTTCAGATCCTTTCCTATTCCTTCATAACCCCCTCGACCATCTACTTTGTTATATATAAAATCTACTATTAAGTTAGAACAGAAGATATCCAGGTGGGCTCATCAACAATACCAGAAGAATCCTCATGAGAATTCAATGATCTAGAGGTAAAATTCCTTTCTACTGAGCTTAAGACAGACCTTTCCTGTTGAGACATGCAAAAGTAAGGGTTACCAGCACTGAAGGACAAGTAACTAGTGAGAGAGTAGCTACTGCAAAGGGCTTGGGCTCTCCAGCTTGTACAAGAGATACCTGTACACCTAGAGCACATGTGCACAGACCCCATCATACCTCTCTTTCACCATATAAAACTTGATTTTCACTTCCACTCTTCATTCTATCCCAGCAGGAATACTGT
Source organism: Apodemus agrarius (assembly GCA_964023405.1). NCBI lineage: Eukaryota > Metazoa > Chordata > Mammalia > Rodentia > Muridae > Apodemus > Apodemus agrarius. The sequence goes on along the minus strand of OZ030018.1, from coordinate 87,925,208 downwards.
GTATCCTGAGAAAACAGAAAAACCAAAAGACAAAAGTCAGCACAGCAAAGACTGATAATTAAACCACTACAAGAAACTGAGGCCACAAAACTACTTAGGAATGTCTTAAGCCTATATATATTGAATACCTAGTAAAATATACATGCATGTAGGGTTCACAAATTCCTAACATCATAAAAAAATGCCTAGTATATGACTGAACATCACCATTCATACCAAGAATCAAGAAGACCAAAACCTGAAGGGAAACAGAACAATAATGCCTGTCAATATGGATGCTGATAAGGAGAGTCTTCCAATGTCAGAATTAGCAGATGCCACAAAAATGTTCCATGATCATTAAAAATTGTTTTGAAATAAAGGGAAAAGTAAATCTCAGAAAATAAAGGCTACATTAAAATACATAGAATTGAAAACATACTGACAGCTATAAAAACATATTGCACAGGCTTGGGGGCAGATTAAAGTAAAGATGTGTGTTAGCTAGGATGCATGTTAGGACAGAATAAGATTTAACCCACAGAAGTGGCACACAGAAACCAGAATCTTAAAAACTGAATAAAATATTTTTAAGGCCCTTCTGCCTGGTTTTTTTCTGCTGGAGCAGACTGCTAGCTAGTCTGCTTCCCTGAAGACTCAATATCCTCAGTCATCCCAGAAGATCCACTGTACTCAGAGCAGTCGGGCAACTGACACCACAGTCTGAGGCATACCAGCAGATCTGCTATACACAGGGCAACTGAGCAACTGATCACCGACTTGTCTGCTACCCTGACACCACAGTTTGAAGGCATACCAGGAGCTCCTCTGTACATAGGGAAACTTGGCAACAGACATCACAGTCTGAAGACCTCCCAGGTGGCTTTGTGGCATGCTCGGCAACTGACCCAACAGAGAGAAAACCTCCCTGGAGTTCTGCTGCACATAGGGAAAGATAATTCACAGTCTGTAGTGCCCCCACACCCTGGAGAACATCTTTAGACAGGACAACATTTTGAATGCTCCTCTGAATTCTCAACAGTCTGAAGGCCTCCCAGAAGATCTACTGCAGCCAGAGCAACAGAGCAACAGCTTCTCTGACCATCTGAAGAGCCTCCAGTTGGAAGGTCCTCTATAGCCAGGGCCAGAGGCCTACCAGGAGACCTGAAGCAACCCAGGGACAAAAGAGGCAGACTCCAGACAGAGTCATCCAGACCAGCAAACACCAGGGAAAACCAGATGGCAAGAGGCAAGAGCAAAACCATAAGCAACAGAATCCAATATATGTGGGCATCATCAGAACCCAGTTCTCCAACCACAGGAATCCCTGAATAAACCAAGACACCTATAAATCAGGAAGCTGATCTAAAATCTTATCTCATGAAGATAATAGAGTCCTTTAAGGAGGTTATAAACAACTCATTGAAAGAAATACAGGAAAACACAGGTAAAAAATAGAAGCCCTTAAAGAGGAAACAAAATCCCCTTAAAGAAACACAGGAAAACACAATCAAACAGGTGAAGGAATTGAAAAAAGTGATCCAAGACCAAAAAGTGGAAGTAGAAACAATAAAGAAAACATAAATGGAGGCAAACCTGGAAATGGAAGACCTAGGTCAGGAATTACAAATATAAGTATTACCAACAGAATGCAAGAGATAGAAGAGAGAATCTCAGGTATACAGAATACCATAGAAGAGATTGGCACAACTGTCAAAGACAATTCAAACTGTAAAAAACTTATAACCCAAAGCACTGAGGAAATTCAGGACATAATAAAAAGAACAAATCTAAAAATAATTAGAATAGAGGAGAATAAAGATTCCCAGCTCAAAGGACCTGAAAATGTCTTCAAAATAATCAGAAAAAACTTTCCTAACCTAAAGAAAGAGATGGCCATAAATGTATAAGAAACCTACAGAATACCAAATAAGTGGGACAAGAAAAGAAAATCCTCGTGTCATATAGTCAAAACATGAAATGCACAGAACAAGAAAGAATATTAAAACCTACAAGGGAAAGGGGCCAAATAGCATACAAAGATAGACCCATCATAGTTACACCAGACTTCTCAACAGAGACTATGAAAGCCTTAGAAGGGCCTGGTCAGAAGTCATGCAGACTCTAAGAGAACACAAATATCATCCCAGGCTACTATACCCAGCAAAACTGTCAATCAACATTGATGGAGAAAAAATATTCCAGGACAAAACCAAATTCAAACAGTTATCTACCAATCCACCCCTACAGAGGATTCTAGAATGAAAACCACAACAAAAAGAAGGTACAAAAAAAAAGGAAAGACAATATTAAGCATCTTGCAACAAAACCAAAAGGAGAGAACCAGAAGCACATAAAGATACATACAAAAAGAAACATTTCAGGAACCAACATTTATCTATTTTTAATAACTCCCAATATTAATGAACAATACAAAGAATAAACAAACCCAAAAGCTAGTTCTTTCAGAGAATAAACAAGATAGATAAACCCCTAGCCAAACTAATCAAAGGGACCAGAGGCAATATTCAAATTAACAAAATCAGAAATGAAAAGGGAGACATAACAACAGAAACAGAGGAAATTCAAAATATCATCAGATCCTACTACAAAAGCCTATACTCAATAGAACTGGATGGTTTTCTAGACAGGTACCACATACCAAAGCTAAACCAAAAGCAGGTAAACAATCTAAACAGGCCCATATCCCATAAAGAAATAGAAGTCATGAAAAACTTCCCAACAACAACAAGCCCAGGGTCAGATGGATTTAGTGCAGAATTCTACCAAACTTTCAAAGAAGACCTGATACCAATATATCTCAAACTAATCCATAAAATAAAAACAGAAGGAATACTACCTAATTCATTCTATGAAGCCACAATTACTCAAGTCCCTAAACTACACCAGGACACAACAAAAGAAGGGACCTTCCAACCAATCTTGCTCATGAATATTGATGCAAAAGTACACAATAAAACTCTTGCAAATCAAATTCATCAAAGCCATCATTCACCATGAACAAGTAGGCTTCATCTGAGGAATGCAAAGTTGGGTCAGTAACATAATCCACTATATAAACAAACTAAAAACAAAACAAAATAAAACAAAACATGATCATCTCCTTAGATGCAGTAAAAGAATGTAACATAACACAACACCGCTTCATGTTAAAAAGTATTGGAGAGATCAGTAATTAAAGGCCCATACCTAAACAGAATAAAAGCAATTTATTCCAAACCAACAGCCAACATCAAATTAAATGGAGACATACTTGAAGCAATCTCACTAAAACCAGGGACAAGACAAGGATGCCCACTCTTCCCATACCTATTCAATATAGTACACAAAGTTCTAGCTAGAATAAGAAGACAACAAAAAGAGATCAAGGGCATAAAAATTAGCAAAGAAGAAATAAAAGTATCACTATTTGATGGTGATAGGATAGTACACATAAGTGACCCTAAAAATTCTACCAGAGAAATTCTCCAGCTGATAAACAATTTCACCAAAGTGGACAGATATAAAATTAACTCAAATAAATCAGTAGCCTTCCTTTATACTAATGATAAACAGGCTGTGAAATAAATTAGAGAAACAACTCCCTTGACATTAGTCACAAATACTATAAAATATCTTGGGATAACTAACAAAACAAGTAAAAGACCTGTATGGCAATAACTTCACAACTCTCAAGAAGGACATAAGAGAAGATCTCAGAAAATGAAGAGACCCCTCCCATGCTTATGGATTGGCAGAGATAACATAGTAAAAATTGCCATCCTATCAAGGCAATCTATAGATTCAATGTAATCCCCATCAAAATCCCAATACGATTCTTCAAAGATATGGAAAGAGCAATTCTCAAATTCACTTGGGAAGGCAAAAAAATCAGAAAACTGGACGTGATACTTCCGGAGGACTCAGCCATACCACTCCTGGGAATATACCCAGAAGATTCCCCAGCATGCAATAGGGATACATGCTCCACTATGTTCATAGCAGCCTTATATATAATAGCCAGAAGCTGGAAAGAACCCAGATGTCCCTCAACAGAGGAATGGATACAAAAAATGTGGTACATATACACAATGGAGTACTATTCAGCCATTAGAAACAATGAATTCATGAAATTCTTAGAGAAATGGATGGAGCTGGAGAACGTCATACTAAGTGAGGTTACCCAGTCCCAAAAGAATACCCATGGTATGCAGTCACTGATAAGTGGATATTAGCCTAGAATCTTGGAACACCAAAGACATAAATCACATACCAAGTGAGGTCTGACAAGAAGAAAAGAGTGGACACTGGAGCTAGAATGGACCAAAGCATCATTGTGGGGGAGTACAAGAACAGTGAGGTGGGAGTGGGTGGATGAGGGAGCAGGGGGAGGGAAAAGGGCATGTGGGACCCTTAGGGGTGGGGAACCAGAAAAAGGGAAATGAATTGTAAATATAGAATATATCCAATAAAAAAAGAAAAAAATCCATAATAGAGAAAACAATTCTTAATGATAAAAGAACTTCAGGGGGAATCACCATCCCTGACCTCAAGCTTTACTACAGAACAATAGTGATAAAAAACTGCATGGTATTGGTTCAGAGACTGACACGTTGATCAATGGAATAGAATTGAAGCCCCCAGAAATAAAACCACACACTTACAGACACTAGATCTTTGACAAAAAAGCCAAACATGTACAATGGACAAAAGAAAGCATCTCTAACAAATGGTGCTCATCTAACTGGCTGTCTGTATGCAGAAAAATGAAAATAGAACCATATTTCTCACCTTGCACAAAGCTCAAGTCCAAGGGGATCAAGGACCTCAACATAAAACCAGATACACTAAATCTAATAGTAGAGAAAGTATTAAAGAGCCTTGTACTCATTGGCACAGGGTGAAATTTCCTTAAGAGAACTCCAATGGCCCGTGCTTTAGGATCAAGAATTGAAAAATAGTACCTCATGAAACTGGAAAGTTTCTCTAAGGCAAAGCACATAGTCAATAAGACAAATTGACAACCTACAGATTGGGAAACAAAAAATCTTCACTAACCCCATGTCTGACAGAGGGTTAATAACAAAAATATATAAAGAACTCATAAAAATGACCACCAAAAATCCAAACAACTCAATCAAAAAATAGGGTATAGAACTACCACAAGATTTCACAACTGAAGAATCTCGAATGGCTGAGAAGCACCTAAAGAAATATTCAAAGTCCTTAGTGATCAGAGAAATGCAAATCAAAATGACCCTGATATTATCCAATCCACCTTATACCAATCAGAATGGTTAAGATCAAAACCTCAGGTGACAACACATGTTGGAGAGGATGTGGAGAAAGAGGAGCATTCCTCCATTGCTGCTGGTATTGCAAAGTGGCAAAAACACTTTGGAAATTAGTCTAGAGGTTCCTCAGATAATTGGAAATAGATCTAATTGAAGACCCAGAAATACCACTCTTGGGAATATACCCAAAAGGTACCCACCATGCCACAGGGGGATGTGTTCCACTATGTTCATAGCAGCCTTATTTGTGATAGCCAGAAGCTGGAGACAACCTAGATGTTCCACGACAGAAGAATGGATACAGAAAATGTGTTTCATTACACAATGGAATACTACTCAGCTATTAAAAATGATGACATCATGAGTTTTGCAGGAAAATGGATGGAACTAGAAAAAAATCATGCTGAGTAAGGTAACTCAGACACAAAAGGACATGCAGGGCATGTGCTCACTATTTATTGGATATTATCTCCACCCCCTTCAAAAGAAAAAGTACAGAATACCCAAGATATAGTCCACAGAACTCAAAAAGTCATCAAGCTGAAGTGCCCAAGTAAGGATGCCTAGTCCTACTTGGGAGGGAGAGACCTAGAAGGAAAATTGGATGGGGTGGGGAAAAGGGGAACCTGATCTGCTTCTGGGTGATAGAAAAGTACTGAAGCCCTGAGGGCCAGCAGGAAGAATGGAAACAGGTAATGTTGGGATTGGGGGAACCCTCCAGAATGTACCAGAGACCTGGGATGTGAGAGACTCTCATGGCTCAAAAGGAGGGACCTTAGATGAAATGCCTTACATTGTGAAGAAGGAACTTACAGAGCCCATCTCTAGCAGGAAGACAGGGCATCAAATGAGGGATGGGATTGTCATTCTACAGTCAAAACTCTGACCCATAATTTTCTTGTCTGAAAGAATTGCAGCAATTGAAATGGAGAGAAGCCTGAGGAAAAGAAGGTCCAGGGACAGGCCCTAAGTGGGATCAAGCTCAACAGGAGGCCCCAGGCCCTGACACTATTACTGAGACTATGGAGTGCTCACAATAAGGGACCTAGCATGACCACACTCCAGAAGACCCAACAAGCAACTGAAAGAGTCAGATGCAGATATCTGCATTTAACCAATGGGCAGAAGCAGCTGACCCCTGTGGTTGAATTAGGGGAAAGCTGGAAGAAGCTGAGGAAGAAGGCAACCCTGTAGGAAGACCTGTAGTCTCAATCTGGACCCCCTAGATCTCTCAGACACTGGATCACCAACCAGGCAGCATAGACCAGCTGATATGAGGCCCCCAACACATATACAGCAGAGGACTATGAGATCTGTGTTTAGTTAGAGAAGATGTACATAACCCTCAAGAGACAGGAGGCCCCAGGGATTTTGGAGGTCTATTGGTGTGAGAGTTAGTGTTGGAGATATCCTTGTTGAGATATGTGTTAGGGGAGGAGGTATGGGATGTGGAACAGTCAAACGGTGGACTGTGGACTGGGAGGGAAATAAAATTTGGAGTGCAAATAAATAAATAAAAGATTAATTTAAAAAAGAATATTCTTTTAGTATGTCTAAGACAGAAGGCTCAAAATCCATTCATATCTTTAGATTGTGAAAGAAAAAGAAAAATGAAAAGCTGGAGTGTGTATGAAATTGCATCAATTTTTAAAAACCTACATTTGAAAGCTAAACAAATACTGATAATATTTTTAATATTTATTTATTTTTATGTATATGAATACATTGTAGCTGTCTTCAGACACACCAGAAGAAAACATTGCATCCCATTACATATGTTTGTGAAATTGAACTCAGGACCTCAGGAAGAGCAGTCTGTTCTCTTAACTGCTGAGCCATCTCTCCAGCCCACTAATAATATTTTGAAAGTAACAAAAGAAACAAATAGTCAGCCTAAATTCTATACCCAGTAAAACTATCCTAAAGGGAAAAATCATACTTTCCCTGATGCATAAAATTATGGAAATAATTCCGGGAATGCATATGTGTCAAAAGAAGACATACTCTTAAATATTTCTAAAATATAGAGAAAAATAATAGAAGGAATTAGGGAGGAAAACCAAAATAATGGAAATAATATAAATGAACATACACATTCCAAAGATTGCTTTGTTCTTTATAACTTTTATAAGCCATATGTTATAGGATAAAGAATCATAATATGTTCTGACTCATACATAAATGGCAGTGAACTGTGGAAGATCAAGGAATGCAAAGGAATTGAACTTTTTACTCTTGAAAGGAAATGTTAAGACAATGGTGTCAACTGAAATGCATATATCATGAAACAGCAATCATTAAAAAAGTTGTTTAAAGAAACACACTAAAACACTAATAGTAAATTAAGTGAGAATCCTACTACAGTACCAAGTAACCTACAGAAAAGGAAAAAAGAATCACACAGGGAAACAATAAAAATGGCAATTAAAGCATTTACAAGCCATCAGCCAACTGAAATGTGATTTTTCTAAATATTCTAATCGTGATAATAAATACAAGTTAACAGAATACATAGAGAAACATTACCAACTAGCTGCTGTTTGCATCTCTTATACAATGACACAGACAGATTAAACAGAAAACTGGAAATATAACCATCCATAAAATAGTGATTTTAAAGCAAAACTCTATTTGTATTGATAAAATACACTTGAAAACAAAGAAAATTGTAGAAATAGAGATAATCTCTATTCATAAAATATCAGTCTACAAGAAGAACTAATAATCTTAATTAAGCAGTTAATAAAAGAATCTCAAAACACATGAAGCAATTGAAAGACATAGACGAGTCTGCAAACTACAGATTTCAGTACATAAGCACAACTGATAGCACTTCAAGATAGAAATGTAGAAAAAAGAGGACCTAAACAATAATGTCAACCAGGAGGACCTAACTGATTTGCACGGAGCATTCTAAGTAACATTTAAATAGAAAATCTTTTCAAGAGTGACAGGCATGTTTACTTCTCTTGAGTAATAAAGAAAAACAAACAACAACAAACTTAGAAATACTAAAATTATACAAAATATGCTCTTGGTCACAATGAAATCAAACCACAGCCAGGCAGTAGTGGCGCACCCTTTAATCCCAGCACGTGGGAGGCAGAGGCAGGCAGATTTCTGAGTTCAAGGCCAGCCTGGTCTACAAAGTGAGCCCAGGACAGCCAGGGCTAACAAAGAAACCCTGTCTTGAAAAAGAAAGAAAGAAAGAAAGAAAGAAAGAAAGAAAGAAGGAAGGAAGGAAGGAAGGAAGGAAGGAAGGAAGGAAAGAAGGAAGGAAAGAAAGAGAAAGAAAGAAAGAAAGAAAGAAAGAAAGAAAGAGAAAGAAAGGAAGAAAGATAAGAAAGAAATCAAACCGCAAATAAATAACAGAGTCATCAGGATATCTCTAAATAAATTTCTAAATTATTCATGAGTTAAAAATGACAAACTAAAGGAAATTTGAGGTGAAAACAGGGTACAACAGAGTATATCCAGAAGATCATTTATCAAGAGTAGTGTATTATTATTATATTATATTATATTATATTATATTATATTATATTATATTAGTAGAATTAAAGTAGTGGTAAGGAAATATATTGTACTAAATTCTTAGAAATAACAAAAGATTCAAATTTCTTCCTCAAGAAACTAGGGATAAGAGTAAAATAAATTTGAAGAAACAAGAAAAAAATAATTTAATTGCAGAAGTCAGTGAGGTTGAAAATATTAACTGTTTTCAGGAAAGAAAAACAAATGAAACAAAATTCTACAAAAACTTAACAAACTGAAAGCTAACAAAATTAAAAAGAATGGTAATAGTAACTTATTAATAATATTGAAGTTCTCTTGCTGTGCTTGTTATCACTAGAAGGCAGTAGGAGGAAACTGTGAAAAGGCTTATACTCACAAATCCTTAAACTTAAAATCAAATGCTACACAAACTCAACTGACATATAAAGGGTCATCAGAATTGTTCTGCTGTCATTAAAGTCACAAAATTCATAATTAAAGAACTACCAAAGTAATTTCTGAACCAGTGGTTCTACTAGACTAGAGAATTCTACCAAAACTTTAAAGAAAATTTAAAACTAATTTTCCATACTCTTGTACTAATAATGAAAGAGAAAGGAATATTTCAAAACTCACATGATAACACAAGCAAGTTCACATAAAGACAGAGAAAAGGGAAAGAAATACATGCAGAAACAATGAAGTTGAGTCCAAAACCCTCAATCAAAAATTAGCAAATTAAGTCAAATATATATGTACACTTATAATCCATAGCCAACTGGAGTATAAAATTGGTTGCTTCAGCCTTTGAAATGTGGTTGATACATTATTAAAACTGCTCAGCAAGCAAATTATGAAAGTTAACTTAATTGATGCTGAGAAATCATTTGAACAAAGAAATCTCAAAACCATTTATGAATAAAGTAGAAATTAGAAATGGAAGGATGTTATTTGACAGTGTCTACCAAAATCCCCACAAGCCTGCTTCTGCCTCCCAAGTGCTGGGATTACAGGCGTGCGCCACCACACCCAGCCTAATATCATATTTTTAAAAGTTTTCCTTTTAGATTTCACTTATTCTCTCTCTCTCTCTCTCTCTCTCTCTCTCTCTCTCTCTCTCTCTCTGTGTGTGTGTGTGTGTGTGTGTGTGTGTGCGCGCGCACACGTGCCCATGTACCACAACTACATTTGGGTTCTCAGGCTTGGCAATAAATGCAGTTTTCCACTGTGATGTCTTACTATCCCCTAATGTAATACTTAGTACCAAAAGACTGGATGCTTTCCCACCAAGATGGGCGATACACTGAGGTTCTGCATACTCTTATTCAGCACAACTGTAAAAGTTCTAGCCACTGCAAAAGGGGAATAAAGTAAAAAAAAAAAAAAAAGGCATACATGTTTAAAGGAAGGAATAAAAGGCTGTATTATCAGATTGTGCAGGGTTTTATGTAGATTATTCAAAGGAATCTACACAGAAAATTCCCGGAATAAAATAAATATGGTTAGACCACAGGTACAAGATCAGTCTATAAAAATCACTTGCAGTGCTCCCCAAGGAACATTCAGTGATTGAAATAAAAATTAAATTCCTGTTACACAAAGAAAGAAAAATATTTAAACACAATGCTTAGCAAAGCATGTCCACGAACTCTATGTTGAAAATTATGCAATCTCTGTACATACTTTTATAGTCTCTACCTGGACCGTGGTCACTCATATTTCGCTCAGATGTTGCTTGCCTGCTCGCTTGCCTGCTTGTTTTCTGCTTTTGTTGCTTCAGTCAGGATCTTGCTCTCCAGTTTGCCCTACAAGTAACTTGCTGGATTCGCTGCCTTTTGTCTCCAGGGTGCTAAGGACTAGAGATCGCCATCCACCTTGCCATGTTAGGACAACTATTTTGAAACAATTCCTGAGTTCCTTCTCAGTAAACTAAGCCATCTATTCCTCTTCTTTGTGTCAAAATCTGTAAGGCCAGGCCTCCATTTGCTGTGAGGAAAGAGATATTGCTCTAACCAACCTCATTGCCACTGATCTGAATCTTGCCTCCATATCAAAATCAGCGAACATCAAGTCTCCCCAAGTCAGACCCAGATTCTTTCCATCATTGTTCACCCAATTTGTAGTAACTTCATCAAAACATAATCTGTGGGAAAAAAAGACACAAGTTCTATGAACCCATTCATAGGTGAGTAGCAGCCCACTGTTAAGAGTCCTGTGACAGGGCCTTTAGTTAATACAAAGATGGCTCTGATGCAGTGTCCCTGAAACCCAGAAGAGGATTCAGAACACCCCGGCACATGTCACAAAAAGTCACAGGAAGTCACAGGAAGCTGCAACTCTGTATTCCTCCTCTTCTAGCCTCCAGGGCCTTCCAAACCAGCTTACACCCCACCTCTATCCACTCAACGAGGTGCTCACTCCGCCCCCTCCTTCAGAGTTCCTTTAGAGACTGCAAAACCAGTCCCTGCCTGACTGTCAGGAAAGCTCTGCCATACCCCAGGACGATTCTCTCAGTAGAAGTTTCTAGATGTTGCTGTTAAAATTGCTTGTTGTTGAACTGGAAACATATCTATCTACATTTCATTTTAATTATCGGTGATGACAGTTCAGGCTCTGTCATCATTTTGAATTTTCCCTCTCCACCGGCCATGTCAAAACGACTTTGTCACGGTTTTATACTTGGCTGATTTCTCCTTCCATGAGGTTCTGTAGAGAAAGGCTTTAAGGGCTCACATTCGCAGGCTTGGATCCCACAGCTCGGGTAAACTAGGATGGACCCCAAACCAAGGCTGGCCACGCCCTAGGGAGCCCTGTGCCCTGTGCCAGGGCACAGCTGAATAGGGACGTCCTACCTTCTGCACAGAGATTCACACATGCCCTTAGCATCATGAACAGAAAAAGCATCTTGTTTCCAATTCTACTGTAGATAATGAAATTAGCCCCCAAATTACCAGAAACTGGAACAAGTAAACACAAAGGCTGGGTTGCCAAGCCTTCCCTCCCCCGCCCAGCGAAGATGAACTGTAGCTTTGGAGCTGTTTAAATTCAAAGCAAAGCTTCTGTTTTCCTAAGTCACAGTGCTGACCCTGAACAGATAAAGCACGCTCAGTGACACTGGGAGCAGAGCGGCTATATTCCTGCAGGGCCACTCTGTTTACATCAGGAAATCCAGCCTGGGCGCACCAGGGCAGCGCGGAGGCGGCCCGGGCGCCGGCCTCCCTCGCGCTGCCGCCGCACAGCGCTGGCCCCTGGCGCTCGGCGGCTGACTCCATCCAGATGTGCCGCGGCTCCAGAGTGGCTGCCTCGCGCAGTAAATGGGCATCCGAGGCTCGTCAATCTCGGCCAGAGCAATTGCGGTATCGCGGGCCGCCCCGCTGGCACGCGGAAACGCGCGATCCAGAGGGGACCAATGGCCAGGAAAGGGGGGGAGACAGGGGAGAGGGGGAAGGGCAGCGCACCCCGGCGGAGAGGCGCGCTAATGACCGACCCGGGAAACGTGCCTAATACATTTGTACATTTCCTTGTAAATGTTTTACACTTTGAAAGAAAGGAGAACGTTGTATATCATTTGGAAATGTTGGCTGTCTATAGGTCCCTGTGGATATCACGGAGTTAGTACCGCTTGTAACAAGAGCAAGAGAAACATAAAAAAGTTGGGGAACACAGCCAATTAGTCATTACCGGGAGACTGTAAAAACAAGAAAAAGAGAAAGAGGAGGGAGGAGAAGGAATCAAAAGAAATCGCCCCGGGTGGGGGGTGGGGGGAAAAGAGAAGAAACTAGATGAAGTTTTTGTGGTGTTCTCGGAATTGAACCGGGAAGCAGAACAGCTGGCGGCTTTCTAATCAGGAGCGACCTGCAAACCAGCCAGTTCCAGGGTGCGGACCTTCGGGAATGGGGGCTGAGATTTCCCAAACTATACCTATTTGCTGTCCCTGTAAAACTTGAGCTGGGTCAGCGGTCAGGCAGTGCGCTTTGGAGCAGAACTCAATTGTGCAAAATCCAAGTCAGACATTTATTTCTGATCTCCTGCCGCCTACACAGTTGTTACTAGCTGAGTCGTAATAAAAAGAAGACAGGAACCATTTTTTACAGCCCTAAACTTCTACCAACCAGCCTCTAGCTCAAGCAGTTTTTCTGTGCCATGCTTTCTAGAACTGTTTGATGTTTCATGATTGATTTTTGTTGTTTTATTTTTGTCTTGTTTTGGGTGGCTTCTTCCTTCCTTCCTTCCTTCCTTCCTTCCTTCCTTCCTTCCTTCCTTTTCTTTTCTTTTCTTTTCTTTCTTCTCTTTCTTCCTTCCTTCCTTCCTTCCTTTCTTTCTTTCTTTCTTTCTTTCTTTCTTTCTTTCTTTCTTTCCCCCCATCTGTCAGCTTTATAGTCAGACTCAAGAATCTAAAAACATACAGCATCACAAATCTGGTTGAGCCTTCCCATCTTTAACTATGTTGACCCATCTTAATACCCACAAAAATATGGTATATGGCTACTATAAAGTTCATCCAAATCAGGCTTACACTTTCTTTCATGGAGGAACTGGAATAGTGTCTGAACCTCGCTGGGTGTGGTGGGGAACAGGTAGCTAGGAAGCTAGATCTAGTCCCCCGGGATAGAGGCATAAGTTGCTACAGATCAGTTTGTTTCAGCAACAGGAGCGGGACAAGCGGACTTGGAGCAGGGCAGGCCTCTTCAGCCCTAAGTGATCTCAGTCCCCAACTCTGAGTCAGGAGTAACTGCCACATGTTTCTCAGATTCAGTTTCTGGCAAGGGTACAAGTTAGCTAGTTAGTTAGGATCCTTGGTTTCTGGCTACAAGTCAGCAAAGACACAGCCCAGCCTTAGCAGTTCAGAAGATCTTGCTAAGATCTGCTTCAAAAATGAGCAGACACAAGATAAAGTGTCCTTATAGACGCACCATAATTGTGTCCTCTCTCTTGAGCACAAGCATTCTCACAGGCGAGCACTTGTAGGCAAAGTGTCCCAGCAATCATCCCTGAGATTCAGAACTTCAGGACTTGTTTATATCTGAGTTCCTTGGAGATAGACATGAACACAGAGAAAGTTCTTTATCTGGCACAGATTTTTATCTTCTTAAGTTTACTGATGGGAAGGATACAGAGACAAATGGGAAAATCCCTGTGACTGGGGTCCTTAATCTACCCACTCACATTGCCTGTAGCCTGGACGTAGCTGACTAATGACAATGCCCTCTATGATTAGTCATGTCTCTTCTGAACACTAGGAAATTCTATCCAGTCGTTGCTTGCAAGCCTTTTCCAGTTGACGGCATTACCTGGTGAATTTTCCTCTCTGCAGAGTTCATCCTGCATCTCTGGCTTTACCTGTACTCCCTTCCTAACCAACTCACCTCTGTCCACCTGATCCTAGTTGATCCCACTGTCTGAGGCATAAACTTTGCTGGTCTCTAAAAACAATGTCTTGGCAATAGTCTCTGTACTGATAAATCTACTAATGACACAGGATCTGAAGTTTTAACACACATAATCAGCACACTCTTACAGCTGCAATTACTATTTATGAATGAATTTGACACCATCCATTTTTTAGCCTCCTGACAAGAACAAGGATATTCTGAAAAGAGACACTGGTGCCTTTCTTCTGCCACAGTTACTAAAAATTGGTCCCAGCAGGGATGAAATTTCCCCCCAAGAGTCTCCTGCTAGAGCAAAGAAAAAGATGAGCCTGGTGCCAGTCAGAGGAGGATGTTGTGTCTCAGGAAGAAATCTCACACAATTCTCAGAACTTGTCAGACTACCTTGCAGGACATACCCAAGACAAGATGGTGATGGGTCAGTGAAGAAAGAACCACACCTCTATGGTACTGCTTAGTTATGCATGTTTCTTAAGTAAATCTTCATGTTATTAGCCCAAAGATAGACGAGAGGTGGGAAGGTTTCTTTTCTTGCCTTGTGACTTGATAACTACTTTTCTCTACATGGCCTCATTGAATAAACCTCCTTTCTCAGCTTTTCAGTATTTCAGCCTCTTTAATCGACATCTCAGGATTGCTGAGGCCTAGGTTCTCTCTAACAACTCCCACAATACTTTGAAACTCATTGTTTTGGAAGAAATGTATTTTTATCCCTCCCAAACTGGATCTGTTCCCTATCCCTCCCCTCCCGCGTGTCCCCCCTCCAGTATCTACCATAAACAACATTGCTGTCCTGTCCCACAAGCCAATGAGTACCTGCAGAATTTCTCTTTAACTGATTGTCATGCCTCATCAGCCCTATGGTAGATCGTTCCCATAACAGATGTCCTAGACATCTGATTCCTAGAATCAGATCCTATCTGGTTCTGAGGATACAGTGGTGAAGAAGGCAAAGTTTATAACTCTCTCTCAGTCTCTTCCTCCTTTTGTAATCCTTATTAACTGTAGTAATAATTTATTTACCTATTTCCACTCAAATCAAAACCTGGGAATAACCCCCACATTCTTCCCTTTTCTCAACTCTAAAGTCTAGTCAGCAATCAAACTCTCATCTCTGTGTTTTAGTGATGGTTGAAGTTCATCCAAAGTGTCATGTGTTAGAAGCTTACATACATGGATCCATTCATTTATGAATTTAACCACAAAGGTTCCATTCCCTGTTTCTGATCACTTGAACTAAACACACTTATTAATTTAAGGATTACACCAAGACTGAATGGGTACTTCTTTGCCTAGAAAAACAAAACAAAACAAAACAAAACAAAACAAAAAAATGTCAACTACAGGGACTCAGATATAATTCCAGGTCAAACCCATCCCAGATAAAGCAATATGGTCCTGTCCTCAGAAAGCAGTGTAAAATGGTAGGTCTGTTCTCTGAAGACATAGAGAAAGGACGACCTCAACCCTGAGAGTAACTCTTCTTCCTTGTCCTAAGCTACATTTCCACTTTGACTCTTGTAATCTTCCCAGTGACAAAGCCCATTTACCAAGGTTCTGCTTCATCCACCAGGTACAAAGAAGAAAAGTACTTAGTCTACCAAGAAGGAGTTTAGTGTCACACCACATAGGGAGGCCTCCAATAGAAAGCATCACCAGTAGGCAGCTTCCTGTAGATGAAGATACTTCTGTTCAGTTAGCCAATAGTTGGTCCAGTAACAAACCTTTGCTTCTCCCAAGCTCCACCCAATCCTGGTCCTTAACAACACTAATGTCTGTGCACTTGAATCTGAATTAGTAGCACAAATAACATCTGAGACTCAATGACTAAAAACTCTGTAATGGTAGACAGTCCCAGTAAGGCCTAGCCCTGAAGTTTTAACTCACAAAGTATGGACTAGAAAGAGTGAGTTTCTGATTCCATGTGAATCTCTGGGGAAGGTGTCCTATGCAGATGTTTTTAGTTTTAATCAGCATGACATCACAAGCTACTAATTTTTCCATGTTTGTTAAGTGGACTTTGAAGATTCAAAACAAAACCCATCTGAAACCTGCTGCAAACTATGTTTTCTTCATCTCTACAACTCAGGACAGTTTCTAGCTGCCTCTTCCTGTGCCTGAAAGAAAGCAATTTCAAGGCCTTCTCAGAATAATTGTACAGTTTCAGCCACACCAATGTACAGAGACATACACAGGAGTACACACTAATATGCACATATACGTGGACAAACACTTATGCATATAGATACATGGATATACATAGAATCATAGAGTTACACATCCAGACACAGGTATAGAAACACAAATACTCTCATATACACAGGAACATATACTTTCTTAGAAAAACACAGAGCATGGGTGTGTATAGTCACAGTGGCAGTGACAGAAGCAGTCACCAGAACTCTGCCAGACAACATCAATTACTGGAGGGCTTTATCTCTTTTACTTTACTTTAGCTCTTTTTTTTTTTTTTTTTTTTTTTTTTGGTTTTTCGAGACAGGGTTTCTCTGTGTAGCTCTGGCTGTCCTGGAACTCACTCTGTAGACCAGGCTGGCCTTGAACTCAGAAATCCGCCTGCCTCTGCCTCCCAAGTGCTGGGATTAAAGGCGTGCGCCACCACCGCCCGGCTTACTTTAGCTCTTTTAAGGAAAAGAGGACTTTGAATACTGTGGGCTTGTAAGATGCATGGAAAAAAGTGTGAACTACACAGTCCTGGTGGGACCATTAAGTACTCTTACCTATTCTGAGTCCCTTCCTTCTTTTTGACATGTATTAATACAGTCAAAGGAGATGATATATGGAAGTATAGGTTTAGGGGATATAGTGGGGACATGGTGGGTGTTACACAAGAGTGGACTTTATTAAACAGTGAGACACAAAGTTCAATATGCCCTTGAATGTTCAGGATTGTTCTCAAAATAGCTGCAGTGAGTTTTTCTGGTTGGTGTTTGTTTTGTTTTGTTTTTGGTTGTTGTTGTTGTTTTGGTTTTGGTTCTTTAGGATAGCTATGCCATACTGTGCAGTCTATTTATTCAGTCTATGTTTTCAATGCAAAGGATTCCATCACCAACAATTTATTCCTCTGCCAGACCAGGGCCCAAATTACAGACTCTTATCAAACTCCAGAAGATCAGGACCCAAATGTGTAACATATGGTTCTTAGTTCTGGATTACAAGCCCCTCTAGGCACATCAGAAAAACTCTCAATATATTTGTGGTTGTCTAGGGAATGTGTGGATTTTCAGAGTGTAGAGATCAGGTTGTTTTCCCAACACTCTGAACATATAGGGCAGTGCTATCTCCCCCAATACAGAATGATCTGGCCTTGAGTGTCATCGGTGCCAAGCCTGGAAACCTCCTAACTTGCTCATGAAGTGCTTCTCAGTGCAATTACACTGCAGTGTTCTCTGACTTCATACTATAGAAAGAGTCACTGTGGAGCCCACAGATTTCTGGCAGGCAAACCTAACAATCACATCTGCCAGTCAAAGCTAGAAATCAGTGCACATTATAATAGCAAAAGCCTGACAATGAAACAAAATTCAATGTCATCCTCAGACCACAGTTACCTTTGGCAAAGCAGCTAACAAAAATTACAGGCATATTATTTAAAAATAAAACAAACAAGCAAACAAAGCAAAATAAACCGAACAAAACCACAACTTTATCTGGGGACTTTCCTACAGAAGAAAAGGAGGATCTCTTGCCCATTATTCGATGGTACTGTTCATTTGTGGTCTGCTTTGGATTTTATTGGACAAAATGCAGAACTGCAAGGATTGAGGTCAAGATAAATGACACCTATGGACACAGCCATATAAGCATATAAGCCCTGCTTATTCTTCACAAGCCTCTTACTGGCTGTGGGCTGGAATAGACCTGTGATCATTTCTGAAGATAGGGTTATGGGCTAAAGTCTTTCCTACACTAGCAAACTTCCTGCAGTTTCATGCCCTGCTGCTGACTTTGCATGACTTATGAGTCTTATCATGTTAAGAGAGAATGTGGATCAGCTGCACCTTGGACAAACCTGTTTACTTCTACTTCCACACTTCGGTGTCTTCACCAGAGCTGCAGGTTATAATATGTAAAAGTTGTGAGAAGGGGAATGTGTTTGACATGTACCAAGTGTTATCTAGGTGGTTTTCACATGCCAACCTAGTCTATCCCCACAGCCTATGATAATAGTATACTGCAAACAAGGAAATCAAGTCTCAGAGTGGTTGTACCCAAGGAAACAGAAATGGAACTAGCTAAGGTTTTCATGTTTTTAACTATTATGTGCCTAACTATGGTTCTTGGCTAGAACAAATTGTATGATGTCTATATTGTCTTTTGGACAAGTTTTAAGCTTTTCATGACTGGGGGCTATCATATACGCCAATGACTTAGTTTCCTTTTCTGGTTCTTTCTCTGTGAACAAAGGTAAAAGGAACCTGAAAAGAGAGCAGATGTTTCCATCTTTGTGTATAGACGCACTTTGCAATTGCCTAGTAGACCTAGCCTTTAGAAGTCTAGTAGAGCCGAGATCCTGTAAAAATAAATTATTATGACTGAGTTTTTGTCGTGAAGGAGTCCCCTATAGTAGTTTACCACAACTCTGTAGGAACAGTCCTTCATGGATGAGAATCCTCCAGTATGTTTGAGGAGCCCCACCCTGCCTGCTCAGGGTTACGGTGCTCAAATAGAGTGTCTTCTTTACTTGAAATTTATGGCTAATACAGCTTCTATGTTTGGCACTAGAGTATGTGTTTATATAAGAGCTGAAAGAAAAGCTCCAAATTCGCCTTCTGACTATGAACTTGGTGGTGACTC
Source organism: Apodemus agrarius (assembly GCA_964023405.1). NCBI lineage: Eukaryota > Metazoa > Chordata > Mammalia > Rodentia > Muridae > Apodemus > Apodemus agrarius. Next base: position 87,906,235 of record OZ030018.1, on the reverse strand, counting down.
TTAATTGGTAAGACAGGGTATAGGATTATGGGATCCCATGTCTGCTCTGCCACAGAGCTCCACTGCTCCAGGAGGCAAGACTCAGGAAGTTGATCATGCTCATCCCACTCCATTGCCAGGGTCAGGCAGGTGCTGGGCTGTAGGGGGGCCCTGGGACCCCTCTCAGGGGGTGAGGAGTGCAGTTTGAGGTGTGAGACAGCCAGAGCTGGCTGCAGGGGTGGGGTGGGGTGGGGGTTGGAGTGTGTTATTCTCTGGTTCACAGACTCTTGAACACCCAGGCATCACTGGAGAGCTGAGAAAGGAATGAGGCCCCCTGCAGGCTGGATCTGGCTCAGGGCCAGGGGAAAAAGAGGGAGGACCTCTAATTGTTCCTCTGGGAGAGTCCTTATCTTGACTTTGACTGGCTTGGGCTTGGGCTTGGTAGTGGTCATGGCTGGGAGGCCTTCTATGGAAGATTAGATGGTGGTTCTATAGGCAAAGGCCTTCTCCATGGCTCCTCTTGGCAGAGGCCAGTGAAAAGAGGCAGTCCATGGTTATAAGGCATTTATTCTCATGGTAGAAAGTGGATGAGTAAAACCATATCCCACTTCTCACGGCGGACCTGAGATTAAATACCTTTTGCAGGAAGGAAAGTCTATTGGTTAAGCCCTTCAGGCCTTTAGATACCTCATTAAAATAGAGTTCTGTTTTGAGCCTACATGACCTGTGATCATGTCCTCTACCTGTGGAGGGGTTTGGGGCATTGCCCTTACATGACTGAAGGCCACAAATTTATGGGGAGCTGCAGTCAGGCCTGTTGCCCGGGAACCAGGTGAAGTGCCAAACATTCCTTCAGAGTCACCAGGGTTTTTAGTCTTAGCTCAACTGGGAATAAGGCTACCTTTCACAGCCCTACAACAGGGCACCCCATAGATCTGCTGTTAACTAAATTGAAGGCAACAAAGTGTATAGAATGAGACTGTAGTATACTGAGTAGAAAGACTCCTTAAAGGGCAGCATGAAGAGTTTCAAATTTTTCTCCTGTCAAATAACTTACTTGATTACATGATTGCATATTGAAGTTGTCACAGAATTTGTTGCTTTTCTGGGTTCACAATGAAGAAACAAGTCCTTCACCCACCAAGGTTAGGCAACTGCCTAGATTAACACAATTAGTACTTTACTTCCATATATGGCATCATCTTCCCAGTCTGGATTGTATATGGTATATCTCTGGCATCACAAGCATGCTGGTAGGGGTTTCAACTGTTCACCTTCAGTGGGCCTAGAGCATATAGCCATATCTATTGTTTATGTTTCCAACACTTTCAGAGGAATTGTGAAATCTGCAACTGAACAATCAACTAATACCACTAGCATTTGTCTAAAACACCCTGTTCTTCCCATCATATTTCTCTCTGTATTCACACAAAAATGTAGTTAAAAATAAGGGCAGCTGTAGCTATGCCATCCACACACAGCTTTGATTCTAGGCTCAGTTTCTTCTGATCAGGTAGCCAGACTTCCAAGATGTTTGTCAAGAGACAATAATTTATGAAACCTATTTAACCAATGAGATAAAAACATGCATGTTATGACACATGTACATAAAAAGCATTATCTTTGTGTGGTATTGTTTTTGAAAACCTTACAGTTTTATTTTTCTCTTTAGCATTAGTGAACATCTACTGGACAGTGAGGAGTCAGCTAAATGAAGCCCAGGTGAATACACTGGTTCTTTCAATTGTCTACACTTACAAAGCCATAATACAGAGCTAAGGCCTTCCTACCTTATCCATAGGAAGTGGGTATTTGAGTATGATCAAGCCACAGGATTGCCAACCAACAATGGTGAACTTCTGGCCCGGGCAAGGCTTTCTGGTGGCCTATCCATATTTCATTCCCCATGCCTTAAAAATTATGGAAGTCGGGCTGGAGAGATGGCTCAGCTGTTAAAGGCTAGGCTTACAACCATAAAATAAAAAAATATGGAAGTCAGGGACATCTTTTTCAAGGCTGAGTAAGTCCAGTCCTTGTTTCTGGTGTAGGGAACTTCTTCCTGAATCTTAGCATTAAACACGTTTGTATTTCTAGTTTCAGAAACACTTTCCAGAATTTCAAGTTACCAAAATTCTGACTTCTGGATAATGAATTACAGCTATATTTCACATTTATGTATCTTAGAATCACCATAAGACATTCAACTGAGTTAATGAGATATTTTTTGAATAACTATTTGAACCATGTATTGTCCTAAGAATTTGACAAGATAAAAACTGTCTCTTTCATTACAGCTCAGGGCTCATCTTCTACTGAGAAGTGGAAAGCAGTCAATGCATGAATGAAACACTATATAAGCAGAGTATGTGGGAGTGAATTGGTCTGAAAGAGGTCTTGGAAAGGGAATCCCAGGGTGGACCATGTGCCACTTGAGCTGAGGCATGATGGTCTCTAAGGCTGACATATAGCATCTTCTGGTGGACTACTCTGGCCTTTTGATCACATTTCACCAGCTGTATACTAAGACCACATGGAACTCACTGGCAACAAAATTAAACATGGAGCCACTAAGCCTCCCTCCTAGCTGAAGAAAGATTGTACTGTCACAACGTTAAACTTTTGATCGCGCCAGTACCCCTAAGGAGACAGCTGATCTAGAGTAAACTCTCTAGTTGCCATGAACCCTCTCTGCTCTCAGCTACAAACTTTTCCCCAGATGGCCTAGTCTATGGCCTCCTTATCCTTTCAACAGAGCTGTGCTCTGCCAGCTCTGCATAAAATGCACCTATACTTAAAAGGGATCATACTCATTCAATGCATCTGGTGGAAAGATGTTCTTAAAACAGTAAAGGGACCATGCCTGTATACCTCACAGAGGCCACCAGCTAGAAGCTTGGGAAGAGGCCTCCTCTTGCCATCTCTGAGCATTAAAGGAAGAGATCAAGTACTGCTAAACTCACTGTACCTAGCTTACCACATTTTTGCATCCTGCATCCTTCTTTCAATTTCTGCATTGTTATGAGTTGCACAGCTGTTGCTAAGGCCAGCCTTGTTGCCAAGAGAGAAACAGCAAATAAATGTCTCTCCATGGAGGTATGAAAAACTGGCCTTGTGGAGATGAACAAAATCAAGCCTAGAAGGAAAAGTGATTAGATGATTGAGCTGACCATGGCTCACCACCACTGTGGGGCAGTGGCTCCTGAAACCTAGAACTCCCACACAGGGACTTAGCAAAGCAAGAGTGGTAGACATTTGCCAAACATTTGTTAGGTCCTGAGGTCTTTTCACACCTAACTTCCTATGCAGAACATTCGTATGGAGCCAGTATTATCCCAGTATTTTCAGTTCATAGACCTGAATGCCAAAGGTGACCATCTGTGGCTGGCACCTGTTTAAAAATCTATCCCTTGCTGAATTCAAAATGCTAAGTTTTGGCAAGTAAATGGAGTCATTTAAAACCTCCATCTGCTGTGAAGCAAGGGAACACTCCTTCACTGCTGTGGGAGTACAAACTTCTACAACCACTTTGGAAATCAGTGTGGTGATTTCTCAGAAAATTTGGAATAGATCTACCTCAAGGCTCAGTTATATCACTCTTAGGCATATATCTAAAAGATGCTCTACCACACCAAAAGCACATGTGATCAGCTATGTTCATAGTAGCTTTATTTGCAATAGCAGAATCTGGAAATAATCTAAAGTTTCTTCAACAGAAAAATGGATAAAGAAAATGTGCTACATTTACACAAGGGGATTTTATTCAACTATTAAATACAGGGACATCATGAAATTTGTAGGCAAATGGATGGAATTAGAAAAGATCATCCTGAGTGAGTTAACCCAGACTCAGAAAGAGTACATGGTATGTACTTACTTATAAGTGGATATTAGCAGTGAACTAAAGGATAACCATGATACCATCCATAAACACAAAGATGATGAGTAACAAGGAACCCTCAAGGGGAGGAACACTTGAATTTGACTAAGAGGAGGAAATAGAATAAATACTGCAGGTAGAACAGGGAGGGTAATTGTAAAAGATAGAAACTAAATGGGAACAGGAGGGACCAGGTCAGGAGAACAGGGAGAAAAGAAAACTCGGAGAAACAACTGGAATCTGGGGGCATCACTGGGAACAAGATAGAAACCCAGGTCATAGAAACTCCAGGAATCTATGTGGGTCACCTACAGGAATTGGGACACCAACCCAGGCACAAAACCTTCAACCTACAATTTTTTCTATGTAGAAGATGTGTAGGAGTAAAAATGTAGCAGAAATTGAGGGAATGGACAACTAAGGACCAGTCCAGTTTGAGATCCATGCCATGAGAGGGAACCCACCTCTGACACTATTTGTGATATTCTGCTATATTTGCAAACAGGAACCTAGCCTGTCACCAGAAATGTTTCCCTAAGCAACTGATGGAAACAGATGCAGAGACCCACAGCCAAACATTAGGCAGAGGTTAGAGAATTCCTCAGAAGAGGAGAAGAAGGATTGTAGGAGCCAAAGAGGTCAAGAACACCACAAGAAAATCTAAAACCTATAAAACCAACTAACCTGACCTAATAGAGGCCCACAGAGACTGAACTACCAGCATAGAGCATGCATGGGACTGAGCTAGGCCCTCTGCATATGTAATAGCTGTGCAACTTTAACTTCCTGTGGAACTACTAACAGCCAACGCAGCAATCATCTCTGATATGGTTGCCTGCTTTTGGGATTTTTTTTCTGCCTACTGGGCTGCCTCTTATAGCCTTAATAGGAGAAGATGTACCTAGTCTTACTTTAACTTGATATTCCAAAGTGGTTGGATATCCATAGGGTGCCACCCCTTATCTGAAGAGAAAGGGAGAAAAAGTGAATGAGTGCAGAGGAAGGACTAGGAAGACAGGAGGGAAGGAAAACTTCTGGAGGCATGCAAACAAATTAAGAAAACCCTCCATTCACAGTGCCTCAGGCAGCCTTCCCAAACTCCTAGCTTCCATTCTTACAAATGATACCCAGAAAAACGGTCTCCTCTTGAGATTCTTAGGCTCACTAGTGAAAAAAATTAAGAACAGACTCAAACCAAAGCTCAAACATAATTTTATTTGAAAGTAGAAGAAAAGGCTCATTACAGGCAGGTTCTGCGCAGAGGAGAAAGATGGGGAAGTGAGATCGAGCACTTGTTGGACCCAGTCATTACACTGAAGTCTATTCTACTTATCCCATCTTTATTGTAACTTCTTACATAAGAGAAAAGCTTGGCTTTTGCCCAAGGCCAAGACTGAAGGAGGTAAAGTGATATGTTCTTGGTGTCCAGGTTTATTGGAAACAGACTCACTAAGAGCCAACTCCACATTCTAGAGCTTCCTGAACGATATGCTGTGTACCTGAATTTGTAGAAGACAATGACATTGAGGACAGTTAACCCTCCAGGTCATGCTGACACATTGAGCTTTTGAACATGTCAAAAAACATGCCAAGCAGGTATGGCTATAACTAAGAACACACAAAAGCTAACAATGCATCTTGTCATTCTTTTCCAGGCTAAGGAAGGACATGGGGCCTCAAGCACGTTGGACAGGTGCCTATCACCAGACTCATTCCAAATCTAGCATGAAAGAGATCTAGATACTTTCATCTTAAATTTAAGGCTTTAAACTATAGTAAAACACACTTCATTTTCAAGGACCACAGTGTGAAAGTATTTAATATGGAAGAATTTGTTTCTTGAGCTATCAATGAATACCTTCATATTAATATATTTCAAGTCTGTAATGGTCACTGACTTGGACCCTTAGGCTCCACAGTCAAATTAATGTTCCCCAAATCTTCCTTGTGTGGAAGGCTAGTATTTGATCAAAATAAATATTGGATGAAGAGAGTTCAGTGCCAACATTAACTCTGGCCATTCCTTTCTTGATACTTGCCTTGCATGAAGCATCCTATAGAGGAATGCCTATTTTGATTTCCTCCTCCGGCACCCACTCTCTCCATCTTCTTGTTCTTATCCGTTGCCTTTTCCTTTCTTTCTCTATGCCTTCTGTTTGTATTGTGATACTCTTCTTCTATGAAGCTTAATTTGCTGTTTCACTGTGTTGCCTAGTTATATATCAACAAGAATCACCTAGGAAGGGACTCTGGACTGAAACAATGCCTCCAGAATGTTGAATTGTAGGCAAGTTTGTAGGCATTTTCTTGATTAGTGTTTGAGTTCGGTGGGTTCAGCCCACTGCACAGTGGAGTCTCTCCTGGGAAAGTAGGTGTGATGGCTTGAATATGCTTGGCCCAAGGAGTGGCACCATTTGGAGGTATGGCCTTGTTGGAGTAGGTGTGTCACTGTGGGTATGGTTTTAAGACTCTTGCCCTAGCTACCTAGAACTCAATATTCTGGTAGCAGCTTTCAGATGAAGACATAGAACTCTCGGCTCTTCCTGAACCATACCTGCCTGGATGCTCCCATGTTCCTGCCTTGATAATGGACTGAACCTCTGAATCTGTAAGTCAGCTCCAATTAAATATTGTCTTTTATAAAACTTACCTTGGCCATGGTGTCTGTTCCCAGCAGTAAAACCTAACTAAGACAGTAGGTCTGAGTCGTGTTATAAAAGAGTGTTGAGCAAGTCATGGAGAGCAACCCTGTAAGTAGCATTCCTCCATGACCTTTCCTTCAGTTCCTGGTCCCAGATTACTGCCTTGAGTCCCTTCCTTGAGTTCCTGCCCTGACTTCCCTCTGTGACTGAGTATAAACTGAGACTTATAAGTTGAAATAAACCTTTTTCTTTTCCAGATTGCTTTTGGTAAAGTGTTTTATCACAGCAACGGAACCCCTAAGTGAAAAGCATACCTTCCATAAGAGCCATCAAGTATTTCCACACAGATAAACACATAACAAATTGCAACTGCTAGTCAGAGTAAGGTCTGAAGCAAGGTACTCATGTTCTTGAGAAAAGAAACAGTTTGCCTTTTGTGAGTTCATAAAATTACTTTGTAAAAATTGCTTAAAGCTGGACACGGGAATACATACCTCTTCCCAGCTACTTAGGGGACTGAAGAATGTGGTCAAAGGCCAGACTGGCTAACATAGCAAGATTGTTTCAAAAAACAATTTTCACTGTTTAATCAGTGGGTATACTCACCATCCACACTGGGGAGTGGGAAATGAAAAGAAAAATATCACAAAATCTATCTAAATAGTTGTTGGTTAACAAAAATGACTTCTGCTCCTTTAATAGAGTTTAGAAACCTTCCTTGAATGTCATTCTTCCAATTACAGCACAGAAAATCAGTCCCACTGATCTCTTCCAAAATAGTTTTGGATTTGTTTGGCTACAGGTAACCTCATAAAAGAAGATGAGGTGGACAGGAGGAGTAAGAATGAGAGTAGGTGAGGGAGCAAGAGAAGAGAGAAGGAATATATTGGTTGGTATCTGCTTTTCGTTAGAAGAAAAATGCTTTTCCAAACTCTTGGAATCTAGTACCCTCAAGTATTTAATACTCCTAAGCATTTGGTATCTGGAAAAGGGATTTACAAGCCTTACTGTTCTGCATGTTTAACATATTCTCTTAATCTTAGTTAATCGGACAACTCAGAGAGCAAGCTACCACTACTGCCACAAGAGCATTTGGAACTATCACTCCAATGATGTGATTTGCTAACAAATACCTCCTGTTGTCTGGGTCCCTGGGCAGCTTTCATGTTCTACCTGAAATTGCTCTCTGGAATCAGGTCACTCTGAAAGGCTGTGGGGGTATCTTGTAAACAGAGACACTAGCAGCTAGTGGTCTGATAAAGAACAGAAGATCCATTCCAGAAAGCTCATGAGGAATTTTTCTGGCTCTGGAGGAGGCTAGCTAGCCACATGAGCCTCTGAAAGGTTCCTTTTTGAAAGGCTTACTGAGAGTGTCTGCTCCAGGAATAGCTCAGCTGATGACTGATTAAATGGAGATGAGGTGCTATGCTCCCCCACCAATTTTTCTAAGGGTGGAAAGTCAGGGGACATAAAACAGAACTTCTAAGCTCTTGTTCCCACTGTATGGATTTATTAATTTTTGAAGAATATTCCTAGAGAGCAAATAGTAAGTCCATGTGTTTGCTTTTCTAGAAAGAACATAAAGGCTGCAAATAGACGTGTTTAATAGTGTATGTACTCTGTGAGAATAAGAGTTTTATGGCTTCTGGGATGATGTGAGAAAATCTAATCAGACAATCTACTCTCTTCAATAGATGAAGACATAAAGAAAATGTGGTACATATAGAATACACAAAAGAGAAAATTCTGTCATTTATGGCAGTATAGATGGAAGTATAGATACATGACCTAGTATCCCTGTATTGTAGCCATGACCAAAGCATCCAGACAAGCATGTATAAAATTGCCCCGGGGGACCATCTCAACCAAGCCCCATAAGACAGCAGGAGAGAAGTATGAGAGGTCTTTATGACTTTTACGAGAGAATACCCAAAATACCTGACAGAAGCAATTTAAGAAATGAAAGATTAGTCTTGGCTCACAGTTCTAGAATCTGATGTTCATGACATGGCAGAGTACAAGCTGCCAGGAGCACAGGGCTGAGATTCCTTACATGATGGTAGAACAAGAAACTAATATTGGGACTGGAATCAGATGTAGCCCAACCCTAATGACAGACTTCTAACAGATGGACCACATCAAAACGTTCCACAGCCTCCTAACTCACATTGTCAACTGGGGAACAACTGTTAAACATGAGACTGTATAGTGAAAAAAGAATATGTCAGATTTAAACTATAATGATGAGAATCTCACAATCAAAATTTCTAAGAACAAAAAATTATTAATTTTGAATGATAAGTAAACAGAAACAGCAAATCCTAGGAAATTGAAATAATAAAAATATGTATGCCATAAGTTATAAAATTCTTAGCTTATTAAAAAGATAATAAATTCCTATAAGAAAGATGTCATTTGAAAGGAAAATGGGCAGCTTAGAAAAAGTTTATTTTAAAAATAAGTGAAGAAATGATAGTTATCAGAATGAATAATTTTAATAAGTAGATTATCTTATTAATAACATTAATAATGATGTATAATTGGTTGACAGGTCACATTAGGCATAAGGGAAAAAGGGATGTGTATTTGAGGCAGTCAGACTTAAAGAGGAATGACATAAAAGCAGTACTGAGTGATATAAGATGCTGTGCAAAATCACTCACAGCATCTAGCATCTACTATCTACCTATTCCCAATCTGCCTTTCTTCCAATCTCCCGATCTACCTAACACCTACCTATCTACCGTCTACCTGTCTACCAATCCCACACAAATACTCACATCTTTACTCACACAGTACTGATTTATTTGGGATAACATTATTTTCACTAGAAAATAACAAAGATTTTCTATCTGCCCAGTGTAAAATTATTGCCTAAATAACATAGTTCTGTCCAAAAAATAGAAACAGAAATAGTTTTTAGAAGTTTGCTCCTTTCCTTTCCAGTTTTCTGTGCAGAACATGGATGGGGTGCAAGTGGGGAAACTTATTTGTGCAGACCAGAAAGCTGAGCGGCCAGTCTCTAGTGTGGACACATAAACAAATAATACATAATCTTTCTTATTTATTAAAGTCACACTGTTTTATTTTCTACATGCTCTTGCTGCATTCATGTCTTTAGTTAATAAGCTATATAAAAAGAGTAAAAAGCAGAAGACAAAAGCAGAGTGAAATAGTATTTTAAATAGAAAGTCCCCAAGAAACTTCCAAATCAAATGAAAACACTCAAAATAAAGAGTCTTGCCACCTCAATCAAAAAGTTTTAAAATAATTCTGTTCAGGGAAACACTTAAAACAGTAATGGGGGAGAGGAAATCATAAAGCTAGCCACAGAGAAAACATGGTCAGATTAAAAGCAGAATTCCTCAACTGAAGGAGGCCAGAGACAATCAAATAATATCGTAGCGTGGACAGGAAATCATTGCTGAACAAAGATTACACTTAGCTAGCTACTGTTTTAAAGGAAGAGAAAGACTTTCAGATAAAGAATTTGTCAGTCATAGAACTACAGTATAGTATGTTCAAAAAAATGTAGGGCACAATGGCGGTCAGGAGAAAGGCTAATGGAAGCACAGAGAATACACCATGGAGCATGTATATAACCCTGAGTTGCCAATTTGTTAAGTGTCCAGGACCAGCCTATGATGATGTCTAGGGAAAGTGCAAAATATTGTCAGGTGCTCATCTTTTTATTTATATTTTTTAGCAAAGCTAGACTCTTATTTTACACATAGACCTCCTAGCCTATATTCAGTTCATTTTCTATTAAGCACACTTTTCCTACCAAATTTGTTGAAAATCCCTGATAATTGTTTTTGCATGATTTTACTTTACAATTTCAGACAAGAAAGGAATATGATTTGACAGCGCCTGCACTGCCACGGTACCAAGTATCGGGCGTAGGCCTGGGGAATTGACATAAAACATAAACACGGGTCATTCAGTAAGGAGAATGCCAAAGCTTTACTGAGAGACCAGCAATATATATACTAGAGGCCAGGGAAAACAACAGGAAAAAAAAACAATCATAGCCATAGGTCAGGCACCTGGGAAGTCCCTGGCAGGAAGGCAGGAATCAAGCTAAGCTAAGCCACAGGATGTTTTGCTTTCAGGAAACCTGTGCAAACAGCTCAGCTGGGGGCGTTGAGCCAAGCTTGCTGGTCCCCAACAATGATTAGCTTGTATAGAATGATAAGTTATTGGTTTAAATGCCTATGTGGTCCTATCTGTCTACCAAATGTCACCTTCTCTTAAACATTGCCATTCCCAACACCTCACCTCATTATGTCAAGGTCCTTTCACTTTGAGATGAAAATGAGGGCCAGGAGGAGCCACTCCAGAGGCTGGTGTCCATTTAGTACCCAGTTTGCTAGGACTACTGTTGTCACCACAACAATTAACGGAGTGCATTTGGTGGTGTATGATAATTTAACAAGCCATTTAGTTCTATTTGTTAGATATTCTTTCTTTGTTAATATTTACTTTATAGAATTTTTCTTAAATAAATAAACCATCCAATTTCAATCACTTAGCATTCAAAACTCCTCCTGGGTTTTCAAAAATAGATCACCTCCCCTTCTTTTTTAACAACAAATGTTTAACTAAGGAAGAACTATTCTGTTCTTCTTGTAGTTGATTTCCTTTTGTCTAATTATTGATAAATATATATCTGTGGATTTCACTGACATTTGTCAGAAAATTCTCAACCTAAAATCCAGACCAATTCCAGCAACTCTACACAGAATTTGATATCCGTATCATCACAAGTTTCTTCTTACTCACTTCTAGGTTATAGATTGTGAATTATTGAATCCTTTGAATCCTTTGACATATTCTAAGAGTTAACAAAATATTCTCAGGAGAAACACATACACTACCACCATCACCACCAGCAGCAGCAGCAGCAACAACAAACAGCAGCAGCAACAACAAGAAGACATTCCATTCCCTTCCTATCCTACACAGCATGGGAACAGAACCTATTCCCTAATGCACTAGCCCCTAGTGGTCACATTCCTTCTCAGCATGGTTGATAAGGTGGTCTGAAACCATTATGACTAGGAGGGATGGCATTGCTGAAAGGCATGCAAAAAGGAATGTGGTTTTCAAAGTTTCCAGCAAGTACATGGGAACTGGGCTCTTGAAAGAGCCTAGAGCTGGAGCTTCCCGTCTAAAAAACACTTCCAATCCCACAAAGCCAAGTGTAATAACATTGACATTATTGTTGCTAAGGGGAAAAAAATCACTCATGCAGACTTAATGCTGTAATTTGGATAGTTTTAAGCCATACCAACTTTGCAACCTTACCATTCTGTGATCCAAAATGCAGCCCACAGAAAAGCAGGGCCATGAGTCAAAGCCATAGGCAGTTAAGGTCCAACTTCTGAGGGTGTCAGGAAAGGGTAGCTATTTTTTAAGTATTTTGACATGATTTTAAAAACTTGGCCTCTTTTTTTTCTACATGCAATATATATAAATATTTATATATATATAGGTTTTTGGGTTTTTTTGGGTTTGTTTTTTTTTAATTAAATTTTTCTGTTTTGATCACAAGATAGACTTCCAGACATGGACAAAGAGCTGCTGTAGCTAGAGCTCATGGTTAGTGTAACTTAATGCAGTAATGATGTGTTTAGGACAAGGTTTTGCAACTGTAGCTCTTTCTCCTCCTTCTCCTTCCTTTCTCCTCCTCCTCCCTACTCTACTTGCTCTTTCTCTTCCTCCTCCCTACTCTATCTGCTCTTTCTCCTCCTCCCTACTCTACCTGCTCTTTCTCCTCCTCCTCCTGCTCCCTACTCTACCAGTTCTTTCCTCCTCCTCTGTCTTCCCCTCTTATTTGAGTGAATCTGCTTTCTTTAGAATGAGTGAGTGACTCCCATTACTTCCAATGGCCTCCCATCAAACCTGGCCTGGGTGTCATCAGTTACACATGGGTGATTTCCAGAGTGGTCACAGACTGAATGCTACATTAGCAGACTACAGCCCATACACAATGACGTCCTGTACCATGCCAGCATGATTGTTTGAAAAATTGTAATAAAATATATATAATGTGAAACTTATCATTTTAGCCATTACTAAGTACATGTTTCAATGGTATTAAATTCATATGAATTGCTGCACAGATGGTCATCACTTCACTATCTTGAGAGCTACTAAAATCTTTTTCCCATTAAACACAAAGCTCCTAGTTCCCTCTTCCTCTAGTCCCTGGCAATAACCATTCTTTTTCTTCTGTCCATAAATTTCCTGTTTTAGATATTTCATATAAGTGACATCATGTAACATTAGGATGTTTACATCTGGATTGTTTTGTCAGCCAAACAGCCCCATGTTCACACATGCTGTAGTATGTATCTGAATTTGTCCCCTAGTCTATGTCCTAATTATCCTAATTCTATCCTAAAGTAATATTCTATTTTGTTTATTCATCCACCCACTATCTAGGCACTTACATTCATTGCTTCCATCATTTGCTACTGTAATTAATAATTATTTGAAAATTTTGTACAAATATCTGAGTCACAGAAAGAGATTATGGCTCATGTGGTTATTCTATGTATAATTTCTTGAGTAACTGCCATATTCCTTCCACTGCATTTGTAACATTTTACTTCCCTACCAACCACTACCAGCATTCCTTTTCCATATCCTCACTAATGCATGTCATTTCTGAGTTGCTTTTTCTTTCTTTTTTAAATTGTACTTTAAGATGTGTACGTGTGTGTGTGTGTGTGTGTGTGTGTGTGTGTGATGTGTACACATACTAGTTTGTGTGGACACTGGCACACATATGCATTGGCATGTGTTTGAAAGTCTGAGCATAAAAGCAGGTGTTGGTCCTTGCCTTATTCCTTTGAATGTGACTCCTTGCTATTCACTCCTGAGCTGCATACAGGCTAGCTGGTTGGGAATTCTCCAGTCTCTACCTCCAAAATCATAGGAGAAGAACACTGTGATTCATAAGCTATGATGCCAGGTTTAATGGGTTTGGGGCAGGGGGTTCAAACTAAAATTCTCACACTTATGTAGCAAGTGCTTTACCCACAGGGCTTCTGATTTGAACCAATAGTGAGCATTTTAACACATACATTGGATATAAAATAATTTTCTCCTCAAGTCTTTTGCCTGTTTTAACATTAGGCATTTGTTATTATAGAATTATTTTCCCTGGGTTGATTGTGATTTTGATGCAAAATCAAGAAATTATTATCCAATCCAACCATGAAGTTTCCCCCATCTTTTCTAACAAAATATGTATTAGTTTTGGTTCCTGAGTTTGACTCTTTGATCTTTTTCAGCTATCAATATGATGTGAAATATAACATATTTCTCTTGTACACATAGGCCTCATTTTCCTAGCACTCTTTGAGCACAGTCCCCTATATCTTTTGAATGGTCTTGATACCTTGATGCCTTGTTAAGAATATTTAGACCCTTTGTTTAAGGATTTATCTCTGCATTGTTAAACATATTTGTCTGTCTGTATAAACACTACAGAGCTTTATAGTCAGCTTGAAATCAGTACATATGAATGATTCCAATCCATACTTTTTGAAGGTGGTTTTATGGACTTATGGTTCTTTTTCTAATACAGTTTTATGTTTTTTGAAAATATCATTGGTAGACTCTTAGCTGGTCTGCTCCAGTGAAGCCACCATATCCTGACCCATCCTGGAGGACCAGCTACACTCAGAGCCTCTCTGAAGTTCTAGGGCTGCTGCTGGGAGCCTGGTGGACTCAGAACCCATCAACCACCAAAAACCCCACCCTCCCAAATACCACTCCCCTTTCATCCCTTCCACTCTAGTCCTTTCTACTGGGGCAGATTCCTCGCTGGTCTGATCCAGTGAAGATAACATATCCTGGCCCAGCCTAGAGGGCTTGCTGCACTCAGAGTAGTAGAGGACCCACTGAACTCAGAGCAGTTGGACAACAGCTTAACTGCTCCACTTAAGACCGAACAGTCTTAAGTGGAGATCTACTGCAGCCAGGGAAATAAATCAACAGCTTCTCTGGCCCTGTGAAGAGCCCCGGTGGGAAGGCCCCACAGATAGTCTGCTACAGCCAACGCTGTAGGCCTACCAGGAGACCTAAAGCATCCCAGGGACAAAAGAGGCAGACTCCAGACCAACAAACACCAGTGATATTCAGATGGAGAAAGGCAAGCACAGATCATAAGCAACAAAAGCCAATATACATTGGCAATATCAGAACACAGTTCTCCCACCACAGCAAGACCTGAATACAACAACACACCTGAAAATAAGGAATCTGTCCTTATTTCATATCTCATGAAGAAAATAGAGTCCTTTAAGAAGGATACTACTCACTGAAAGAAATATAGGAAAACACAGGTAAACAGGTGAATGAATTAAATAAAGTGATCCAAGACCTAAAAGTGGAAGTAGAAACAATAAAGAAAATACAAATGGAGGCAAACCTGGAAATGGAAAACCTAGGAAAGAGGTCAGGAATTACAGATGTAAGTATCACTAGCAGAATATAAGACATAGAAAGGATAATCTCAGGTGTAGAAGATACTGTAGAAGAGATTGACACAACTGTCAAAGAAAATTCAAAACGTAAAAAAACTCATAACCCAAAGTATCCAGGAAATTCAAGACACAATGAAAAGATCAAATCTAAGAATAATTGGAATAGAGAAGAACAAAGATTCCCAGCTCAAAGGACTGGAAAATGTCTTCAATAAAATCATAGAAAAAAAACTACCCCAACCTAAAGAAAGAGATGGCCATGAATGTATAAGAAGCCTACAGAACACCAAATAAATAGGACAAGAAAATAAAATCCTCTTGTCACATAATATTCAAAACACTAGACACACAGAACAAAGAAAGAATATTAAAAGCTGCAAGGGAAAAGGACCAATTAACATGCAAAGGTAGACCTATCAGAATTACACCAGACTTCTCAACAGAGACTATGAAATCCAGCAAAGCCTGGTCAAAGGTTATGTAGACTCTAAAAGAACAGAAATGCAAGCCTAGGCTACTATACTCAGCAAAACTCTCTATCAACATAGATGGAGAAACCAAAACATTTCAGGACAAAACCAAATTCAAATGATATCTAATTACCAATCCAGCCCTACAGAGGACTCTAGATGGAAAACTCAAACACAAGAAGGTACTGCACCAAAGAAAGAACAAGATATTAAACATCTCACAACAAAGCCAAAACAAAGAGAACCACAAGCACATAAAGTGACATACAAAAACAAACATATCAGGAACCAAGAGTCATCTGTCTTTAACATCAATATTAATGGACTCAACTCACCTATAAAAAGACATAAGCTAAAAGACTGGATATCCAAGCAAGATGCAGCATTTTGCTGCATACAAGAAACACACCTCAATAACAAAGACAGAAACTATCTCAGAGTAAAGGATTGAAAAGGGTCTTCCAAGAAAATGGTCCCAGGAATCAAGCAGGAGTTGACATCCTAATATCCAATAAAATGGTCTTTTAACCAAAGGTTATCAAGCATGATGAAGAATGATAATTCATATTTATCAAGGGTAAAATCCACAAAGTGAAAGTTTCTATTCTGAACATCTATGTCCTAAATGCAAGAGCACCCAAATTCATAAAAGAAACTTTACTAAAGCTCAAAACACACATTGAAACTCACACAATAATAGTGGGAAACTTCAACACCCCACTCTCAACAATGGACAGGTCATTGAAACAGAAACTAAACAGAGACACAGTGAAACCAACAGAAGTTATGAGCCAAATGGATTTAAGAGATACAGAACATTTCACCCAAAAACAAAAGAATACACATTCTTCTCAGCACCTCATGGTACCTTCTCCAAAATAGATCATATAATTGGTCAAAAAACCACCCTCAACTGATATAAGAAGATTGAAACAACCCCATGCATGCTATCAGATCATTATGGCCTAAGGCTGATCTTCAATAACAGCAAAAACTCCAGAAAGCCCACATGCACTTGGAAACTGAACACCTCTTTACTCAATGATAACCTGGTCAGGGAAGAAAGAAAGAAATTAAAGACTTCCTGGAATTAATGAAAATGTTGACACATCATACCCAAACTTATGGGACACAATGAAAGCAGTGCTAAGAGGAAAGTTCATGGCACTAAGTGCCCTGGTAAAGAAACTGCAGAGATCTTACACTAACAACTTAACAGCACACCTGAGAGCTCTAGAACAAAAAGGAATGCAGGAAATAGTCAAACTCACTGAGGAAATCAAACACATAGAAACAAAGAAAACAATACAAAGAATCAAGAATATCAGAAGCTGGTTCTTTGAAAGAATCAACAAGATAAATAAACCTCTAGCCAAACTAACTAAAGGGTCAAGAGGCAGTATCCAAATTAACAAAATAAGAAATGAAAAGGGAGACATAACAGCAGAATCATAGGAAGTCAAAACATCAACAGATCCTATTATAAAAGCCTATACACAACAAAACTGAAAAATCTAGATGAAATGCATGGGTTTATAGAAAGATACCACATACCAAAGATAAATCAGGAGCAGGTAAACTATGTAAGCAGGCCCTTATCACACAAGAAAATAGAAGAAGGCTTTAAAAACATCCCAACCAAAGCAAGCCCAGGGCCAGATGGATTTAAGTGCAGAATTCTTCCAGACCCTCAAAGAAGTCCTGATACAGATTTTCCTCAAACTATTCCATAAATTGGAAATAGAAGGAATACTACCTAACTCATTCTATGAATCAACAATTACTCTGATATCTAAACCACACAAGGACCCAACCAAAAAAAATAACTTCAGACCAATCTAGCTTATATATTTCAATGCAAAAATACTCAATAAAATTCTTGCAAACCAAATCCAAGAACACATCAAAACCATCATTCACCCTGCTCAATTTGGCTTAATCTCAGAGGTGCAAGGTTGGTTTGGTATATGAAAATCCATTAATGTTATCCACTATGTAAACACGCCCAAAGGAAAAAATCATATGGTCATCTCTTTAGAAGGAGAAAAAAGTATTTGAAAAAATACAATAACCCTTTATGTTAAAAATATTGGTGATATCAGTAATTCAAGGCCCATACCTAAACAAAATAAAAGCAATATATAGCAAACCAACAGCCAATATCAAATTAAAAGGAGACATACTTGAAGCAATCCCACTGAAATCAAGGAAAAGGATGCTCACTCTACCCATATCTATTCAGTATAGTACTGGAAGTTCTGGCTAGAACAATATGACAACAAAAAGGAGATCAAGGGAATACAAATTGGTAAAGAGGAAATAAAGGTATCACTATTTGCAAATGATAGAATAGTAAGCAATCCCAAAAAATCTACCAGAGAAATTCTCCAGCTGATAAACAACTTCAGGAAAGTGGCCAAATATAAAATTAACTCAAATAAGTCAGTAGCCTTCCTTTATACTGATGATAAACAGGCTGAGAAAGAAATTAGGGAAACAACTCCCTTCACAAAAGTTACAAATACTATAAAATATCTTGGGGTAACTCTAAGCAAACAAATGAAAGTCCTGTATAACAATAACTTCAAGTCTCCCAAGAAAGAAATCAAAGAAGATTGTAGAAAATAGAGTTCCCCCATGTTCATGGATTGGCAGAATTAACATGGTAAAAATGGCCATCCTATCAAAGGAAATCTAGAGATTCAATGCAATCCTCATCAAAATCCCAACACAATTCTTCAAGCAATTCTCAAATTCATCTGGAAAGGCAAAAAAAAAAAAACAAAACAAAACAAAACAGAATAATTAAAAGAATTCTTAACAATAAAAGAATGGCTGGGGGAATTACCATCCCTGTCCTGTCCTCAAACTTTACTACAGAACAATAGTGATAAAAACTGCATGGTATTGGTTCAGAGACAGACACATTGATCAATGGAATAGAATTGAAGACCCAGAAATAAAACCATACACTTATGGACACTTGGTCTTTGACAAAGAAGCCAAAAATATACAATGGAAAAAAGAATGCATATTCATTAAATGGTGCTGGTCTAACTGGCTGTCTGTACATAGAAAAGTGAAAATAGAGCCACATTTGTCACCTTGCACAAAGCTCAAGTCCAAGTGGATCAAGGGCCTCAGCATAAAACCAGAAACACTGAATCTGGTAGAAGAGTAAGTGTTAGAGTCTTGAAGCCATTGGCACAGGGAGAAATTTCCTAAACAGAACTCCAATGGCTCATGCGCTAAGATCAAGAATTGATAAATGGAACCTCATGAAACTGGAAAGCTTCTGTAAGACAAAGCACATAATCAATAAGACAAATCAGCAACCTAGAGATTGGGGAAAAAATCTTCACGAACCCCACATCTAACAGAGAGCTAATATCCAATATATATAAAGTACTCATAAAAATAACCACCAAAAATCCAAACAAACCAATCAAAAAATAGGGTATAGTACTAACCCAAGATTTCACAACTGAAACATCTCGAATGGCTCAAAAGCACCTAAAGAAATATTCAAAGTCCTTAGTGATCAGAGAAATGCAAATCAAAAGGACCCTGATATTCCACCTTACACCAATCAGAATGGTTAAGATAAAAACCTCAGGTGACAGAACATGTTGGAGAGGATGTAGAGAAAGAGGAACACTCCTCCATTGCTGCTTGTATTGCAAAGTGGCACAACCACTTTGGAAATCAGTCTAGGGGTTCCTCAGAAAATTGGAAAGAGATCTAATTGAAAACCCCAAAATACCACTGTTGGGAATATACCCAAATGATACCTCACCATGCCACAGGGGCACATGTTCCACTATGTTCATAGCAACCTCATTTGTGATAGCCAAAAGCTAGAAACAACCTAGATATCCCACAACAGAAAAATGGATACAGAAAATGTGTTTCATTACACAATGGAATACTACTCAGCTATTAAGAACAAGGACATCCTGAGTTTTACAGGCAAATGGATGGTACTAGAAATTTTCATTCTGAGTGAGGTAACTCAGACCCAAAAGGACATGCATGGCATGTACTCACTAATAAGTGGGTATTAGCCAAAAGAAATCCCAAAAACAAAAACAAAAAACCCAGAATACTCAAGATACAGTCCAAAGAACTAAAATAAATCAACAAGCTGAAGTGCCCTGGTGAGGACATTTCAGTCCCACTAGTGAGGGATAAGAAAGCAATTTCGAGTGAGGGAAAAGGTAGGGACCGTGGAGGGAAAGTAGATAGTGGGGAGTAGTGGGAGGGGGAGTGGAATCTGATCTGGTGTTGGATGAGGGAAAAGGATTGAAACCCTGAGGGTCAGCAGAAAGAATGGAAATTGGCAGCCTTGGGAGATAGGCGGGGAAGGGCTCCAGAATGCATCAGAGACCTGGGAGGTGAGCGACTCTCAGGACTCAAAGGGAGGAGACCTGGGAGGTGAGCGACTCTCAGGACTCAAAGGGAGGAGACCTGGGAGGTGAGCGACTCTCAGGACTCACAGGGAAGGACCTTAGATGAAATGCCCTACAATGGGGAGCGGGAACTTATAAAGCCCACCACCAGCAGGAAGACAGGGCATCAAATGAGGAAGGGGGTCATCCCACAGACACAATTCTGACCCATAAGTGTTCCCATCTGAAAGAATTACAGGGATGGAAATGGAGAGGAGCCTGAGGAAAAGAAGGTCCAGGGACAGGTCCAAAGTGGATTCCAGTTCAAGAGGCGGTCCCAAAGCTGGACACTATTACTGAGTGCTCACAATAAGGGACCTAACATGACCACACTCCAAAAGACCCAACAAGCAGCTGAAAGAGTCAGATGCAGATATTTGCCCCAACCAATGGACAGAAGCAGCTGACCCATGTGGTTGAATTAGGGAAGGCTGAAAGAAGCTGAGAAGGGAGACCCTGTAGGAGGACCAGCAGTCTCAGTTAATCTGAACCCCTGAAATCTCTCAAACACTGGAACACCAAGCAGGCAGCATACACCAGTTGACTGAGACCTCCAACACACATATAGTAGAGGACTGCTAGGTCTGTGTTTTTTTAAGAGATAATGCACCTATCCTTCAAGAGACTGAAGGCCCCAAGGAGTTTAGAGGTCAGGTGGGAAGGGGGGTGGAGACATCTACATGGAGACAGGGGGTGGGGAGGAGGTTTGGGATGTGGAACAGTTAGAGGGTGTATGAGGGGATAAAATATGGAGTGCAAAAAATTAATTAATTAAAAAAGAAAATATTGGTATTTTGATTGATGTTGCAGAGTCTACATATGATTTTGAATAGAATTCACTATTTTGATGTTAGCTATAGATTAAATTAACAATACCAAATCTTTTAATCTATGATTATGAGACTCACATTTCTTTGTTTCTGCCTTAAATGTGGTTTTACAATATTCATGTTTCCTCTGGATAGATTTTTTCGTTAAACTTATTTCGAAGTATTTTATTTTGGCAATTATTATAAAATTCTATTTTCTTCATTTTCCTTCAACTTCTATATTGTTACTGTTCAGAAATGAAGCTTAATTTTTGTTTATCAGGATAACTTCTTTTTAAGTATAAAGAGATTAGGTATCACCTATCTTTAATCAGAAGCAAAAATTTAAAAACAATACATCTATAATCACTTTATTTGCGGGTGCTTGTATATTTATTTCCTCAGAGCTTTGATGATAGAATTATTGGCGACTAAAGAACTGAAGAAAAATAAAAGAACCATCCTACATCAGTCAGTCTAAACCAGGCATGGTGTTGCATGCTTGTAATTCTAGAACTTGGGAGGCATAGCCAGGATGATCAGAAGTTCAAGGTCATCCTTAGATTCATAGTGAGTTTGAGGACAGTTTGGAATAAGTAAGATTGTGTTTCAAGGGGATGGGATGAAGACGGACAAATTGTCTCTGGTTGAAGAAATAACCATGAAAAATTCCTTTTCACTTACTAGAGCAAATCCTGCACCTTGAACTTTGTGCAGAGGCTTGGTAAAGCACCAAGTTCATCAATAAGCTTCTAGTCTGAAAGGACCAATCAAAATCTACAAACAACTGTGGAAAACATAGGACACAGGGCTGAGAGACAGCTCAATAATTTAGAACACTGGTTGATCTTCCAGAGAACCCTGATTTGTTCTTAGCACCCACTTGGCAGCTCAGAACAATATTTTAATTCCAGTTCCAATGGGATCTGATGCCCTCATGTGGCCACCCCAGGTACTGCACATAGGTGGTACACAGACATTCGCACATATAATGAAAATGACTTAAAAAAAAAGCTTCAGAAAAATAGAATAGAATATGTTGACTGGTAGTCTATTCTATGATACATCAAAGTAAAATGAAAAATTGGAGTATAATTGTGAACAAGGATGACCATGCTCCAGGAGATGATGGAAAAAACTCATGCATGGACATATAAGAACTATCAAGGAAGCAAAACTCCTTGCGTAGGTTAGGTCCAGAGGCTATTTGGAATACAGAGATTACTGTTTATGATCTCCAGATTTCACCTAGGGGATGTAGACTATACTCAGGATACATGTTCTCTGTAAAGACCTACAACTCTGTAGAAATTTCAGTTCTCTAGCAAGCTTGTAATTTTGTTATTTATGTTAGGTTGTACCAAATGGAAAGTCTGCTGGTCTGAAATGAGCAAGCATTATCAATGTAGACCACATACCTGCATGCATGTAACATGAATTTCCAGTAAGAAATGTTATAGATTAAATAGCACTCCTGAACCCAAAATCTTGTTGGAAAGGTATGTCATGAGCAGAGTGCCAGGCATAGCTCCCTATTCCAGAGCACTGAGTCCAATAAGAACTGTAACAAAAGGACCAACTGTTGTCTGACAAAGCTATAAAGAATATTTAATGAAGGAAGGCAGTCATCTTACCAAATGAAGTTGAGACAGACATTCAACTGAACCTCCATATGATTTCAACATAACTTCACAGTTTATGCAAAATCAACCTTGGAATAGATCACAGCACGCACAAAGAAAAACATAAAAATTTTTAAAAAGCTGCTGAAGAAAAGCATAAAAGAGTACCCTTATGCCCTTATCAAAGTAATGAGTTCTTAAACATGTTACATAAACTAAAACTAAAATGAGAGAAGCTGAAGAGAAACCACAGTGGTTAGGACCACATTCTGTTCATACAGAGGACCAAGGTCAGACCACAGCAACCTTGTCTGGTAGCTCACATCTCCTTGTAAATTCAGCTGCAGGATTTTGCTGGTATCTGCCTTCATGTGCACATGCACACACATAGACACACACATACACATATAATTTAAATGATAAAAATAAATCCTAACAGCCATAAATTGATTTGATCAATGTTACTCAGCAAAAGTTACTATGTAAGTAGTTAAAAAGACAAGCTGCAAATGGAAACATTTGCCAGCCATATGTTAGGTAACTAAATAGTTTTCACAGTGTAGCATAAAAAATCAAAAGAACCCAATTTTTAAAAAGGAACAATACTTGTATTAATTCTTTGAGAATTTCATATACTTTATTTTAATTTTATTCACATGCTTCCTCTATTTGCAGACTCATCTCCCTAATCAGCCATCTGGGATTCCTTTCTCCTCTTCCTCACTCCATCTACTCCAGGATATGTGGCTCATGTAGTGTTGGATGTAGGGCAGCCTCAGCCATTGTGAAACTTTGTGTCCATCTTTTCCCTTCCATGGAGGGATTTGGTTGGACTTAAGCATGCCCACAGGTCTTACACACTGTCTGTATTAGCAAGGATTCTCTAGAGTAACAGAACTTCATTTTCCATACTATGTATAATATATATAATCCTATGTATATTATATATATTATGATATATTATAACATTGTTGACTATACTATTATAATTATATATTGAATCACATTATTATAACAGAGCATATTTTATTATAAAATCAAATACAAATATAAATTTAAATTACATACAAATATAATAATATATTATGTAAATCATAACTGTTCACAGTTATGATATAATATAAACAAAATTTTATATATATATACATATATATGTATGTATATGTATATCTCACCACTGGCTCATACAGTCTTTCTATTCCCTTTTTCTTGAAGATCTCTGAGCTTTGGCAGGCAGGAAGTGAGTCATGAAACCCATTTAGAGTTGAGCACTCCCTAATCTCTTATTTTCTACAGACTGACCAGTTGAATGCCTCTGTGGTAACTGTCATCTTTGTCGCAAAGAATCTTCTTTTTGATGAGAGTTAACCAATGCACTAAACTATGGGTGTAACAATCAGGAATCACTTTAATACTATGTCCATTTAGCAAAATAATAGTATTAAATACTCTCCTAGAGTCTGTATAGCCACAGGTTCTTGGCCCAATTAACAGTGACAGATTTCCATCTCATGGGCAGGTCTCGGACTCAACCGAAAAACAGTTGATTATTCCCATGTCACTTATATCACCACTATAGCAGTGGGCTGATCTTGTCAAGATAGTCATTATTGTAGCTGGCAGGGTTTATACCTGGTTGAGAATGATGACTTCTTTTCCTATAGCATTTCTAAGACCCTTCAGTATTAATCAGTCATTAGTACAGGTGAATTTATCACGTGAATACCAGCTTGGTATCGTCATTTTCTGTGACTCAAATGTGTGCTGTCTTCAGCTATAGGGTCTTACTGTCAAGTTCTAGAAGGTAACCCAGAGGACCAGCCATAGCCTAAGACATGTCTGACCTACAAAAATAGGAAAAGGGGGCAAAAAGACTGTAAGAGCCAGAGGGGATGGAGGATACAAGGAAGCAGGTCTCTAGAAATCATGAGTAAAGCTCATAAGGACTCAGACTAAACCAGCAGACATAGGTCTGAATCAGGTTCTTTGTGCTTCAATTATGGCTTCCAGTTTAGTGTTTTTATGAGATCCCTAAGTATGCAAATGAATAGATATCTGATTCTTGTGTCTTTTCTTATATTTTCCCCCTGTGGGTTCATCCTTGTCCAACTTTAGTGTAATAGCCCTTGTTTTATTTTATTAAAAAATGAATGGATAGACAGAGAGCACCGAGAGAAACAAGATGGCAGACATGCTGGATCTTCACGAAGCAGGGGTGAGGATTTCCCCATGGATGAGGATGGGGGAAAGCACGCACAAATTAAAAGAAAAAGCAAAGAAACGGAAGAGCTGCAGTTTTGGGTCTGAAGAGGGTTCCCGAGCACAGATGCAGGAGGATTATGACAGTGTGGAGCAGGATGGCGATGAACCTGGACCACAGCGCTCTGTTGAAGGTTGGATTCTCTTTGTCGTTGGAGTCCACGAAGAAGCCACAAAAGAAGATATCCATGACAAATTTGCATAATATGGGGAAATAAAAAATATCTACTTTAATTTGGAAAGGCGCTCAGGATACTTAAAGGGGTATATTCTAGTTGAGTATGAAACATACAAAGAGGCTCAGGCTGCCATCGAGGGACTAAATGGTCAAGATCTGATGGGACAGCTAATGTATGGATTGGTGTTTTGTTTGTGGCCCACCAAAGGGCAAGAGGAGAGGAGGCCGAAGATGAAGTAGGAGTCCAGACTGGAGACGCCGTTGATAAATCCTCTGTTGACCAGGTGTTCTCTCTGCAAGTCCATTTGGTTGGCTGCCTTGGATAAACAGGGCTCAGACGGACCTTGCGCTTATACTTAATTTCTTACCCCATCTGCTTAGTATTGCTTTTGAATTTAAGAAAAAATAAATGTTCCATTTTGTTTTCTACATTAAAAAAAAAAGAATGGATGAATAGATGAATGTAAACCTAGCTACTCAGGTAAAGATCAACAACTTACATATCTTATCTGCTGGGAGATTGAAAATCATTTACAATACAATGATACCAGGTATATGCAGGGCAAGCCTCATATTCAGGAGTAGGTAACCAATACATAAAGGATACCACTATTGTGGGGTTTTTGTTGTTGTTTGTTTGTTTTGCTTTTTGTCTATTTGTCTGGGGTGTATTGCACGTGTGTCCATGTTTATTTGGTTCTAGTTTGGTGTGTTGTTTCTTATTTTATTTTATTCTTTCTTGATTTCTTGGTTGTTGTATTGGGCTTTTAATCACTTAAAATCCACAGTCACCATTCTTAATACCCCCATACCTCTCACCTTAATATCACATAGCCTCCACTGCTCCCTTGTTGTGAAAAGTGTTCTGGTTAGAAGAGTGTCATAATGAGATATTTTTAGGAGACTATATCTCTTATATTTGGTTTGTGACAATAACGGCAAGAAGGAACCGGGGATGGGAGGGGTGGCATGACCATTTAGATGTTCTGAGCACCTACTGTGTACTGTTGTTGCTGCAGTAGACACAATCCCAGCTCAGTATGGACTAAAGTCTCAGAACCCCAAGAACTAATCTAGTATGAGAACAAAACATGGTCAGTGACAGAAGATAGAAACTAGATCTTCTTGGTTCCAATGTATTTCTAAATACATTGGGCCAAAACCTGAAAGCTTTGGCTGCTGGTTGTTAATAATGCCTTGCTTCCCTAAAGCATTGCATTTCTGTACATTCTCCTGTGTGACTTTCTAAATAAACTGACCATTCAAATGGCTATCATGCACAGTCGTTTTAGTGTAGACTAAGAATGTTCTAGGACTGAATCATAAGTGGACACAGTAAGTCTTTTTTGTTTGTTTGTTTTGTTCCCAGATGTTTCCCAGCAATAAATACAATGGGCAGAGCACCCAGGGACCTGTGAAGAATTTTGAACTGTGCCAACATTACCATATTATGGAGACTATCTCAGCCTAAAAGACGGGAGATAACATTATATAATTGGGAGAACTGGACAGATGGCTCAGTAGTTAAAATCACTTATTCCTT
Source organism: Apodemus agrarius (assembly GCA_964023405.1). Taxonomy (NCBI): domain Eukaryota; kingdom Metazoa; phylum Chordata; class Mammalia; order Rodentia; family Muridae; genus Apodemus; species Apodemus agrarius. The sequence continues at coordinate 87,879,910 of OZ030018.1, read as the reverse complement.
CAGAGAACCCCAGTTAAGTTCCCTGTACCCATATGGCAGCTCACAACCATCTATATTCAAGTTCCAGGGCATCTGATGCCCTCTTCTGGTTTCTGCAGATTTCAAGAATGGAAATGTTTATGCACAAAATATTTATGCAGACAAAACACTCATATGTGTAGTGCATGCCTTTTTATTATTACTTTTTATTAAAAAACAAGTAACCAAAATTATTATAGGCAATTAATATAGGCTCCTATATTAAAGGCAATTATTTATATGATATGACATGTTTAAACTTGGTTCTCTCAGAAGACACCATCTTTAGCTCAAATGATCTCAGTTGAGAAAAGTTCAACACTAATACACGTGGATGTCTGAACTTTTACACACCAAGAAGTGAGAACCTACATTCTGACAGCTGCAGCAAAGAGTCTGTTGTTGGAAAGAACAAAGTCTTTAGAAAGTGTGGAGTGGATTTCACAGAAGGGGGCTGCTCTATCATGTGTACTCAGAGTGATGTGAGATTTCAAGGGTAAGGGTCAGACACCAGGTTAATTTTAATCAACACACTAAAAATCTGAGATTAGTCTATGTCAGGAAAGACCCTGGTAGCCCTAGCTGTGCTGTTCCCCTGAACAGAATTAGAATGTGGCTGGACAGCTGAAAAAGGAGCTGCAGAGTAAATACTGGGTCTTCTCCTTTTTCCTTCTATGATCCTCTAGTAACCACAGGGGCATCCCTAGGACTAGCACTGGGATCATCTTTGGAACAAAGGCCAAGCCAAGCTGATTACAAACTTGTGGGAACTGGTTCTCTAAATTGGTTTTCCCATAGAAAAGGGAGGACCTATGGCTTAAAGGTCCCTGTCCAAACACATGCTGAAATTTAACTCCTGTTGTAAAGTAGTGCAGGAATGAAAACAATTTGGCTAAGGTCTTTGGATGGGGATTCTTCAGAGGCAGTAAGGACTAGATGAGGCCACTGCAGTAAATCCTCCACCATGGCTTTATAAGAAGAGGAAGAAAAGATCTGTGGTAGCAATTGTGCATCATTGTGCCATATCATGTTCTGCTCCTTCTTGGGACTCTGCAGAGTCCTCAGCAGCAAGAAATTCCTCACAAGATGTGGCCCTGAGCTATTGTTACAAAGAGTCCATCGGAGATACCACTCTGACACAGTTGATAGCTAATTGAAAGTCTTTATTCCAGCAGGTTGGGACTATACTCAGGTGTTCAAGGACCCAGGACCAAGAGCAAAGGGCTTTCAAAGGCAAAACACACATGCTGGCTTCATGTTTTCCAGATGCACTGGGGATTTACAGAAGCAAGCAATTTAACAGAAGCTAAGATAAGCAGCTAGTGAAGGGGATTCTACACAACAGACAACATATCAGAACAAAGATATGACAGAACAAAACTTGACCCCAAGTTTCTAGAATAGAATTAGGTAATTTTCCATGGGATTCTCCATCAGGAGATCAAATTCTAGTTAAGCTTCAAATGATCTCAATAAGAATACAAGATGGAGTAAGTAACCTTGGCACTGTCTTACCCTATCACAGTGCATCAAAAATAAAATCAAAGTAAATTGTACATTTTAAGTATATTGTGCTATCCAGATATAGAACAAAAGGCAGACTAGGACTGGACACTAGAATAAAAATCCTAGTAAGTAAATTCATAACCTCTACAGGGCAAGTAGGAAGAACAAAACAACGTAGAAAATAACCACAGATGAAAATTAAGATTAAGGACCAGAGACAGCCAGAAATTCTCAAAGACCTGTGAGACTGCTACTCACCTGTATGTAATTTCTGTGTACCTGTTCAGGGAGCCTCCATTCTCATTCTCAAGATCACTATTTTCATGGGCCATCCCTTATGTTCTGTTAAAGAACAGAGACCAGTAAGTTCATGATAGTTAAAAGGCACTCAGGAATGCAACATACAAAAAAGTGGGGTTGTTTTAATGTCAAAGACTTAAAATACCTGCCCCTCCCCCCACACCAAAATGGAAGAAACACTAATATATCACTAGAGAAAATTAACCCAGGAAAAAGAAAAAGGAAATAAAAGGAATAGAATTGCCACGAAGCCTCACAAACAAATCTTGAGACTAGTTTGGGTTTCAGAGACAGAGTTTGATGATATATTTTAAAATAAAATATCCGAAAGACATACAAAATGATCCAGGGGCAACATTTCAACCATAAAGGCTAAAGGTAGCAGGACCAGGACCCCCTCATCAGTATCTACTATTCCCCAAACCTACAGAACACCAGCCATAGGGAGAAAGCAAAGTCTTCTAAGGAGGCAAAGAAGACCAGAGTAACATTATTGGAGCAATTCTCTGTATGCAGTGGTGTGTTCACACTAATGGAAATGAAAACCTCTTTTTTACCCTTTTAGTCTCTGATAGTCACTAGCAAAAACACAACAAACAAACAAATACCAATAAAGAAGCATTTTTGGGGAGTGGTTCTGTTCTTTGGCATATTGTAATGTTTGAAAATCCATGTAACAATCATACTACAGCTTTTAAAATTGTCATTCAGGAAAGTTGGTGCTAAGATTTACTTTATTTGAGTTACTTATAAGGCACAGGATGTTCATTCTAACAAAACAGTAGGGGCTAATAGCTATAAGCCTGTCACAGACACTTCTCTACATCTCCACAGAGCAGGCACACCCAGAAATATACCCAAGACTAGTAGACAGGACAGCTGCACCATGCCTCAGGGAAACATACATGGATTCAGGCCAAGTGTGGTTCCTGCACAGTCCCCTCCAGATAAAGGACTCTGAAAAGAATATTATTTTCCAAAGAAATCTCAGCATTTGCACATGTGCATTGTAAAGAAACTAAAATTCAGCTGATCTAGTGTCCAAAGATTGTGACAAAATCACAAATTTAGTTCACAAGAGTACACAGCACAGTGCAAGTCAGAGGACACCTCCATCTCTGAGCTTTGCCTCTGTTCCTACCAGTCTCACCCTCCTAGTGTTAACCTTTCCTGAACTCTCTCTAGCTAGCTGTCATCACTTCTTGTCCATAAGGATTTGAAACCTTGCCTCCAGGGTGCAGCTATACACTGGAGTGCTCAGAACACGGAGCAGCTGCCTTTCAATGGCCCTCAACTTGAACAGCCCAGCCACAGCTAATTAGGTGGGATTGGGTAATTAAATCCATAAGCTTTGATCTTTTCTTCAGATATTTCCAAATATTCTGTGTCATTACACTTCAGACAACACTAACATTTCTTCCGAGTGAGCAGATGCCTCCCTAGGTGACCTTGGTCTCCCTGCCAAAATAAGCTAGCATCCCTCAAGGGCATGGATGTAAAGTCATGCCTCACCTGCCCAGGCTGGCATTCCTGCAGACCATTCTGTGTTTATACCTAATAGATCAGGCTTCCTAAGTGTCAGGAGATAAGCGGCTGAGTCATCTACCTTTCACAGCAATTGGGTACCTTAGAGAAGAGTAGGACACTTGCCAGGTCCGTCGCAGCCCTACCCAGGACAGACTCATCATGTGAATCCTTTTTATTGTACCTGCCCCTAAAAGGGTGAGACTTGGCTAAAAGCCTAGTAAAATGGACTTTGTCATGTAAGGAAGACCTGAAAAATCATTCCCAAATTATGTTTGCCCAAATTATGTCTTCCATGTAAACTTACATGTAAAAGTACATCTATCTGTAGTAATATATTACTCTGTTATGTGTAACAAGATACAGTTTCATGCACATGCACAGGGTTCACAAGGTAACCTTGTGAGTTTGGGGAGTTTGTCAGATAAGAAACCAACTCTAATTTTTTTTTTTTTTTTAGTTTTTATAGTGCTTAGAGGTTGAAACCAGAGCCTGATGCATGCTAAGCAGCCATTCAAACAGAGGGGGAACTCAGAGGAAGCACAGCTGTAATGTTTCCAACCCTTAGACTCCAGTACACACCAGTGGAAACCACACCCACAGCACACAGACACACTGTCATCCTCTACAAGGTCTGGTTTATAAGAGCTATCCTACCCTAAAAAAGATACAAAGGTCTGAGGACCCAGGTATCTCTCTTCCTGATGAGCAAAGGCATCCAGTTCTATATCTCCTGGCACAAGCATTTATTTCGTTACCAGCTTCTGTGGCATGACATCACATGTGGAGCTTACAAAATATTCTGGAGCAGTGTGGGCCTTGGAAACAACTGGATCCTTCAAGTTCCAGGCCTTCAGGCTCTTTCTCCACTGTGCAGTTACACTGGCCAATCAAACCCTCCAATATTCTGAAATTCAATTTCAACTGGATGGTCAGCATAAACATCTATCAACTCCTAGAAAAACAGCTCTTTTTTCCCTTACTTAGACTGTTAATGGGCACTAAGAGGAAGTGGCTACATGGGTGGGGCGGGGGTGGCAACTTAGTGAAATCAGAACCTACTCCAGCCCTTGTTTCTGTCAACTTACAAATCAAACAGGAGTCTAGATGTCTGACTGTTAATATGACCTCATCTGGGTACAAAATGCTTAGAATCAGTAAATAAGCACAGCATTTGAATGTAAAGCTACTAACTGTCTCATTATTTTACCATCTCTGACTCAGATATGAAGCTGTTCTGGGAGGACACTTAAAAGGAGGAAGCAAAAACCTATGAGAAACAGACGTTTCCCAGCCATTTTCAGCAGTCTGTTAAGACATTTGCACAAGTTCCTGCTGAAAACACGAGCATGTGGATGCTTATCCTCACTTAACTAAAAACTTTGGAATCTTATACATCACTTCTTAAAACCTTGTCACATGCTCCAACTTGCAGCTCCCCTGGGTGCTGTCTCCTGAAGTAAGCGTCACCTTTACATACACCTGTTCTGCCCAGGCAGGGTGTTGGGAAGCCAGCGGCAACAATTGAGTGCTTCCTCCTCTAACTTTGCCTGTAATTCTGCATTTCATTCTATATGGTCTGTGAAACCACCACATGTTCAAAGCAAGCCTACTGGAATGCTTCAGGGTTAGATGATCATAGGAGAGCTTTATAATAAATCCACTTAGAACAGCTCAGAACAGGTATCAGCTAGACAGACAATTAGAGCACATGTTCTGCCAGGAAACTTTGCCAGGTTTTACCTGTTAAAGCAATTGAGAAACAGACCTATGCTTGCTGAAGAACCATACTTGTACATGCTTGCATGGTGTGGGAGGCTGAGCAGGTGTTTGCAAGCCACAGTTATATCTTTAACAATGCTGTTGTCAATTTACAAAGAATGCTTGGTGCTCAAGCTCTCATACCTTACGAATGGGAGGGAATGAGCTTAGGGGGCTGTTTGGAGATTGGTATTTCAGAATGGAAGAAAGTATGTGTTTTTGGAGCATGAATTCCACAGCTAACAGGTTTTGAAGGTTTTCCTTATTAGTTAGTGCTTTGTTTTGTTTTTGTTTTGTTTTTGTTTTTGTTTTTTACAGCTATCACCCTTAAAGTCTTCTTTCTCCTTTTTTTTCAAACAGTAGGCAGTGCTAGTAAGAAACCCCCAGAGGATACTATTAGTCACATCTTTAACTCCCCTGGGGGACTGGTATTTGCCCAGTAGTAGCCTTTTCTCTGTGTCCAAGTAAAGCAACCACTAAGGGAACAGAGACAATAATCTATTGAGTAATCCTGCTGAGAAATAATTCCTGTTTGAAGCCAAATCTAATTGCACACAGACACTAAATTAGTGGCTAGCTGATAATAGATAAGGAATGCTTTCATTATGTCACTATGTATAAGCAAGGCTCTTCAAGAGCAGGCTAAAGCTCTCTGATAATGCCCATGGAAACAGATGAAACACAAAGCATGTTTTTATAATGAAAAATAATTTGCAATTTCTTTCTCATTTCTTTAGCTCTTCCTTTCTTATAAGTTATAAGCCATGCAGTTTGGGCAAAACAGGGGATCTTAGCTCTTCTCTGTATACATGAACAGCTGCTTCCAGGAGAAATCTAAAACCCAGTTGTTAACTGAGAATGCTCAGCATTCCATAAAAGCCAGAACTCAGGTAAACCCCAAACTTGATCTCTGCTACTTTCTCATTTCTACAGCAAAGCCATTGTACTAAGGAAGTTGTGGCCTTAGTGTGTGGTCTGTGGTCCAGGTTATTGCGATCAATACTGTGGTTTCTTCCTAGAGGCTTCTTACATAAAAGGAGCATCTTGAATGGCACTGACTTAAAGCCACCCCTTCTTCACTGTCTCCAAGATCTTTCCAAAACACTTTCTTTTTATTATAATTATTTTTTCACAATCCAGCCATTTTCCTTCCCCCCTCCCACAGTTCCTCATACCATTATTCCTCCTCCCTGTCTCCGAGAGGATGCTTCCCCCACCCCCACACACAAACCTTGACCACACCTCCCCCTCCCTAGGGCCTTAAGTCTCTCAAGGGTTAGGCACATCTTCTACTGAGGCCAGACCAGGCAGTCCTCTGTTATATATATACTGGGGCCTTGAACCAGCTCCTGTATGCTGCCTGGTTGGCGGCTCAGTGTCTGCGAGATCTCAGGAGTTCAGGTTAGTTGAGACAGCTGGTCTTCCTATAGGGTAGCCCTCGTCTTCAGCTTCTTCCAACCTTTCCCTAATTCAACAACAGTAGTTCCTGACTTCAGTTGGTGTATGTATCTGCGTCTGTCTCAGTCAACTGCTTGTTGGGCCTCTCAGAAGACAGCGTGCTAGGCCCATGTCTATAAACAAACTATAGCATCAGTAATAGTGTCAGGCCTTAGAACTTCCCCTTGAGATGGATCCCAAATTGGGCCAGTCATTGGGTCTCCTTTCCCTCAGTCTCTTCTCCACTTTTGTCCCTGAAGTTCTTTTAGAAAGGAACAATTCTGGGTCAGAGTTTTTGACTATGGGTTGTTAATCCTGTCCCCTAGCTTGAGGCCCTGTCTATCTACTAGAGGTGGACTCTGAGTTTCCTCTTCCCATTGTTGGGAATGACTGTAGCTGAAATGCTAGAGTTTCTCACCTCCCAGGTCTCTAGTACTTTCTAAAGGGTGCCCCTACCTCCCACTGTCTGACGCTGCATATTTCCATTCATTGTGCTGGCCATCTGAGCTTCTCTCCTGTCCAACCCCCCATATCTGATCCTTTTTCCCTTTTCTCCTCCCCTTCTTCCACCCAGTTCCCTTCCTCCTTCTGACTCCCATGACTATTCTCTTCCACCCTTCTAAGTGGAATTGAAGCATCCTTACTCAGGCCTTTCTGCTTGTTAAAGTTCTTGTAGTCTGTGGGGTGTATCCTAGATATTCTGTGCTTTTTGGCTAATATTCCCTTATTAGTGAGCACATACCATGCACGTCCTTTTGGATCTGGGTTATCTCACTGAGGATGATATTATCTTGTTCCATCCATTTCCCTGAAAAATCCATAATGTCCTTGTTTTAAATAGCTGTATAGTGTTCCATTGTATAAATAAACCACATTTTCTGTATCCATTTTTCACTGGGTTGTTTCCAGCTTCTGGGTACTACATATAAGGCTGCTATGAACATAGTGGAACATGTGTGCTTCTGGTGTGGCGGGCATCTTTTGGGTATATACCCAAGAGTGATATAGCTGGATATTCGGGTAGATTTATTTTCAATTTTCTGAGGAACTGCTAGGCTGATTTCCAGAGTAGTTGTTACTTTATACCTGTAATTTTGCTACTATTATGAATTGTAATATAAATATTTCATATGCAGGATATCTGATATACAACACCCAAAGGGGTGGTGGCCCACAGGTTGAGAACCATTGCTCTAAGTTTAAACTCACTTCTCCAATTCTTAGACTACAAAGCGTCAACATGTAAATGCTTCTTTCTGTGTTATGCCAGGAAATTTGGTAAGGTAGAGCAGCAGGTGGAGACTCTGAGACTCGGTAGGTACACACTTAAGCCTTAGGTAACTACTCCCAGTTCCCTACCAGACTCTTGACTTGGAACATATGCATCGGTTCTCACATAAAAGATATATGACCTGTGGTCATGTAGACCCAAAACAGAGTTCTCCTAATGAGGTACCTAGAGGCCCAGAGGGCTTATCCAATAAGCTTCCTTCCCAGACATTCCTCCCTGAAAAAAGTATTTAATCTCAGGCCCATCCTAAGAAGTGGGGTATGGCTTTATGAATCCATTTTCTGCCATGACAGTAAACTGCTAAGAACCATGGACTGCCTCTTTTCATCAAGATCTGCCATAAGGAGCCATGAAGAAGGCCTTTGCCTACAGAGCCCCAGCATAATCTCCTGTAGAAGACCTCTCTACACTCTCAACCACAACTGCCACCAAGCTTGCAGCCACCAAGCTAAAGACAATCATCCCTTTGGGGACGAGTCAGAGCTCCCCGCAGCTAGATGCTGTCCCCAGCCTCTGGGCCTTGATTTTGTTTTCTGCTCTTCTGGGACTCCTGGCAGCACCTGAGTGTTCAAGAGTCTAAGGCCATCCTCAGCTCCAGCCTTGTCACAACCTGAGGACCCCCGAACCAGCTCCTGTTTTCCCACATCTCAGACTGTGTTTTCCCACTCCTGGAGAGGTGTTTCAGAGCCCCAAGACTCACCCAGGCAGCAGTGTAGGATAAGCCTGTCAAACTTCCCCACATGCAAACCCTGTGGTAGGGTGGACAAGGACCTACAACCCTATAGTATACTATTCTCTAATGATGTCTGTGATCATATGTTGAACACGAATCATACTCCAGTCAGAAGATTTTTTATATGGTTCCACCTTTTCAGGCAGGTATTGTAGAAACCAATTTATAGAAAGCCATCATGAACAGTCCCTCAGACAGGGATAATCTTCCCGAATATTTTCCATTAATGAGTAGCTCAGCATTAGAATCATCATGGTATCTTGCTCCCTATTCTTCATCTGGGCCATTGAATCTGTACAAGTGCTCCCTTACAAAACACCAAGTTTCCCTTGTAGCCTCAGAGAAATTGTGTATCTGGTCATGGTCCTTCTGGTCCTTGTCCTTTTAAATGTACTTTTTAAAACTGTGCAGTGGTTTTCTTTTTCCTGTAAGTTCATTTCCTGCTTAAATAAGCCAGTTGATATTTGCCAGGAAAAATTCTCAATGAAGCATATGGATTGTAAAATTTGCTCCTCAGAGAAACAAACAAATCTTCAGTTAATGTTTCTTATTATGCTGATCTTCTACATAAAGAACTAAAATACAGAAGACTGAACACTATACTCAAGATTGTATAGTTAAACAGTAGAGATATAGGTAAGAGTATTGCTGCATAGGCATGAAGATCTGAGTTTCAATTCCAGGACCTATGAAAGGAACTGAATCAATGAACATTTTTTTTATATTTTTTATTATATATTCTTTGTTTATATTCCAAAGATTCCAAAGGCTTTCCCCTTTCCCAGTTCCCCACCACCACCATATGTCCCATAATTTTTATCCATTTAGTTAGTTTTTTGAGATAGGGTTTTACCATGTAGCCCTCGATGACCTGAAACTTGTTTTGTAGACTAAGCTGACCCTGGACTCAGAGAGATCCCTTATATCTTTTTCTCCAGTGCTGGGATTAAATGTGGGAGAAAATCATTACCAGCTTAGTTTCTTTAAATGCCCTGAATTATTTAATTAACTTGTATTAATTTAAAAACTACCAATACCTTTCAATTTTTTTCTTATAGTTTAATCATTGAAGAACAGATTTAAATGAAAAACTGAATTGGCAAGTACCTCTTAAAGGAAAATACCTTATGTAGCTGAGTTTCTTCAACTGTTTAACAAATGCTATTTATTAACCAATGAGCTGGAAAAGTCTTCATTTTTTAAAAAAAAGGCAATTCTAAGCTGCAAATATTTCAAAATATTCCTATTGGCTTTTTCATATGTAGATTCATACCTTCCTTTATCCAGGTAAGATTCGATAGGAGATACAAAATACCACCAAACAAATAATGCAGAATGTTTAAGTTGGATCTTGAAGAAAGAGCTGAAATACATGAAGTATCCAAATTATACCTGCTAGTCATCCTTCCCAACTTTGAATATAGGTCACACCTGTAGCAGCTTGTGTCCTCATGCTAATTGTGTTACCCAATAAACCTGTTTACAATGTCCTATGTTAAAGGAAGCCTGCCCCCAGGTGGCTCTGACTGAGAAATAAAGTTGCCAATGGCCAATGGCTGGACAGATATAAGAGGAGGAACTTTTAGGATTCCTGGGCAAGAAAGGAAGGGGAGAGGAAGAAGGAATTCTGCCAAGAGGCTTAGTACTCACCGGGCCATAAAAAAAAATAAAAATAATAAAAAAAAATAAAAAAAAGAGGAGGGTGAGATGGCGCTGCCTGCTTGTCTTTCATTTATGAATCCAGAGAACTAGAGAACTCTGGGCAGGTGGCAAGAAGTGCAGTCACCCATGGGAGTTCAGAATGGGTTAACTGCCTCTACACACACCATTCAAAGAAGTTTAAGTAATAAGGAATGCTGTCTTTTATACCCATTACTCTCCTTAAATGCCATCTAACTGTGAGTTGATTCATCAAAATTTGTGGTTGGAAATTGTTCAGATGTGATCAAGGGATCAGTATAGAGACAGATTCCCTAGCAATCAGCCCCATGTGATTTAAAAAAGCAGCTGAGAGGAAAAGCAGTGTCTCTGTGTGCTGACACTGGCCATTTCCAAAGTACCTTCTATAGTATTTCATTATTTTAATCATGAAGCAAGTACTGTTATTACCACTTAAACAGGAAACAGATATGTTAACACCTTTGCTCATTGTCCTACAGTTAATAAACATAAACTGTTACAATCAAGCTGTGCTCTACTCTACATGACTCCATATTGTATGAAACAATATTATTTCAGATTGCCATTCCATCTTACAAGCATCTTTTGAATCTGTTTTGAAGAAGGAGGATGACTTTGCACTTGGGTGGACGAGTGTCACTACCATTTGTGTGCTACTACTGTCATACAGCCCAAGTTGATAAATGACTTACTTTTGGCAATAGGAATGATTGTCATCCTACAGACTTGTGACTGATGAACTTGAACTATAGGACATATAGTCATATTAAAATCATACCAGAAACCAGACTCAAGAACTTATGAAACATATCAGACCAAGGAAAGAATGTACTCCTTCATTTGGGCCATAGAGTGAGAGGGGAAAGAACCCATGGATCTGTCATATATGTACATATGTATGTGTCAAAGTGTTAATGAGCAGGAAACTCTCAACTGGTCTAGGGGCTTCAGTTTAGTTTAGTCCCCATTGTAGGTACGGCCTAGTTGAAATGTCATCTACCCATCTCACTGGCCTATCTTAAACTGCTGTCATCACCTAAGTGTTTGTTTAGATTTGAACCTGATGCTTGCCTCACCTTGCTCCTGAAGCCAAACTAAAATGCTTTAGCCAGGCTCTATATCTGTATCCAAAAGCTTCCCAGAGACCTGCAGCTGTCTGTCATCCTACTAGATGTAATCTATTCTGCATTTCAACCAGTTTCCTAGATTGGGCCTCTCAGACTGTTTTAAAGCTTCTGTCCCTTTAACCCTTTATTGCTGTTCTGCAACTTACATATATACACATAGACATATTTACTTTGTGATATGTGATCTGAGTTAATGCTATTTAATAAGATTGGATTGGAGTAAGTGCTCAGTGGTTCAAAGCACTGACTGTTCTTCCAGATGTCCTGAGTTTAATTTCCAACAAACACATGGTGGCTCATAACCATCTTTAATGGGATCAGATGCCCTCTTCTGTTGTGTCTGAAGAAGGCTACAGTGTGTGTGTGTGTGTGTGTGTATGTACGTATATTAAACAAATCTTTTTTAAAAAGATTAGAATTTAAAAATTCATAATTTCCTTGGCTATAAGGACAGAGACTCTGGTAAATCATTGCCAGTGTCATCACCACACTTTGTGGATTTATTGTTATTAAATACTTTTTGACACTGAAGAAAGATATCTATTTCATCTATTTCAGATCTCATATTCCTCAAATATAGATGGAATTAGTCACTTTGGGTGTGATTGTTTGCAAATGCTTGCTTGGCCCAGTGAGTAGCATGATTAGAAGCTGTGGCCTTGTTGAAGTAGGTGTGTCACTGTGAGTGTGGGTTAAAAGACCCTCACCCTAGCTCCCTGAAAGTCAGACTTCCACTAGCAGCCTTCAGATGAAGGTGTAGAATTCTCAGCTCCTCCTATGCCTTGCCTGTCTGGATGCTGTCATACTCCCTCCTTGATGATACTGGACTAAACCTCTGAATCTGTAAGCCAGCCCCAGTTAAATGTTGTCCTTTATAATACTAACCTTGGTCATGGTGTCTGTTCACAGCAGTAAAACCCCAACTAAGACATTGGGCTAGTTGAAAAAAATTGCTACAGACCATGTGGCTTCAGCAAAACACACTTCTCTCTGTCCTGGAGACTGAGCAGATCAAGATGATGCTGATGCTGAGTGGCTTATCTTCCTAGCTTGCAGGTGGCTTACATCCCAGTTACTGATCTTCTTTGAGACAAGCAGAGACAGGCAGTAAGCTCTCTCCTGTGTCTCTTACTTTGAGATCATGAATACTATCATGAGACTCTACCCTTAGGATTTCACCCAAGTCTCATTAATTCTCAATGGCTACACTTCCAAATAGTAGTTTGTTGGGGGACTTGAATACATGAATGTGAGGACTTTAGTCCAGAACACTCACCTCCCACAAAGGTTTTGTTTCTGTACCGTAGTTTTGCTGAGTTCCACGAAAATGTGATTTGACTAACCATGATGAAGATATATCTCTCTTGACTTCAAAAGACATGGCAGAAGACAGTACAAGTAGATTTTCTATTGTACCAAGAACATATATGATGATGTTACAAAGAGATGCAAAGTAAATATCATATGTGCTAGCTAGCTAGATCTTCTCAGGAACCAGAAGATTGGATGCATTTGTGTGAAGCAAGGCAAATAGAGGAACTAATTCACCAAATAATTACTAGGCTATAACATGACCACATATACAGTGAAAAATATACAGTGAAAATATACAGTGAAAGCTTAAAAAGTTGATCTCATAAAAGCAGAAGAAAGGGTATCATTTGCCAGAGACTGGGCAGGGTACGAAGAAGGATGTTTAGTGGAATATTAATATGACTGAACCTAGATAGGAAGAATAATCTCTGATATTCTATAGCACATTAAGGTAACTCTGACTAATAATGTTGAATTGTACATTTCAAACAGCTGTAACAGAAGATTTTGAATATTCCCAACCAAAAAATTTATAAAATGTTTGAGTGAAAGGGTGCAAATTATTCTGACCTGATCATGACACACTGTATAAATATAACAAGGTGCTCCATAAATATGTACAATTTGTATAAGTCATCTAATCTTTTAAACAATTAAAAAGCAGAATGCATGCCTATTGATCAGGACTACTTAAACAATCAAACAAAAACATCTAGAGCCTGCCCCTAAAAACCCATGAAAAAACTTTATTAAATGACTATAGGAAGAAATAAATAGCATCAAAAATAGTAAATAGATTGGTGAATGACATAATTTTCTCATCCTCTTAAATATCAGATGTTTAAAACAAAAATATAACAATACCATAAGGTGGGGTTTATAACATACGTATATTTAAAAACCAAAGACCACAAAGAAGGAAACATTTTTGAAAAATGAATAAAATCACCAAAGAAGTAAATAACACAGAGTTCTGTCATTCTAAGTCTTATAATTTGAAATAACAAACAGAATGTAGGATGGGTTAGGTAAAAATAAGATGGAGTCAAAGTGATTTACAAAGTTTCAGGTGTGAAATATGAGGATAACTTATAGATAAAATTAAATGTGATTATCCTGCTCATGGAGGTGGCTATGTGGAATGAAACAAATTAAATTGCTTTCCATACATTCTATGGGAAAGAAACAGATATAAAACAAATTAAATTGCTTTCCATACATTCTATGGGAAAGAAACAGATATGAAGAATAAAAGACATGTCTAAAACTGCCTTCAAATTTTCTAGACTCTAGTAGATATAGCAGTAGCCCATTAGTTTCAGGGAGCAAGGCTATGCTCTATTTGGAGTCTGCAGAAGAATTTAGAGGAGTGGTTCTCAATCAGTAGGTCATGATCCGTTTTGGGTCAAACAACTCTTCACAGGGGTACAACAACACTTAGGTATAAGTACTATAGGACTAGGGACAAAAGTACAATAAGATAAATATTTAAGATAATATGGAAGAGGGAAAACAGCTTTAAAAGCTGGTAGCCACAAAAAATACAAATACAAAGTAATAACTTGGTTTTTTTGTTTTTTTTTATTATATTCTTTATTTACATTTCAAATGATTTCCCCTTTCCTGGTCTCCCCCCTCGCCCCCCAAAGTCCGATAAGCCATCTCTCCTCACCTTGTTCACCATTCAACCCCCTCCCACTTCCCTGTCCTGGTATTCCCCTATACTGCAGCATGGAGCCTTTCCAGGACCAAGGACCTCTCTTCTCTTTGATGTCCAACAAGGCCAGCCTCTGCTCCCTGTGCATCTGGAGCCATGGGTTACACCATGTGTACTACCTGGTTGATGGTTTTGTCCCTGGAAGCTCTGGGAGTGCTGGGTGGCTCATATTGTTGTTCCTCCTATGGCGCTGCTAGGCGGGAGCTCTTAAGTGTGGGAACCAGGATCCAGGATGGGTTGAGGGAGGCAGAGTCAGTAGCCTGAAAAACAAACTCTGGAGGCAAGCATCGATCTGCAGATCTACTTTATTGTGCAGCAACAAGTATTTTTATAGAGCCTTTGGACCCATGGGAAATCGACTTGAATTCTGGAGTAGGCAACCATCCCACAGGTACTATGGGGAGATACCCTAGTACCTAGGGGACTTTCCTATTCTGGATCCATATTGAAGTTCTCCTAGTTTTCCAGGATCCTCTATTATGTGTCAGAAGGTATACCAGCTAACATGGGCAATCACCCAATCAGAGCAGCATGAAAGCCTCTTTGCTTGTCCACCAGTATAGATGCAAAACAATCTGCATGAATCTTCCAGCACAATTCATCATATACATTGAAAGGACAATTCTTAACTTCATATGGAAACAAACATAAACAAAACAAAACAGGCTAGTTAACGATCTTGAAGAATTTCAGAACTGGTGGAAGAATCACCATCCTTCATCTCAATGTATACTACATGATAATGGCATAAAAACAGACATATTAATCAATGGAATTGAAGATGGAGACAACAGTCTACATACCTAGAGATGCCTGACTTTTGATAAAGAAGCCAGAAATACACATTAGAGAAAAAGACAATATCTTCAACAAATAGTACTGGTCAAACTGGAAACTGCATGCAGATGAGTGTAGATTTATGTGCTGCTGAAAACTCAACCCAAATGCATCAAGATCTCAACATAGTACCAGATATCCTGAATCTGATTCAAGAGAAAATAGGAAATAGCTTTTGACTCATTAGGACAGGAAAATACTTTCTTAGAACAATAGCTCAGGCACTAAGAACAAAAATTAATGAGACCTCAGGAAACCGAAAAGCTTCTGTGATGCAAAGGACATCATTGTATTAATCAGGGTTCTCCAGAGTCACAGAATGTATGGGTAGTCCCTGTGGACTGAGAGTGCCACCATCTAGGCTCCAGCAGTCCAGCCAGGGAAGCTCTGGTCCTGCAGGGAATTCCGCGGATAGACCATCTTGTTGCTGGTAGCCTAACCAGGTCATCATAAAGAACCAACAGATGAGCCCAGGTCACCATAGAGAACCAACAGATGAGACCAGATAGGTGGAAATAAAGAACTGATTCTTAAGAGCTGACATCTAGGCAAACCAGGAGGAGAAAGCAGGAGGCCAGTTACGCGCCCAGCAGCAAGCCTGAAGGAGACTTGAGTCTGGCCCAGCAGAGCTGAGGAGGTAAATCGGAGCCCAGTGGTAGAAACCTTCCAGTTTCTGCCTCAGAAGTGCGGACGCCCTCTGCTACAGCAGCACCAAACACCAGGCTCACAGGAGCTTCAAACACCAATCAATAACAACAAGACCAACTAACTCCAGAGAAAAACAGATGGCAAAAGGCAAATGTAGGAACATTACTAACAGAAATCAAGGCAATATGGCAGCATTTGAATCTAATTCTCCAACCACAGCAAGTCCTGGATACCTGAACACACCAGAAAAACAAGATTTAGATTTAAAAGCACTGGTTATGATAATGCTAGAGGAACACAAAAAAGACATAAACAAATCTCTTAAAGAATTGCAGGAAAACACAAACAAGTGAAGGAACTGAGCAAAACCATCCAGGATCCAAATACAGAGGTAGAAACAACTAAAAAATCACAAAGGGAGACAACTTTGGAGATAGAAAACCTTGGGAAGAAATCAGGGGTCGTAGATGCAAATATCAACAACAGAGCTGAAGATACCATAGGAACCATTGACTCCACAGTCAAAGAAAATGCAAAATGCAAAAGGCTTATAACCCAAAACATCCAAGAAATCCAGGACACAATGAGAAGACCAAACCTAAGGATTATTGGTATAGATGAGAGTGAACATCTACAACTTAAAGGGCCAGCAAATATCTTCAACAAAATTATGGAAGAAAACTTCCCTAACCTAAAGAGAGAGATGCCCATGAATATACAAGAAGCCTACAAAACTCCAAACAGACTGGACCAGAACAGAAATACCTCCCGTCACATAATAATCAAAACCCCAAACATACTAAAGAAAGAATATTAAAGGTAGTAAGAGAAAAGGGCCAAGTAACATATAAAGGAAGACCTATCAGAATCACACCAGACTTCTCACCAGAGACCATGAAAGCTAGAAGATCCTGGGCAGATCTAATGCAGACTCTAAGAGAACACAAATTTCAGCCAAAACTACTATACCCAGCAAAACTCTCAATCAACATAGATGGATAGACCAAAATATTCCAGGACAAAACCAAATTTACACAATATCTTTCCACAAACCCAGCCCTACAAAGGATAATAAGAGGAAAACTCCAATACAAGGAGGGAAACTACACCCTGGAAAAAACAAGATAGTAAGCTTCTCCCATCAAACTCAAAAGAAGATAACCATTCAAAAACAAAAATAACATAAAAAATGACAGGAAGAAATATCACTATTCCTTAATATCTCTTAACAATAATGGACTCAACTCCCCAATAAAAAGACGCAAACTAACAGACTGGATATGGAAACAGGACTCTACATTTTGCTACATACAGGAAACATACCTCAGGGTGAAAGATAAACACTACCTTAGAGTAAAAGCCTGGAAGACAATTTTACAAGGAAATGGTCTCAGGAAATGAGCTGGAATAGCCATTCTAATATCAGATAAAATTGACTTTCAATCTAAAGTCATCAAAAGAGACACAGAAAGACACATCTTGCTGGTCAAGGGAAAAATCCACCAAGAAGAACTCTCAATACTGAACATCTATGCTCCAAATGCAAGGGCACCCTCATTTGTAAAAGAAACTTTACTAAAGCTCAAAGCTTTAGTATTTATAGTATTTATATTGCACCTAACACAATAATTTTGGGGGACCTCAACACTCCACTATCCTCAATTAACCAATCAGGAAAATAGAAACTAAACAGGGACACAGGGAAACTTATTGAAGCTTTGGACCAATTGGATTTAATATATATATATATATATATATATATATATATATATATATATATATATATAAAACATTCCATCCTAAAGCAAAGGAATATACCTTTTTCTCAGCACCTCATGGTACCTTCTCCAAAATTTACCATATAATTGGTCACAAGGCAGACCTCAACAAATATAAGAAGATCGAACTAATCCCATGCCTCCTATTGAATCACCATGGAGGAAGAGTGGTCTTCAATAGCAAATAAATAAATAAATAAATAAATAAATAAATAAATAAATACCAACAACAGAAAGTCCACATACACATGGAGGCTGAACCATATTCTGCTCAATGATACCTTAGTCAAGGAAGAAATAAAGAAAGAAATCAAAGACTTTTTAGAATTTAATGAACATGAAGGCACAACATACCTATGGGATACAATGAAAGCAGTGCTAAGAGGAAAACTTATAGCCCTGAGTGCCTCCAAAAAGAAACTGGAGAGAGCATACACTAGCAGCTTAATGGCACACCTGAAAGCTCTGGAACAAGAAGAAGCTAATTCACCCAGGAGGAGTACAAGACAGGAAATCATCAAACTAAGGGCTGAAATCAATCAAGTTGAAACAAAGAGAACCATACAAAGAATCAAAAAAAAAAAAAACCAGGAACTGGTTCTTTGAGAAAATCAACAAGATAGATAAACCCTTAGCCAGGCTAACCAAAGGGCACAGAGACAGTATACAAATTAACAAAATTAGAAATGAAAAGGGGGATATTGGGGAGTTGAGTCCATTGTTAAGAATATATTAAGGAATAGTGATTATTTCTTCCTGTCATTTTTTATGTTATTTTTGTTTTTGAATGGTTATCTTCTTTTGAGTTTGATGGGAGAAGCTTACTATCTTGTTTTTTTCCAGGGTGTAGAAGCTGAGGAAATTCAAAAAAATCATCAGATCCTCCTACAAAATCCTATACTCAACACAACTGGAGAATCTGGAGGAAATAGACAATTTCCTAGACCAAACACCAAAATTGAAAGAAATAGAAGGGGTCATAGAAAGTCTTCCAACCAAAAAAAGCGCAGGACGAGATGGTTTTAATGCAGAATTCTATCAGACCTTCAAAGAAGACCTAATACCAATACTCTTCAAACTATTCCACAAAATAGAAACAGAAGAACACTACCCAACTCATTCTATGAAGCCATAATTATGCTGATACCAAACTACACAAAGATCCAAGTAAGAAAGAGAACTTCAGACCAATTTCCCTTATAAATCAATGCAAAAATACTCAATAAAATTCTTGCCAACCGAATCCAAGAACACATCAAAACCATCATTCTCCATGATGAAGTTGGCTTCATCCCAGGGATACAGGGATGGTTCAATATATGGAAATCCATCAACAAAATCCACTATCAGAAGCTGGAAAGAACCCAGATGTCCCTCAATGGAGGAATGGATACAAAAAATGTGATTGATATATATATAATGGAGTGCTATTCAGCCATTAGAAACAATGAATTCATGAAATTCTTAGAGAAATGGATGGAGCTAGAGAACATCATACTAAGTGAGGTAACCCAGTCTCAAAAGAATACCCATGGTATGCACTCACTGATAAGTGGATATTAGCCTAGAATCTTGGAACACCAAAGACATAATCCACCTACCAAATGATGTCAGAGAAGAAGGAAGGAGTGGACCCTGGATTTGGAAAGGCCAATGCATCAGTGTAGGAGAATACCAAAACAGGGAAGTAGGAAGGGGAGGATGGGGGAACAGGGGGAGGGGAAAGGTCATATGGGACCTTTGGAGGTGGGGAACCAGGAAAGGGGAAATGAAATGTAAATAAATAATATATCTAAGAAAAAATATCCCAGATGACCTTGAACTCAGAGATCTTCTGATCTCAATCTTCTGGAATTCATAGTCACTATGCTTCAATATCTCCATGCCAAGATCCAGGTCAGAAACTTGTATCTCAGCCTCTAGATTAGGATCATAGGTGAGCCTTCCAATTTTGGATTGTAGTTCATTCCATATATAGTCAAGTTGACAAGCTGGAATAGCCACTACAGCCATCCATCAGAGAAAGTGACAGGCTGCAGAATGGGAAAAGATTTTTACCAACTACACGGTTCAATGGAAAATTGATATCTAAAGTATATAAAGAATTAAAACAAATGAAAAACTGGACACCAATTAAAAAATGGGCTATGGGACTAAACATGGAATCTGAATAAAAAAGAAAGAGAGAGAGAAAGAAAGAAAGAAAGAAAGAAAGAAAGAAAGGAGGGAGGGAGGGAGGGAGGGAGGGAGGGAGGGAGGGAGGGAGGAAGGAAGGAAGGAAGGAAGGAAGGAAGGAAGAGAAAGGAAGGAAGAGAGAAAGAGAAGGAGGGAGGGAGGAGAGAGAGAGAGAGAGAGAGAGAGAGAGAGAGAGAGAAATGTCTGATAAACATTTAAACATTTAGGGAACTCTTTAACGTCCTTAGTCATTGGGAAAATGCAAACAAAACTATCTTGAGATTTCATCTTATACCAGTCAGGATGCCCAGTACCAATAAAACAAATGGCAGTTCACATTGGCAAACATATAGAATAGGAGACATTTATACATTGGTGGTGGGAGTGGAAAGTTGTATATCTACTATAGAAAATGGTATGACAGTTCTTCAGGAAGCTAGTAAACAAATCTACCTCAAGATCTACTTGTATCATTCTTGGGCATATAATTCAAGGAATGCTTCTTCCTACTACAGAGGTACATTTGTTCAACCATGTTAACTGTTGCTCTATTCATAATAGCCAGAAACTGGAAACAATCTAGATGTGGTACATATACATAGTGGAGTATTAGCCAACCATTACAAAAAAGATGACACCACAGAATTTACAGGAAAAAGGATGGAATGAGGAAAAAAATCATCATGAGTAGGGTATCTCATATTCACTTAAATGTGGATGTTAGCTATATATTTACTTTTTAAAAAAATTCTCTATATTCTTTGTTTATATTCCAAAGGCTTTCCCCTTTCCCAGTTCCCCCCTCACCATATGTCCCATAAGTCCTCTTCCCCCCACACACACACTCCCATACCCCAACAACCCCCCCCACACACACCATTTCTCTATTTTGGTACTCTCCTACAAAACCGGATCCGGTCGTTTCAGGGCGAGGGTCCTCTCCTACCTTTTTCTTGGGAATCTTTTGATTTGCTAATTGTGCCTTGAGCATTCAGAGCTTCTGGGCTCATTAATATCCACTTATCAGTGATTGCAATTCATGTGTATTCCTTTGTGATTGGGTTAACTCACTTAGAATGATATTTTCCAGATCCAACCATTGGCCTACAAGTGGCATGAATTCATTATTTTTAATTGCTGAGTAGTATTCCATTGTATAAATATACCACAATTTCTGTGTCCATTCCTCCTTTGAGGGACATCTGGGCTCCTTCCAGCTTCTGGCTATTATAAATAAGGCTACTATGAACATAGTGGAACATGTGTCTTTGTTGCAAGCCTGGAAATCCTCTGGGTATATGCCCAGGAGTGGTATGACAGGGTCCTCTGGAAGTGACATGCCAAATTTTCTAAGGAACAACCAGACTGATTTCCAGAATGATTGTACCATCTTGCAATCCCACCAGCAGTGAAGAAGTGTTCCTCTTTCTCCACATCCTCGCCAGCACTTGTTGTCTCTTGAGTTTTTAATCTTAGCCATTCTGACTGGTTTGAGGTGGAATCTCAGGTTTGTTTTTATTTGCATTTCCCTGACAACTAATGATGTTGAACATCTCTTAAGGTGTTTTTCAGCCAACCGAATTTCTTCTGGTGAAAATTCTTTATTGAGCTCTGTACCCCATTTTTTGATACGGGTATTTTGTTCTTTGGGGTCTAGCTTCTTGAGTTCTTTGTATATATTGGATATTAACCTCTGTCGAATGTGGGGTTGGTGAAGATCTTTTCCCAATTTGTTGGTTGCCATTTTGTCCTTCTGACAGTGTCTTTTGCCTTACAGAATCTTTGTAATTTTATGAGGTCCCACTTGTCAATTCTTGATCTTAGAGCATAAGCTATTGGTGTTCTGTTCAGGAACTTTCCCCCTGTGCCCATGTCCTCCAGGGTCTTCCCCAGTTTCTTTTCTATTAGTTTCAGTGTGTCTGGTTTTATGTGGAGGTCCTTGATACATTTGGAGTTGATCTTAGTACAAGGAGATAAGAGTGGGTCAATTTGCATTCTTCTGCATGTTGACCTCCAGTTGAACCAGCATCATTTGTTGAAAAGGCTATTTTTTCCCACTGGATGGTTGTAGCTTCTTTATCAAAGTTCAAGTGACCATATCTCTGTGGCTTCATTTCTGGGTCTTCAGTTCTATTCCATTGATCTACTTACCTGTCGCTGTACCAATACCATGCAGTTTTTAACACAATTGCTCTGTAGTACTGCTTGAGGTCAGAGATATTGATTCCCCCAGAAGTATTTTTATTGTTGAGAATAGTTTTAGCCATCCTGGGTATTTTGTTATTCCAAATGAATTTGAGAATTGCTCTTCCTAGATTTATGAAGAATTGATTTGGGATTTTGATGGGGATTGCATTGAATCTGTAGATTGCTTTTGGCAAGATGGCCATTTTTACTATATTGATCCTGCCAATCCAAGAGCATGGAAGATTTTTCCATCTTCTGAGGTCTTCTTTGATTTCTTTCTTCAAGCACTTGAAGTTCCTGTCATACAGATCTTTCACTTGTTTGGTTAGAGTCATGCCAAGGTACTTTATATTGTTTGTGGCTATTGTGAAGGTTGTTATTTTCCTAACTTCTTTCTCAGCCTGCTTGTCCTTTGAGAACATGAAGGCTACTGATTTGCTTGAGTTGATTTTATAACCAGCCACTTTTCTGAAGTTGTTTATCAGCTGTAGGAGTTCTCTGGTGGAGTTTTGTTTTTTTGTTGTTGTTGTTGTTGTTGTTGTTGTTTTTGCATCGCTTAACTATATTATCATATCATCTGCGAATAATGATAGTTTGACTTCTTCCTTTCCAATTTGTATCCCTTTGACTTCCTTATGTTGTCTAATTGCTCTTGCCAGAACTTCAAGTACTATATTGAAAAGGTATGGAGAAAGAGGGCAGCCTTGTCTAGTCCCTGATTTTAGTGGGATTGCTTCAAGTTTCTCTCCATTTAGTTTGATGTAGGCTACTGGTTTGCTGTAGATTGCTTTTACTATGTTTAGGTATGGGCCTTGAATTCCTGCTCTTTCCAAGACTTTTAGCATGAAAGGATGCTGAATTTTTGTCGAATGATTTTCAGCATCTAATGAGATGACCATGTGGTTTTTTCTTTTAGTTTATGTAGTGGATTACATTGATGGATTTCTGTATATTGAACCATCCCTGCATCCCTGGGATGAAGCCTACTTGGTCATGGTGAATGATCGTTTTGATGTGCTCTTGGATTCAGTTGGCAAGCATTTTATTTAATATTTTTGCATTGATATTCATGAGGGAAATTGGCCTGCAGTTCTCTTTCTTTGTAGGATCTTTGTGTGGTTTTGGTATCAGTGTAATTGTGGCTTTGTAGAACGAGTTGGGCAGTGTCCTTTCTGTTTCTATTTTGTGGAATAGTTTGAAGAGTATTATTGTTAGGTCTTCTTTGAAGGTCTGATAGAATTCTGCACTAAAACCCTCTGGTCCAGTACTTTTTTTGGTTGGGAGCCTTTCTACAACCCCTTCTATTTCTTTGGGATTATGGGATTGTTTAGTTGATCTATTTGATCCTAGTTTAATTTTGGTATTTGATATCTGTCTAGGAAATTTTCCATTTCCTCCAGATTCTCCAGTTGTGTTTAGTATAGACGTTTGTAGTAGGATCTGATGATCTTTTGAATTTCCTCAGTTTCTGTTGTTATATCCCCCTTTTCATTTCTAATTTTGTTAATTTGGATACTGTCTCTGTGCCCTTTGGTTAGTCTGGCTAAGGGTTTATCTATCTTGCTGATTTTCTCAAAGAACCAGCTCCTGGTTTTGTTGATTCTCTGTATGCTTCTCTTTGTTTCTACTTGATTGATTTCAGCCCTTAGTTTGATGATTTCTTGTCTTCTACTCCTCCTGGATGAATTAGCTTCTTTTTGCTCCAGGGCTTTCAAGCGTACCATTAAGCTGCTAGTGTATGCTCTCTCTAGTTTCTTTTTGGAGACACTCAGGGCTATGAGTTTTCCTCTTAGCACTGCTTTCTTTGTGTCCCATAGGTATGGGTAGGTCGTACCTTCATTTTTATTGAAGTCTAAAAAGTCTTTGATTTCTTTCTTTATTTCTTCCTTGACCAAGGTGTCATTGAGTAGAGTATTGTTCAGTTTCCATGTGTGCTTTAAGCTTTAGTAAAGTTTCTTTCACAAATGAGGGTGCCCTTGCATTTGGAGCATAGATGTTCCATATTGAGAGTTCTTCTTCGTGGATTTTCCCTTTGACCAGCAAGAAGTGACCTTCTGTGTCTCTTTTGATGACTTTAGGTTGATCTGATATTAGAGTGGCTACTCTGGCTTGTTTCCTGAGACCATTTTCTTGTAAAGTTGTCTTCCAGCCTTTTACTCTAAGGTAGTGTTTGTCTTTGACACTGAGATGTGTTTCCTCTATGCAGCAAATTGTAGGGTCCTGTTTCCATATCCAGTCTGTTAGTCTATGTCTTTTTATTGGATAATTGAGTCCGTTGAGGTTAAAAGATATTAAGGAATAGTAATTATTACTTCCTGACATTTTTGAAATTATTTTTTTGTCTTTGAGTGCTTATATTCTTTTGTGTTTGATGAGAGGAGGTTTCTATCTTGCTTCTTCTGGGGTGTAGTTTCCCTCCTTGTGTTGGTGTTTTTCCCCTATTATTTTTTGTATGGCTGGGTTTGTGGAAAGATATCATGCAAATTTCGTTTTGTCATGGAATATCTTGGTTTCTCCATCTATGGTGATTGAGAGTTTTGCTGGGTAAAGTAGTTTTGGCTGAAATTTGTGATCTCTTAGAGTCTACATGATATCTGCCCCGGATCTTCTAGCTTTCATGGTCTATGGTGAGAAGTCTGGTGTAATTCTGATAGGTCTTCCTCTATATGTTACTTGGCCTTTTTATCTTACTGCCTTTAATATTCTTTCTTTGTTTAGTACATTTGGGGTTTTGATTATTATGTGATAGGAGGTATTTCTGTTCTGGTCCAGTCTGTTTGGAGTTCTGTAGAATTCTTGTATATTCATGGGCATTTCTCTCTTTATGTTGGGGAAATTTTCTTCCATAATCTTGTAGAAGATATTTGCTGGCCCTTTAAGTTGTAAATCTTTCCTCTTATCTATACGTATAATTCTTAGGTTTGGTCTTTTCATTGTGTCCTGGATTTCCTGGATGTTTTGGGCTACAAGCTTTTTGCATATTGCATTTTCTTTGACTGTTGAGTCCATAGTTCCTATGGTATCTTCAGCATCTGAGGTTCTTACTTCTATCTCTTGTATTCTATTGTTGATACTTGCATCTATGGTCCCTGATTTCTTCCCAAGGTTTTCTATCTCCAATGTTGTCTCCCTTTGTGATTTCTTCGTTGTTTCTACGTTTGTTTTTAGATCCTGGATGGTTTTGCTCAGATCTTTTGCTTGCTTGTTTGTGTTTTCATGTATTTCTTTAAGAGATTTTTGTGTTCCCTTTTTTTTTTTTTGTTATTCACTACAATTTTTTTATTGTATATATTCTATATTTACAATTCATTTCCCTTTTTCTGGTTCCCCACCCCCAAAGGTCCCACATGTCCTTTTCCCTCCCCCTGCTCCCGCATCCACCCCCTCCCACTTTACTGTTCTTGTACTCTCCCACAATGATGTTTTGGTCCATTCTAGCACCAGTGTCCACTCCTTTCTTCTTGTGAGACATCACTTGATATGTGATTTGTGTCTTTGGTGTTCCAAGCTTCTAGGCTAATATCCACTTATCAGTGACTGTATACCATGGGTATTCTTTTGAGACTGGGTCACCTCACTTAGTATGACATTCTCCAGCTCCATCCATTTCTCTAAGAATTTCGTGAATTCATTGTGTTCCCTTTTTTTATGACTACTACTTGTTTGCCCACATTCTCCAGTATTTCTTTAAGTGATTTTTGTATTTCCTCCTTATTGGCTTCTATTTTTTGATCCATATTCTTCTGAATTTCTTTAAGTGACTTTTGTGTTTGCCTTGTAAGGGCTTCTACCTTTTGATCCATTTTCTCCTGTATTTCTTTAAGAGATTTGTCTAAGTGTTCCTCTAACAGCATCCTGACCAGTGATTTTAGATCTGAATCTTGCTTTTCTGGTGTTTTGGAGTATCCAGGAATGACTGCTGTCGGGGAGCTGGATTCGAATACTGCCATATTGCCTTGATTTCTGCTAGTAACATTCCTACGTTTGCCTTTTGCCATTATTTATTTCTGGAGTTAGTTGGTCTTGTTATTACTGGTTGGTTTTAAAGCTCCTGAGAGCCTGCCGTTTGGTGCTACTGTCTCAGAGGGCATCTGTGCTCCCGAGGCAGAAACCACAAGGTTTCCACCACTGGGCTCCGAATTACCTCCTCAGCTCTGCTGGGCTGGACTCAAGTCTCCTCCTGGCTTGCCTCTGGGTGCTTATCTGGCCTCCTGTGGTCTCCTCCTGGTTTGCCTGGTTAGTCTACCAGCTCCAAGATGGTGGCAGGTATCAGGGCTCTTTCTAACGGGAAGAGCCTGCAGAACTGGGGCTTCCCTGGCTGGACTGCTGAAGCCTAGATGGTGGCTCTCTCAGTCCTCAGGGCTCTGTCTGGTTGAGCTTCTCTCCCCAAGAGAGTGTCGGACCATGGATCCCTGTCTAACCGCAGGGCTCTCTGTAATCAACTCAAGCAAATCAGTAGCCTTCCTATACACAAAGGATAAGCAGGCCAAAAAAGAAATTAGGGGAAATGACACCCTTCACAATAGCCACAAACAATATAAAGTATCTTGGTGTGACTCTAACCAAACAAGTGAAAGATTTATATGACAAAACTTCAGGTCTCTGAAGAAGGAAATTAAAGAAGACCTCAGAAAATGGAAAAATCTTCCATGCTCGTGGGTTAGCAGGATTAATATAGTTAAAATGGCCATCTTGTCAAAAGCAATATACAGCTTCAACTCAATCCCCATCAAAGTCCCAACTCAGTTCTTCATAGAGTTAGAAAGAGCAATTATCAAATTCATCTGGAATATCAAAAAACCCAGGATAGCTAAAACTATCATCAACAGTAAAAGAACTTCTGGGGGAATCAATATCCCAGACCTCAAGCAATACTACAGAGCAGTAGTGTTAAAAACTGCATGGTATTGGTACAGTGACCAGGAAGTGGATCAATGGAATAGCATTGAAGACCCAGAATTGAACCCACACATCTATGGCCAATTGATCTTCGACAAAGGAGCTGAAAACATCCAGTGGGAAAAAGATAGCCTTTTCAACAAATGGTGCTGGCTCAACTGGAGGTCAACATGCAGAAGAATGAGAATTGATCCACTCTTATCTCCTTGCACTAAGCTCAACTCCAAGAGGATCAAGGACCTCCACATAAAACCAGACACACTAAAACTAATAGAAAAAAAACTGGGGAAGACCTTTGAGGACATTGGCTCAGGGGAAAAATTCCTAAACAGAACACCAATTGCTTATGCTCTAAGAGCAAGAATAGACAAATGGGACCTCATAAAATTACAAAGTTTCTGTAAGGCCAAAGACACTGTCAAAAGGACAAATCAGCCAACAACAAATTGGGAAAAGATCTTCACCAACCCCACATCCAACAGAGGGCTAATATCCAATGTATATAAAGAACTCAAGAAGTTAGACCCCCCCAAAAAAAAAAACAAATAACCCTATCCAAAAATGGGATACAGAGCTAAACAAAGACTTTTCACCTGAAGAAATTCAGATGGCTGAGGGCTGTCTGTAAATCGGAAGATTCCCTGGTTGGATTGCGGGATCCAAGATGGTGCAGATCTCGGTCCCTGGGTCTCCATCTATCTATAGGACCTCCTGCAGGTCAGATGCTCCCCTGCCTGCACAGGCAGCTGTAGTGCTGCCCAGTTCCCTGGTACGGAAGGCACCCAGGCAGGCTATACCTTGGGAAATCCTTCATTCTGGTGCCCACTGTGTACCTTGCTAGGCTACCAGTTCCAAAATGGTGGTGGGTCTCAGGGCTCTGTCTAACCATGAGAATTCCTGCAGGACTGGGGCTTCCCTGGCTGAACTGCTGAAGCCTAGATGTTGGCTTTCTCAGTCTGCAGGGCTCCGTCTGGATGTTAGCTATTATGTCTTTAATAAGCAGTTGTTATTTGTATAATCACAGAAGTTAGCTATAGAGTAAAAAACAGGGGTTTGGGGAGAAGGATCGTCCTAGGAAGGGGAAATAGAAGAGTTACTTATTGATAGAGGAATGATGACTAGAATGGGAGGATCAAATGATGTGGGGAGGAAGGAAGGGAAAATAGGGAAAGATAGCTAAAAATAAGGGCCATTTGAGGACCCACATGAAAACATGTGGCTATTATGAATAGAGCAACAGTGAACATGGTTAATACAGTAGGAACTTCTTAAAATATATACATATATATATATACACACACATATACATAAAATATATACATATACAAATGAAATCTAAATTGGAATCACCAATTTCAGGAGACAAAGCCCCATTTATGCATCTTTTACTACCAAATAAAATATACATTGCTTGATTATACCTAATCAAGTTGTTGGCCAAAGAGGCCCCACAGAAAACACAAATAAGGCAGAGTATTGCCAAGGCTACTGGTTACTCTCTACAAATTGAGGTTAAAGACCTATTGCTGGCTCAGACCCTGCCGGCAGAACCAGGTACCCGAGACAGCCCAAGTTTAAGACCTCCGGGGACTCAGGTCTGGAGCAGGAACTGTGCACAGAGTAGCGGTTTGGGGTACAGCTGCCGTGCCTGCGCTCTGCGCTCACAGGCCAGACCCCGAACCCCCTGCAGGCAGCGCCATCTTGCCTGCAGCATCCCATCCAGCCGGTGGCGGGGAAGCCAGACCCAACCAGCTTGCCAGGTGCTCAGATCCAGCCGGCAGAACCAGATAACTGAGATATCCCAACCTTAAGACCCCTGGGGAAACAGGATACCAGACAGCAAACCCTGAGCAGGAGCAGTGCAGAGCAGCTGCCCAACAGGCAGAACCAAGTACCTGGGATATTCTGAGTTTAAGACCTCGGGAGACTCAGGCCACCTGTCAGCAGTCTGTGAGCAGGAGCCCTACAGGGCAGTAGTTCAGGTGTCCCTGACGCTGGAAAATAGTCTTTCGAGCCCACAGGAAGGTCAAGCACCAGCTAGTAACTAAGGACCAACAAACACCAGAGTTAACCAGATGGCAAAAGGCAAACATAAGATCTTTACTAACAGAAATCAAAGCAGTATGGCGGCATCCGAACCCAGTTCCCCGACAGCAATAAATCTTAGATACCCCGAAACACCAGAAAAACAATACTCAGATCTAAAATCACTGGTCAGATTGCTGATAGAGGAACACTTAGATAAATCTCTTAAAGTAATACATGAGAAAATAGATCAAAAGCTAGAAGCCCTTACAAGGCAAACACAATTAAATCTCAGATATCTCAATGCAACAGAAAAACAAGACTCAGATCTAAAATCACTGGTAAAGATGCAGATTGAGGATCACTTAGATAAATTTCTTAAAGTAATAGAGGAGAAAATAGATCAAAAACTAGAAGCCCATACAAGGCAGACACAAAAATCACTTAAAGAAATCCAGGAGAATATAGAGCAAAAAATGAATCCCAATAAGGGGGAGAAACAAAAATCACCTAAAGAAATACAAGAGAACATGGGTCAACGAGTAGAAGTCATAAAGGAGGAAACACAAAAATCCCTTAAAGAATTACAGGAAAACACAAACAAGCAACTGAAAGATCTGAGCAAAACCATACAGAATCTAAAAGCAGAAGTAGAAACAACTAAGAAATCGCAAAGGGAGACAACGTTGGAGATAGAAAACCTGGGGAAGAAATCAGGAGACATAGATGCAAATATCAACAATAGAATACAAGAGATAGAAGACAGAATCTCAGATGCTGAAAATACCATAGGAACCATGGATTCAACAATTAAAGAAAATGCAAAGTGCAAAAAGCTGGTAACCCAAAACATTCAGAAAATCCAGGACACAATGAGAAGACCAAACCTAAGGATTATAGGGATAGATGAGAATGAAGATCCACAACTTAAAGGGCCAGCAAATATCTTCTACAAAATTATGGAAGAAAACTTCCCCAACCTAAAGAAAGAGATACCCATGAACATACAAGAAGCATATAGAACCCCAAATAGACTGGACCAGAACAGAAATACTTCCTGTCACATAATAATCAAAACCCCAAATGTACTAAACAAAGAAAGAATATTAAAGGCAGCAAGAGAAAAAGGACAAGTAACATATAAAGGAAGACCTATCAGAATTACAGCAGACTTCTCACCTGAGACCATGAAAGCTAGAAGATCCTGGGCAGACCTCATGCAGACCCTAAGAGAACACAAACTTCAGCCAAAACTACTATACCCAGCAAAACTCTCAATCACCATAGATGGGGAAACCAAGGTATTCCACGACAAAACCAAATTTGCATGATACTTATCTACAAACCCAGCCCTACAAAGGATAATAGGGCAAAAATACCAACACAAGGGGAGAAACAACACCCCAGAAGAAACAAGATAGAAACCCCATCTCATCCAATCCAAAAGAGAACCACTCAAATACAAACAAACAAACAAACAAACAAAAATAATGGCCAAAATATCAGGAAGTAATAATTACTATTCCTTAATATCTCTTAATATTAATGGACTCAATTCCCCAATAAAAAGACACAGACTAACAGACTGGATACGGAAACAGGACCCTACATTTTGCTGCATACAGGAAACATATCTCAGTGTCAAAGACAAACACCACCTTAGAGTAAAATGCTGGAAGACAGTTTTACAAGCAAATGGTCCCAGGAAACAAGCCGGAGTAGCCATTGTAATATCAGATAAAATTGACTTTCAACCTAAAGTCATCAAAAGAGACACAGAAGGTCACTTCCTGCTTGTCAAAGGGAAAATCCACCAAGAAGAATTCTCAATACTGAACATCTATGCGCCAAATGTAAGGGCACCCTCATTTGTAAAAGAAACCTTACTAAAGCTTAAAGCACACATCGCACCTAACATAATAATTGTAGGTGACTTCAACACTCCACTCTCCTCAATGGACCGATCAGGAAAGCAGAAACTAAACCGAAACACAGTGAAACTAATTGAAGCTTTGGACCAATTGGATTTAACAGATATATATAGAACATTCCATCCTAAAGCAAAAGAATATACCTTTTTCTCAGCACCGCACAGTACCTTCTCAAAAATTGATCATATAATTGGTCACAAGACAGACCTCAACCAAATAAAGAAGATCGAACTAATCCCATGTCTCCTATCAGATCACTATGGAGTAAAAGTGGTCTTCAATAGCAAGAAGAACAACAGAAAGCCCACATACACATGGAAACTGAACAATACTCTACTCAATGACACCTTGGTCAAGGAAGAAATAAAGAAAGAAATCAAAGACTTTTTAGACTTCAATGAAAATGAAGGTACGACCTACCCATACCTATGGGACACAATGAAAGCAGTGCTAAGAGGAAAACTCATAGCTCTGAGTGCCTCAAAAAGAAACTGGAGAGAGCATACACTAGCAACTTAACAGCACACCTGAAGGCCCTGGAACAAAAAGAAGCTAACTCACCCAGGAGGAGTAGGAGAGAGGAAATCATCAAACTAAGGGCTGAAATCAATCAAGTAGAAACAAAGAGAACCATACAAAGAATCAACAAAACCAAGAGCTGGTTCTTCGAGAAAATCAACAAGATAGATAAACCCTTAGCCAGACTAACCAAAGGGCACAGAGACAGTATCCAAATTAACAAAATTAGAAATGAAAAGGGGGATATAACAACAGAAACGGAGGAAATTCAAAATATCATCAGATCCTACTACAAAAGCCTATACTCAAAATAACTGGAGAATCTGGAGGAAATGGACAATTTCCTAGACAGATACCAAATACCAAAGTTAAATCAGCACCAAGTAGATCAACTAAACAGTCCCATAACCCCCAAAGAAATAGAAGGGGTTATAGAAAGCCTCCCAACCAAAAAAAGTACGGGACCAGATGGTTTTAGTGCAGAATTCTACCAGACCTTCAAAGAAGACTTAACACCAATACTTTTCAAACTATTCCACAAAATAGAGACAGAAGGGACACTGCCCAACTCGTTCTTCGAAACCACAATTACGCTGATATCTAAACCACAAAAAGATCCAACAAAGAAAGGGAACTACAGGCCAATTTCTCTTATGAATATTGACGCAAAGATACTAAATAAAATTCTTGCCAACTGAATCCAAGAGCATATCAAAACGATCATTCACCATGATCAAGTAGGCTTCATTCCAGGGATGCAGGGATGGTTCAATATACAGAAATCCATCAATTTAATCCACTACATAAACAAACTAAATGAAAAAAACACATGGTCATCTCATTAGATGCTGAAAAAGCATTTGACAAAATTCAGCATCCTTTCATGCTAAAAGTCTTGGAAAGAGCAGGAATTCAAGGCCCATACCTAAACATAGTAAAAGCAATCTACAGCAAACCCATAGCCAACATCAAACTAAATGGAGAGAAACTAGAAACAATCCCACTAAAATCAGGGACTAGACAAGGCTGCCCTCTCTCTCCATATCTTTTCAATATAGTACTTGAAGTTCTAGCGAGAGCAATTAGACAACATAAGGAAGTCAAAGGGATACAAATTGGAAAGGAAGAAGTCAAACTATCACTATTTGCAGACAATATGATAGTCTACTTAAGCGATCCAAAAAACTCCACCAGAGAACTTCTACAGCTGATAAACAACTTCAGCAAAGTGGCTGGTTATAAAATTAACTCAAGCAAATCAGTAGCCTTCTTGTACTCAAAGGACAAGCAGGCTGAGAAAGAAGTTAGGGAAATAACAACCTTCACAATAGCCACAAACAACATAAAGTACCTTGGCGTAACTCTAACCAAACAACCAAAAGATCTGTATGACAGGAACTTCAAGTCCTTGAAGAAAGAAATCGAAGAAGACCTCAGAAGATGGAAAAATATTTCTTGCTCCTGGATTGGCAGGATCAATATAGTAAAAATGGCCATCTTGCCAAAAGGAATCTACAGATTCAATGTGATCCCCATCAAAATCCCAAATCAATTCTTCATAGATCTAGAAAGAGCAATTCTCAAATTCATCTGGAGCAACAAAAAACCCAAGATAGCTAAAACTATTCTCAACAATAAAAGGACTTCTGGGGGAATCAATATCCCTGACCTCAAGCAGTACTACAGAGCAATTGTGTTAAAAACTGCATGGTATTGGTACAGCAACAGGCAGGTAGATCAATGGAATAGGATTGAAGACCCAGAAATCAACCCACAGACTTATGGTCACTTGATCTTTGATAAAGGAGCCACAACCATCCAGTGGAAAAAAGATAGCCTTTTCAACAAATGGTGCTGGTTCAACTGGAGGTCAACATGCAGAAGAATGCGAATTGACCCACTCTTATTTCCTTGTACTAAGATCAACTCCAAGTGGATTAAGGACCTCCACATAAAACCAGACACACTGAAACTATTAGAAAAGAAACTTGGGAAGACCCTGGAGGACATGGGCACAGGGGGAAAGTTCCTGAACAGAACACCAATAGCTTATGCTCTAAGATCAAGAATTGACAAATGGGACCTCATAAAATTACAAAGTTTCTATAAGGCAAAGGACAGTGTCAGAAGGACAAAATGGCAACCAACAAGGTGGGAAATGATCTTTACCAACCCCACATCCGACAGAGGGCTAATATCCAATATATACAAAGAACTCAAGAAGTTAGACCCCAAAGAACCAAATAACCCTATCAAAAAATGGGGCACAGAGCTAAACAAAGAATTTTCACCAGAAGAAATTCGGATGGCTGAGAAACACCTTAAGAGATGTTCAACATCATTAGTCATCAGGGAAATGCAAATCAAAACAACCCTGAGATTCCACCTCACACCAGTCAGAATGGCTAAGATTAAAAACTCAAGAGACAACAGGTGCTGGCGAGGATGTGGAGAAAGAGGAACACTCCTCCACTGTTGGTGGGATTGCAAAATGGTAAAACCGCTCTGGAGATCAGTGTGGCGGTTCCTCAGAAAATTGGGTATGTCACTTCCAGAGGACCCTGGCATACCACTCCTGGGCATATACCCAGAGGATTCCTCTGCATACAATAAAGACACATGCTCCACTATGTTTATAGTAGCCTTGTTTATAATAGCCAGAAATTGGAAGGAGCCCAGAAATCCCTCAAAAGATGAATGGATACAGAAAATGTGGTATATTTATACAATGGAGTACTACTCAGCAATTAAAAATAATGAACTCATGCAATTTGTAGGTAAATGGTTAGATCTGGAAAATATCATCCTAAGTGAGCTAACCCAATCACAAAAGAATACACATGAAATGCAATCACTCATAAGTGGATATTAATGAGCCCAGAAGCCCTAAATACTCAAGACACAATTAGCAAGTCAAATGACTTCCAAGAAGAAGAATGGAGAGGACCCTGGGCCTGTAAAGATTGGATCCAGTATTGCAGACCCAGAACAGAGAAATCGTGTGTGTGGGAGGGAATGAGTGGGGAATAGCAGGGGGGAGAGGAATTATGGGACATATGGTGGGGGAGTAATTGGTTAGGGGGAAAACCTTTGGAATGTAAACAAAGAATATAGACAAAAAAGGGAAAAAAAGCAAACCACAAAACAATGAATCCTAAAAAAATCACAAGTTAAAAAATTAATGCTGCAGTCAAAAGATTCCCAAGAAGAAGGAAGGAGAGGACCCTGGTCCTGAAAAGACTGGATCCAGTTTTGTAGGAGAGTACCAGAACAGAACAGAGAAATGGTGGGCTGGTGATTGGGGAATAGGTGGCGGGGGGGGGGGGGCGCGAGGACATATGGGACATATGGTGAGGGGGGAACTGGGAAGGGGGAAAGCCTTTGGAATATAAACAAAGGATATAGAAAATAAAAAAATTAAAATTAAAAAAAAAGACCTATTGCTGAAGATGTTACCTATATAACTCACTAAATATAGAGAAGTTGAGCTGGTGTCTACTAGAACCCTTGCCACTATTGACTACTTTATGGTGTTGGAGGGTGCACACTACCTGAAGAGTAAGAAAAAGACCAACCCAGCAACAAACCCTGGGATCTACAATGGTAATGATCTACTTACCTACAATATATGTGTGAAATAGTGGCACAAAACTTGTGGAAATAACCAACCATTTCTGAGTGCATTTAAGACTCACTTCATCAGATGAAACCCATGGCCAACACTGCTTGAGTAGTACAAAACCTGAGAGTATTTAGGCTATGGGCATAAGGGAAAACCAAGTGTTGTTATTCTGGTAAAGAAACATAGCAATAAAATGACTCCTAATGAGAAGTCACTTGCAGTCATTATGCTATATACATAGATCAGTGTCTTACTCCATCATCAGAGAAGTTTTCTTCTTCAATGGATAAGAATACATACAAAGACCCATAACTGGACCTTGTGCAGAGCTTGAGATACCTTGGAACACTCAGCATTAAATGGATGTCTCCATCAAATCCCTCCCTTCAAGGGTCAGGAATCTCTGTGAAAGAGGAGACAGAAAGAGTGTTAGGGTCAGAGGTGATAGAGGGCATCAAGAAAATAGGACCTCCTAAACACAACTAGTTTGACGCACATATAAAATTCACAGAGATTGTGGTAGCATGCAAAGGGACTACACAGATTTGGCCCAGATGTGTTCCTAGAGCTAAGAGGTGAAGTAGACATGGGCTTTCTTCCTTAGTCCAGAAGCTATCTCTAATTGCTAACCAGTTTTTATCTAGCAGGGACTCACTGTATACACAATCCACACTTAAGGGCAGGCCCCTGCTCAGGCAAACACAGAACAAACTAAATACTATTTTTCGAGGAATTTTCTCTCACAATGCTTTGTCTGCTGTTTTGTCTTTAAACTTATATAGTATGGTTTCTGATTTTGTCTTTATGAGTTTTCCCTGTGTGCAGATGTGTGTATCTTAGAGTCTATATGCATTTTGGGCACTTTTTCTTTGGTTCTCTTCTCTGTTTTGTTCTATTTTGGTTTTTAATTTATTATTATTATTATTATTATTATTATTATTATTAATCATATAAAAGAGAAAGACAAAGAAAGGGTGTAAGTTTGGGTGAGTGGGAAAGAGAGGGGGAACTAGAGGAGCTGACAGAAGAAATTAATCAGAATATACTGTATGAAAATTACATAGAGAAAAAAACTTTGGTGTACATTATATACATGTGCATGTATTCACATAATGCATATATATATATATGCATATATATGCATATATATATATATATACATATCCAAAATCATCTGGAATTTGTAATGAAAAACTGTTTAAACTACAAGAGTCTAAATAATAATTTTCAGAGTTGGAACCTGTTGTGTAATAAACTTGAATTTTTAAGTGAAAACTTTATATGTTTCAGAGCCTTTCTTTCTTCCTTCTCCATGACTTGTCCTTTCTTCCTTCTCCCATATTCATTATGCTACATATTTCTCAACAACTTTGTGTCTTGTCACTACATCTGACCCACAGAATGTGTTTTAAGTGAGACACATTCTTCCTGAAGCTCTGAACTACTTTTTATTTAGGGGCAATTAGTTTTATTTCCAGGGTTCACTTAACTGTCCAAAGATATTTTGGTTGTTACAACAGAGTCATAGGGTATTCCTACTGATAATGCAGATTCCAAATATGCTGCTAAACTTACAGTAACAGTATAGCTCAGTGAAATGGCAGCCTGAGTTGAATATCTACAGTGCTTGCAGAGAAGCCCTACCACAGAAGTGTGTTTAGAGACTCTGAACTCGAGGTGACTGTGGCAGAAGTACTCTTACCAACTCTCTTCTCCACTTAATAATCACCACTTTCTCCTATTGGTCCTAAGTTCATATAAAAAAAAGATAAGGATTATTGCTAAAACTTTACAATTTTCATATTTCTTTAAAAAAGTATTTATCATGTTTGTGAGTGTTCCTATATACTAATGTACCATAGCATTTTATCCAAGGCCAACTCAAGGGAATGAGTTTTTCTCCTTCTACTATGTGGGTACTAGAGATCAAACTCAGATTATCAGGATTCGCAGCAATATTGGCCCAATATAATTATTTTAAAGCAATGGCCATCAGTTGAGTAATAAATCCATAAAGAAAGGCAAACAGTGTAGTGAAAAAACTCAGAAATGTTTCTGTAGGATGCAGGAAAATAACAGAAAAAAATTTTTTGTTTTACTTGAGGGGCAGTCACCACTGAAATTTTGGTGTTCTATACAAAAAAAGGTGCCACAGCAACTCCAGTAGATTCTGTGTGACAAGTTCTACAGACTGAGGCGTTAGACTCCAATGGGAAGAATGTCTCCTGGAGAGCTGTGGAACTCCTCGAGCTAGAAGCCTACTCTCACAGCAGTCTGCTTGCTTTCAATTTCCCTTCTTCCTTTTTTCACAAAATGATCCTAATGGCCCAGGGCTGAAAAAATCCAAGCAAGTAAGATTTAAAGAGTCCGTTCTTTGAAGTAAAATCACTGGCCCAAAAACTCTTTTCTTAGAACTGCAATGCTTTGCCTCATAATCAATTACATAATTATGTTAACCTCCCAACAATAATATGTAAATTTATATGGCTAAGTAGATGAGAGTGCCTCTGACACTGTGGTATGAAAAGCATTGATTAAGCACAGTGAATCTCAAGAAGTTTTTACAGACAAAAGCTAGGTATTAGGTAAAGATTACTCACAGAAACTCATTAAGACTTAGGGGGTCTGACCA
Source organism: Apodemus agrarius (assembly GCA_964023405.1). NCBI lineage: Eukaryota > Metazoa > Chordata > Mammalia > Rodentia > Muridae > Apodemus > Apodemus agrarius. The sequence goes on along the minus strand of OZ030018.1, from coordinate 87,842,249 downwards.
AAACATGTTCTTTGAACTCTCTTTGAAAGTTTGTTAACAACAAGTGATTCTGTATCAGGAGGACCCTCTATATCTGTTACACTGGAAAACATTATACCTGACTTATTTTACATTTCCTTGTGCCAAATGGTTATGCTAATTGTTCCTTGTGCCTGCTTTACTGGATACATCTTTTGAAATGTAAATGTCAACCCCCTCATGCTTAAAAACTCCTACTTAAGAGCAGCAAAATACATTCAGATTCAAAACCACCTCTGTGTTTGTGTCTGTCAACACCGAATCCATACCTTCCTGGATACCAAAGAAGCCTGGTTTCCCACAGTTGAGATTCCTGGCTGGGTTGGTCCTCTGCAGAAAGGGACCCTTTAGATATAACCATATACAGTGAAAACAAAAGAGCTGTCAAGACACTGGAGCAACTGAGAGAAGAAAATGGTGCTTTCCAAACTTTGCCCAGTACCATGCTGACTTCCTTCACCATTCTCCAGTGATTAATCCATATGTCAGTGATACCACTTAGTGTAGAATCACACAAGTTACACTCTAAGAAGTGTGTCCTCAGGCATCTTTCTTACCTGAACATCATAGAATGTACTATCACAAATTATTTAGAGATGTTTAAGTATTCTCTCTCTTTCTCTGAGTGTGTGTGTGTGTGTGTGTGTGTGTGTGTGTGTGTGTGTAAGAGAGAGAGAGAGAGAGCTTTACATGGCATAGCCCAGGTCCATGAGGAGCAAAACAACCACTGAAATCAAGCCAAGCACAAGAGAAAATGGGCTGATCCAGATGAACTGTAAATCACATATGTATGAAACTGCTGCCAGTCTGCCAGCATGGCTACTGCATACTTACAGTAAATATCTTTTCATAAGTTCTCTTTAAAATAATAGATTTTATTATAAAATAATGATTTAAAAGTGTAGTAATATTTTATGACTTTTCCTAGAGATATTCAAACGTATGTCCATTAAATCAAATGGTCTAGTCATTGGTGACAGATAAAGAACAAGATCATCAAAGTTAGGCTTGGTGAACCAGTGAATTTATTAGTTAGTTTAGTTATAAAAGCATGTGAGACTCAACAGCAACTGTAGCACTATAATCTTACAAAACCATAACGATAAAGACTTGTGAAAGCTACATCTCCAGAGTTCTCTGCATGACTTTCAGGCATTGGTATGAGTTGAGGAAACTCTTTCCAGCAGTTGTTGCTGCTTCTATAACCTTGGGAGGAGTCTGATGAATTGTGTAAGTTTGGGGAGCTTTCTGGGAATTCCTAGTTGTTACTTCTGAAGCCTAGTAAAGTTGTTTTTTGTTTGTTTGCTCATTTGTTTGGACATTTTTACCTCTTGAATCTAAGAATGACTCTTCTATGAACTTTCAACTTCAGTAAATCACTTCATGTAGAGAAATAATATGGTCACTTATCAAATATTATGTACCCCAACACACCGGAAAAATAAGAGCTGGATTTAAAATTGCATCTTATGATTCTGATAGAGGACTTCAAGAAGGACATAAATAACTGCCTTAAAGAAATACAGGAGAACATAGGTCAAAAGGTAGAAGCCCTTAAAGAGGAAAAACAGAAATCCCTTATAGAATTTCAGGAAAACACAAACAAACAAGTGAAGGAACTGAACAAAACCATTCAGGATTTAAAAATGGAAGTAGAAACAATAAAGAAATTAAAAATGTGAGACATCTCTGGAGATAGGAAACCTTGGAAAGAATTCAGGAGTCATAGAGGCAAGCATCAACAACAGAATACAAAAGATAGAAGAAAGAATCTCAGGTACTGAAGAAACCATAGAAAACAATGACTCAATAGTCAAAGAAAATATACAAAATGCAAAAAGCTTGTACCCCAAAATATCCAGGAATTCCAGAACACAATGAGAATACCAAACCTAAGGATTATAGGTATAGAAAAGAGCAAGGATTTAAAATGTAAATATCTTCAACAAAATTATAGAAGAAAACTTTAATAACCTAAAGAAAGAGATGCCCATGAACATACAATGAGCCTACGGAACTCCAAACAGACTGGACCAGAACAGAAATTCCTCCCATCACATAATAATCAAAACATCAAATGCACTAAACAAAGAAAGAACATTAGAATCTGCAAGGGGAAAAGGGCAAGTGATTTATAAAGGCAAACCTATCAGAATCACACCAGTCTTCTTACCAGAGACAATGAAAGCTAGACGATCCTGGGCAGATGTCATACAGACCCTAAGGGAACATAAGTGTCAGCCCAGGCTACTATACCCAGCAAAACTCTCAATTACCATAGACAGAGAAAACAAGACATTCCATGACAAACAAAATTTACACAATATCATGCCATAAACCCAGCTCTACAAAGGATAATGGGTGCAAAATACCAACACAAGGAGGGAAACTGTACACTAGAAAAAGCAATAAAGTAATCTTCTTTCAACAAACCCAAAATATGAAATATGAAAATAACAGGAAGTAACAATTAATTTCCTTAATATCTCTTAACATCATTGGTCTCAATTCCCTAATAAAAAGACATAGACTAACAAACTGGATACATAAACATGGCCCAACATTTTTCTGCATACAAGAAACCCACCTCAGTGACAAAGGTAGTCACTACCTCAGAGTCAAAGGTTGGAAAACAATTTTCCAAGCAAATAATCCCAAGAATCAACCTGGAGTGGCCATTCTTATATTGAATAAAATAGACTTTAAAACAAAAGCTGTCAAAAAAGATAAAGAGGGACACTTCATACTGGTCAAAGGAAAAATCTACCAAGATGAACTCTCAATTCTGAACATCTATGCTCCAAATGCAAGGGCAACCACATTCATAAACGAAACTTTACTAAAGCTCAAAGCACACATTATTTCCCATACAATACAAGTAAAGACTTCAACACCCCACTCTCACCAATTGAAATGGAAACTAAACAGAGACACAGTGAAACTAAGTGAAGTTTTGGACCAAATGGATCTAACAGCTATTTATAGAACATTCCATCCCCAAGCAAAAGAATACATCTCAGCACCTCATGGTACCTTATTGAAAATTGACCATATAATTGGTCACAAAACAGGCCTCGGCAGATACAGGAATACTGAAATAATTCCATGCACCCTATCAGATCACCATGGCCTTAGTTCAAACAAAAACAATGGAAAACACACATACACATGGATGTTGAACAATGATCTACTCAATGATAGCTTGGTCAAGGAAGAAATAAAGAAAGACATCAAAGACTTTTAGAATTTAATGAAAATGAGGACACATCGAACCAAAACTTGTGGGACACAAGGAAAGCAGTGCTAAGAGGAAAACTCATAGCTCTAAGAGCCTCCAAAAAGAAAATGGAGAGAACTTACACTAGCAGCTTGACAATATACCTGAAAGCTCTAGAACAAAAGAAGCAAATGCACCCAAGAGGAATAGAAGTCAGGAGATAATCAAACTCAAGGCAGGAAAACAACTAAATAGAAACAAAAAGAACTATTCAAAGAATCAACAAAACCAAGAGCTGGTTCTTTGAGAATTAACAAGATAGATAAACCCTTAGCCAGACTAACCAGAGGGCATAGAGGCACTACCCAAATTAATAAAATCAGAAATGAAAAGGAAGACATAACAACAGAAACTTTGAAATTCAAAAAAATCATCAGATCCTACTACAAGGGCTTATACTCAACACAATTTGAAAAATCTGGACAAAATGGACAAATTTGTAGAGACATACCAAGTGTTAATGTTAAAACAGGATCAGATAAATCATCTAAAGAGTCCCATAAGTCCTGAGAAAATAGAAGCAGTTGTTAATAGTCTCACCCCCCCCTCCAAAGAAAGCCCAAGACCAGATGGGTTTAGTACAGAATTCTATCAGATCTTCAAAGAAGAGCTAATACCAAAACTCTTCAAACTATTCCACAAAATAGAAACATAAGGAACACTATGTTGTTCCCAACTCATCCTATGAAGCCACAACAATACTTATACCTAAACCAAAGACCAAACAAGGAAAGAGAACTTCAGACCAATTTCCCTTATGAACATTGATGTAAAAATATTCAAAAAAATTCTAGTCAGCCGAATCTAAGAACACATCAAAACAATAATTCACCACAATCCAGTAGACTTCATTTCAGTGATGCAGGGATGGTTCAATGTATGGAAATTCATCAATGCAACCCACTAAATAAACAAACTCAAAGAAAAAAGCCACATGAGCATTTAATTAGATGCTGAAAAGCTTTTTGAAAAAAAACTACATTCCTTCATGATAAAAGTCTTGGAGAGATCAGAAATTCAAGGCCCATACCTAAACATAGTGAAAGCAAAATACATCAAACCAGTAGTCAACATAAAACTAAATGGAGAGAAACTTGAAGCAATCCCACTAAAATCAGGGACCAGACAAGACTGCCCACTTTCTCCTTAACTGTTCAATAAAGAGCAATTAGACAACAAAAGGAGGTCAAAGGTATACAAATTGGAAATAGTCAAAATATCACTATTTGCAGATGATATGATTGTATACTTAAGTGACCCCAAAAGTTCCACCAGAGAACTTCTAAAACTGATAAACAACTTTAGCAAAGTGGCTTGATATTAAATTAACTCAAATAAGTAGTCTTCATCTACTCAAAGGATAAACAACTGAGAAAGAAATTAGGGAAATGACTCCCTTCACAATAGTCACAATAATATTACATACCTTGGTGTGACTCTAACCAACCAAGTGAAAAATCAGTATGACAAGAACTTCATGCCTCTGGAGAAAGAAATCAAAGAAGATCTCAGAAGATGCAAAGATCTCCCATGCTCGTGGATTAGCAAGGTTAGTATAGTAAAAATGGCCATCTTGCCTAAAGCAATCTACAGATTCAATGCAATCCCCATCAAAATTCCAAATCAATTCTTCATAGAGCTAGAAAGAGCAATCTGAAAATTCATGTGGAATAACAAATATCCCAGGATAGTGAAAACTATTCTCCACAACAAAATATTTCCTGGAGTAATCACCATCCCTGACCTCAAGCTCTACTACAGAGCAATAGTGATAAAAACTGGTATTGGTACAGAGACAGGTAGGAAGATCAATGGAATAGAATTGAAGATCCAGAAATGAACTCATACCTCTATGGTCATTTGATATTTGACAAAGAAGCTAAAAACATCCAGTGAAAAAAAGACAACATTTTTAACAAACAGTGCTGGATCAACTGGAGGTTAGCATGTAGAAAAATGCAAATCCATCCCATTCTTATCTCCTGGTACAAAGCTCAAGTCCTAGTGGATCAAGGACCTCCACATAAAACCACAAACACTGAATCTATAAAAAAAAAAGTGTAGAAGAGCCTTGAACACATGGGTACAGGTGAAATTTTTCTGAATAGAACACCAATGGCTTATGCTCTAAGAACAAGAATCAACAAAGGGGACCTCATAAAACTGCAAAGTTTCTGTAAGGCAAAGGACACTGTCAATAGGACAAAAAAACAAGCTACAGATTGGGAAAAGATCCTTACCAATCCTACATCCAATAGAGGGCTAATATCCAATACATAGAAAGAACTCAAGCAGTTAGACTCCAGAGAGTCAAATAATCCTGTTAAAAAACAGGGTACTGAGCTAAAAGAGAATTCTCAACTGAGGAAACTCAAATGTCTCTGAAGCTCCTAAAGAAATGTTTGGCATCCTTAGTTATCAGGGAAATGCAAATCAAAACAAGCCTGAGTTCCACATCATACAAGTCAGAATGGCTAAGATGAAAAACTCAAGGGACAGCAGATGCTGAAGAAGATGTGGAGAAAGAGGAACACTTCTCCATTGCTGGTGGGATTGCAAGTTGGTACAACCACTCTGGAAATCAGTTTAGTTTCCAGGAAATTAGACATCGTACTACCTGAGCATCCAGCTATACCACTCGTGGGCATATACCCAGAAGATGCTCCAACATGTAATAAGGACGCATGCTCCACTATGTTCATAGCAGCCTTATTTATAATAGCCAGAAGCTGAAAAGAACCCAGATGTCCTTCAACAGAGGAATGGATACAGAAATTTTGGTATATCTACCAAATGAATGGAATACTATTCATTTATTAAAAACAATGAATTCATGAAATTCTTTGGCAAATGGATGGAACTAGAAAGTGTCATCCTTAGTGAGATAACCCAATTACAAAAGAACACACATGTTATGCACTCACTGATATTAAGTGGATATTAGCTCAAAAGCTCAAAATAAACAAGTTACAATTCACAGACCCCATAAAGCTCAAGAAGATGGAAGACCAAAGTGGGGGTGCTTTGGTTTTTCTGAGAAAGGGAACAAAATACAGGAGCAATTATGGAGACAAAGTGTGGAGCAGAGACTGAAGGAAAGGCCAGCCAGAGACTGTCCTACCTGGTGATTCATCCTATAAACAGTCACCAAATCCTGACACTATTATGGATGGCAAGAAACGTGTGTCAAAAAGAGCCTGTTATGGTTGTCTCCAGAGGGGTCCTGCCAGATCCTTATAGATACAGAGCCAGATGCTAGCAGTAAACCATTGGTCTGAGCTCAGGGTACCCAATGGAGGAGTTGGAAAGAGGAGTTGGAAATTGGTCCTATGAAGGTTCGATAGATGCCTCATAGTGGGAAAATTGAGGTGGGTAGGTGAGAGTGGGTTGGGTGGAAGGGCATATTCTTGGAGGCAGGGGCTGAGAAGATGGGTTGGGGGTTTTCTGGGATGGGGGAAAATGAATATACTCAATAAAAAACATATGAGGAGAAAAAAAAGGTATCTTAATGAGTTGCTAACAA